>CM053580.1:171009329-171061837 GCA_028627135.1 Pseudochirops cupreus | reverse complement strand
TCTCTTCCTTTGGAAAATGAAGAAAATAAATTGAGTTGACTTTAAAAGTTATTTTTATAAATTTATGCTCCTATGATTATAATGCAAGATGGACTCGCTTTATATCTAATTCTACCCTATAGGAAACAATGCTAATTCTTTGGACCTCAATCTCTTCATTTGTAAACTGGAGTTGCACTAAATGGGTCTCAGAGAATCCTTCCAACTCCTCATTAGTCTACAAATCAATATAATTCCAGTCTGTTTCTATTTGAAGTTGACATATAGTCACTTGAGTAACTACAGTGGGAATGAATCTATTGAAATGTTCAAAAGAAAAATTACTAACAATCTCTATGTTCAACATTTGTAGAATGGCTGAATAATTCACGGCATATTAAGGTAATAAAATGCTATGGTACTGTTAAAAAGGGTACAAGGACATATGGAAAGATATATAAGAGGTGGTACAGAGTAAAATCAGTAGAACCACAATACATTACCATTAACTACAATGATAAAGGAGGAGGATAAAAAGGTGCAGAAGAAGGAAGAGAAAGAGAAAGAAAAGGCAGAAGGGGAGATGAGATGGAAGAAGAAAGGAGAAGAAGAAGAAGGAAAAGGAGGAGTACAAAGAAAAGGTCATAGGACAAAAACATTTGCTAATTTGTTGTCCCTGGGCTCTGTTTTGTCAAAGGATAGTGGATTTGAATAAGTTTTTTTTTTGTTTATGGTTATTTATTTCTCGATATGTTATTTTTAATGAAAACTCCTAGAAAATCAATGGGTTTAAAACACTTATGTAGTCGAGGGCAATTTAATCACTGACGGCAGATAAAAGGAAAATAATGGTACTGATACCTTTGTCCAATAAAAGTTTTTAAGTACTATGTAGGTACTGGACAAAGTGATATGATAACACGATGAATACAATTTAAATGACAGCAACACTTCCCTTATAAAATATTTTTAAAGATATGTGATCATTCAAACCATTCGCACTATAAAATATAATTTTTAATTTTCAAAGACAATAATCCTTTCTTTCATGGAAAACAATTCCTTGAAGATGCTTATAACAAAGAAAACTGATATTCCTTATTCTCTTAATTTTGCATTAATACATATGAATAATTTTATAGTCCTGCTGATATACTAGTTAAAATGTACCTTATCTGTCTCTCTGGATAATTTTTATCAATTAGTTTTATGTTAACTGAAATAATGCACAATGAATAGTGTTGAGCTTGGAATCTAGGAAGACTAGAGTCTAATATTGCCTCTGATACTTCCTAGCTGCATCACCTTGTATTTTACTTAAATTCTCTGAACCTCAGGCGTCTCTCCAAGGATTTAACTACTAAGTTAGAGATGGGTTGAGCTGTGTATTAAAGGATGGAGTAACCATACTGACAAAAAAAACAAACAACTTATTCTTGAAGTATAATATTAATTTTAAAAAAAGTATAGTTAAATGATTCTTGTCCTTTTTGTACCCCCCTTTCTTTGAGTAGAAAACAACAATGAAAGAGTTCTTGGGGTTGTAGTTAATTCAGATTTCTCAAATTTTTCTAAACAACAAAACAAAACTATCTTAGCTACTCTTTACTTTCATTTAAAACTAACATTTTCAGATAATTAGTAGTAGTTAGTTTAGATTCAGGAAGGATCTAATGCTGTCACTGAACAAATTTCGTAATTTCTTTTTCTTACGTTTATAAGCAAGTATGCCAGGCAGCTATGGTGTGGGATATGTAATATTATTAATTTAAAGTAATCTGGTCAGCTTCTTTAAAATATATAAAATATTTTAGCCACCATCAGTTTTAGGGTTTGAGAAATCTCAATCCAAAGTAAAACATAGCACTTTCTGTAGACAAAAACACTAGGAATGATATTTATATATACTGTATTCTAGTTATATGAATGCTATTTATAAGAAAAAATGAAAATAAACATGATAATGAAAATTAAGTCTCCATTTTGCCTTATATATTAAACAGCCCAGAAAATAAGTCTGTAACCTGACTCCTACCCAAGTTGGGTAGGGGAAGGATAACTCTGTGCTACGAACCACCTGGGAAATGTTACTATCCATTGATGGAGAAAATGTCAAGGAAAAGATACTGTCCATCAATTGTACAAAGTCTTGTTGACCTAGATATGGCAACTCAAAGTGATGTTTTGAGTGAAGGATTCTATATGTCCCATTACAGGCCAGGAGAACTAAACCCACGGTCATCTATTTTTTTGGTCTAAAACACCTATAGAGATTCCTTGACTCAGGAATTGCAAGGTTATCTTCTCACTACATTTAGAATTTTAATAGATTGCGTACCAGTTTGAGGACCCTGCAGTTTTAAAGTTTTGTGCCAGAGAGCACAAACACACTAACAGCTGATACACCCCTGCTGCCAGTCTACGTGAAGGTAAACAGATAAGTAATAATCATGATGCTCAACTCTTACTAACAATTAACACAGTTATAGGGGTAGAGAGATTAATGACAAGGGACCTAGGCCCATCAGACTAGCCATTAGGCTGAGTTATAACGTTACAAGTAAACCTGAAGAAATGGCTACACAATGTTCTGAGAGATAATGTTACTTGTATTACTAGTGCTTTCAATCTTGTATGCATTTGCACATGGTAATTGTTGTTTATGATAAATACTTCACATCTGATTATGCTTGTTTCTTATTTTGTTGTTATGTTTATCTGAATGTTTTGTGTTACATTCAGGTGATGACACGTCCATCAATTGTTTAAAGTATTTGTGATGATTTTTTACATAATTCACATTTGGTGGGAAGGGGACGGGTCAATGGGCATGTAATTTGTGTAACCTTCCTGTTTAAGGGATAGTGTCCAGGGAAGTCAGTAGCTTTTGAATGTGTGTGTGTGTGTGTGTGTGTGTGTGTGTGTGTATGAGAGACAGAGACAGAGAGAAACTGCAACAAGAGGAGAAGAGAGAGAGAAATCAATTTATGATTTCACTCTTATAGGGAACCCCATCTAGCAATGTAGTCAAGCATTTCATTCACAAAGAGACTAATAACCTTAGAGTTCTAATTGATCCAAAAGGCAATGATGAGCACAAACATGTTTCAGCATATTTCCAAAGATAATGTGCATGTATGAATTGATACAAAGGATGTCATCCAGGAAATGTCTGATTGGAAAAGAACATAGTCCAGTCATGGAACAAGAGTCAGTGATGGTATAAATACTACACTGGTACATGCAAAGTGATAAGACTTAGAGGAAGACATACTTCTTATTGGATATATCACCAGTAGAGGATTTAGGGGAGATCATGGATGAGAAATGTACAGAAGAATTTGTAGATGAGTTACAATAGGTCCGTACTGATGAGTGGAACACACATACTGATGAGATTACAGAACTGAAGTATACTCATTTTTAATGAATAAAACTTATATGTTGTAAATATTTCTAAATATTGTTCTATATAAAATACATTTAATTACTTAAGAAAATACCACAGATGTCCCCCATGGACCTTAGTCTGTAATGTATAGGCCCATAGCCTTTACATCTGAAGGTGCCAAGGTTGCCTAAGCATTTAGCTATGGGCCTAGTCTACTTTTAACTTGGTTACATACAATGGGATGGGTAGGAGGACAGTGTGGAAGGGAGAAGAATGGAAGTATTAAAACAATTCAATAACATACTGGAAACCAAAGAAAAAATCAGCTTATAGCATGTGTGAGTATGTATGTATATGTTTGTACAAGTGTGTAAATCTCACCTATACAATACAAATTTATTTCTACAAATCTTGCATTTTATGATAGTAAGCCCAGAGGTACATACACTTTTATTTACTCAGAGCTCTAATCAAGACCATAAAAAGCAGTGTAAAAAATAATGAACCTGGAAATTGACAATTCAAACAGATGCAAAATCCCTGAATTTCTAAGCCACACTTTGCTGCTCTGGACATTTGCCAGAGTTCCTACACAGATCTATATCTCAGAGGCAGAGACAGTGCATATACAATAGTGAGTAAGAAAAAAATGTTCTAGTTAAACCAACATGTAATATGGCAAACAGAACCATTAACAGAAGTACAGTTATTAAATTTGTTAATGGTCCTTTCTCACCATGAATAGTACCTTGAATTTTTATATTTCCCTTTCCCAGTTCTCCCCATCTGCTACTGCCATTCTTTTGAAGGTTAACTTCTATCTAATTCCATATTTATCTTGTAGCTCCTGATTTATATATGTTGTCTTCCCATCAGAATGCTACCTCCTTGAGGAGTAGGCACTATTTTTTCTTTTTACTTTTTATTCCCAGAACTTAGCATAAATTTAGATAAAATGAGATTATATTTATAAAGGCCTTAGCATAGTGCCTGGCACTAGTAAATGCCAAAGCAGGCATTAAAAAAACCTTGTTTCCATCCTTTTGTCCCATTAACACATGATAACTGCCTGGCATATGAAAATCACTTAATAAAGCTTTAATAAATAAGTTTGCACATTGACTGAATTTGTCTTTGACATAAAATACTTATCATCAAATTATGAAGAACAATATTTTGATTGCATTTTTAAAACTCTAAAATATTACAATTGTCACATTAATTATAAAGGAGTCTTATTTAAGAAATATGTTATAGAGTTACACTGAAAAATATTTCTATGAGAATATTAATGATTTTAAAGGGCAAAGTAAACATTATTTCCTATAAACCATGAAGAAACTTCTACTGGGTTCTATTGTGACATGTTAATTCTATTCAGAAGAAGAAATTAAAAAATACAGTGGTTGGTAGCCTCCTAAAGTTATGAAATTTTTCTGGAGGATTATGTTGATAAACAGTGATGTGCATATAACCTAGCCAAGAGTCTTGATTCAATATAGAGAGAGGGAGTCTGGCAGAAGGTCAGAAGTTATAAAAAGTAAAAAAAAAAAGTTATTGCTTTTGGATGGGAAAGTATGTACAAATCTGTTAGGGATAAGGCAATAAAACAGTGGATGCTGTGACTAGGCATAATGCATGAAGTCATAACCAGGAATTCTTGCATTTCTAGTAAGTTCAGTGTCTGTTTGTGGTAGGGATGAGTATGGCACTGGCCTATTAAAGTACAGAGTAGAACCAGGCAGCCAGGGGCACAGGAGTGGGGAGTGGAAAATCCTGGAAGCCTGGTAATGAACTTATTGGAGGGAGGGGGTGTTATATGAGGAGAGTGACCTGGAAGTCCACACACTATAGCAATAAGGATCCAGATGGGCTGGAAGAAAGAGAGGTAGCTGCTAGGTAATGTTGGCAGAGGGTGATACCGGGGAATAAGGAGTGTGCTATTTCTTCATTCTGACCCTGTATAGGGTAGGGGTATGTGGAAAAGAGTAGCAACAAGATTTCAAGAAAAATTCAATCTTTAATGAACACCAGAAAATGAAAGGAATGTGAAATGAGGTCTAAGAATTTAAGATTTACATCTAGAACAGGCCTTATAAATTCAATCCCATCATTTTACAGGTGAGGAAACTGAGGCCAAGAGAGGTAAAGTGAATTGCCTCAGTTCACACAAATAACAAGCAACAGAGATAGGATTCAAACTCTTAGGCCTTGTAACTACAAATCTAATCATCTTTACATTTTACCTCAATAGAGGAAGAATCAAGAGGATGTGGGAGGCCCAGTGAGGGAAAGGAACGGCTCCTTTGTGACTGATATGGGAGTTGTGCATATTCCACACCTCCCCAGGTCAGATGGCTGTGGTGAAGAATTCTATTCTATTCTGTTGGGATGGTAGCTTAGGGAAAGAATATTACAAGCAAGGGCATGAGAGAATTGGGATAGTTAGTTCTAGGACAGGAAGAAGCTCTCTTCCTTACTCCCCCTATCCACATACCAGAGAGATGACTTATACCCCCTAGGATTTGGCATCTAGGGCAAAGACTAAGCCAACCCTACTGACGTGCCTTTAATAAGTAAGAATCACCGCTCTCACCATATAAGCCAAACTGATGAATATGCATACATCCTTCATATATGGTTATTGCAAAAGGGAGGCATTATCATTTATCTGAGAAAATACCGAAGCAGTAATCTCTGCCAATAGCTCTGATTACCCTTTCTTCCAGCCTGAAGCTGCCTATAAAACATTACATATAAGCATGTAGACCCAGAACCTTTGGGATGATGTTCCAAAATTATTGTAAAACTGATTGTGTGATCAGGAAGTAAACAAAGAAAATCAAATGAGACCTTTGTGGAAAAGCAGTACAGATCCATGTATCCAGTGTTCTTAAATGACTTGCCCTTTGTATCTGATTTTTAATTATTCAATAATACATGTCTCCCTGGGGAAGTCTTCTGCACCAAGCTTCCTGAAAGTGCTGGTGCAGGAATACTGAAGGGGTTTGGGATATGAAGACTCACTGGTTAATGACAGCTGCATCCTTAAGGAAACTACTGAGAAAGAAAGAAAGAAAGAAAGAAAGAAAGAAAGAAAGAAAGAAAGAAAGAAAGAAAGAAAGAAAGAAAGGAAGGAAGGAAGGAAGGAAGGAAGGAAGGAAGGAAGGAAGGAAGGAAGGAAGGAAGGAAGGAAGGAAGGAAAGAAAGAAGGAAGGAAGGAAGGAAGGAAGGAAGGAAGGAAGGAAGGAAAGAAAGAAGGAAGGAAGGAAGGAAGAGAAAGAAAAAGGAAGAAAATAAGAATCCCTACTCTCATGCAACCTATATTCTAACAGGGAAATTTCAGTTCAGTCAATTAATCAACAAACATTTTTTAAAGTAGTCTAGAGACTAAATAAAATACTGCAATATATTTTCCAACTGTTCATCCAAGAGTTGTCAAAAATTAACAGATTTCTACTGTTTAAAGAGGGCTACTTAAGAAACAAAACTATATGCTTCAGTAGAAGATAATGTGTTTTGTTTGTTTGTTTACAACTGTTTCCAGACCAGTCCAAGTAAATATATGGGGAAGTTAAACATCATGTTGAGCCCAAAAACATACCCTACCATATAAGCTGACATTTCTCTGATCCTCACTCAGCAGTATACCAGGGTAGTTTAAAGCTTTCTACACATTGATACAATATAAAATAAAATAATTTATGCCATAATCTGTTTTCAAATATGTTTTAACCAAACCTGAATGATCACTTTGACCTAAAAAAATAATAAAAAATTCCAAAGACAAAGACAGTAATTTCCCTTCCCCAAATCCATGTGGTTCTAAAACTGTGGATTTTTATATTTCAGGTATAAGTGTCTAAGTGCTCTTAATGTGATGGCAAGAGACTATAAATATGATATGTTGTCATGAACTTCCCATCATTTGTTGAAACACAAAAGACAATACATCAAAAACAACTACACCGAATGGCTCATGCCATTGCCCTGTGACAATATAAAGTGCAAAAGTCATGTGTACAAAGGAAATAAGTGCTTCATTGAAATAGCGTTCCTTTGGTGGAATATGATTTCAGCCAAAATTCTATTCTGAATGCAAATAGCGAACTTTATAGATACCATTTTTGTTTCTAGGAAAAACAATTGTCAGAAAATTGTATGATCGTTAACTATGACAAATTTAGCCATCTTGTTCGTATTTGAACAAATCATGTTAGGGAGAAAGCCACAAACAGCCAGATTAACATTAAAAAGTGTATTTGAAAGTAATGAAGGGAAACTGTTTCATTTAGCAACACTAAATAAAATAGACAATTTATACAGAGACTCTCCACAAAAATTTAAATAAACACTCAGAAATCATTGCCCTCTCACTTGAATAATCCCAATGCTATTTCTGTATCAGCAAAGTTTCTCTTTAGAAAAAGCCATTGCTTGTTTGTACCTCATATACAAACCTCTTTCTTTGCCTAAATTTAGCCTTCCCTGGAAGTCCAGGGTATTGAGAGAAACTGCTAGAAGTCTTTCAGTGAATGACATTTACATCTTGGTGGTAAAAATTCCCAAGCAACCATTAAAAACACCAGAGCATACAACATCTGTTTCATTGTCCCCTAAGAATGTCCAGTTGTAGTACAAAGGCTAAAAAGTATTGCTCCCTTAGATTTCTTAGTGCTCTAATTCAGAAGCTCTTAACTTACCTGCCACTGCTTCATGAGCTCTCGAACTGCCTTGGGGTCCTCCAGTATTCTCTCCTTGTGGGTGGCATCCTGCAGGACATTGGCTGTAGTCTCTGCCTCAGTGAGCCAGGTGAGGAACTTTTCCAGATCCAGGGGGAACTGTTGTAGGAGCCTATGGGCTGCTTCCAGAGCAGCTTCTCTCTCATTCACCCTGTACAAGAGCAATTAGATAAATAGCATCATAAATAGGTTAGTGAATTAACTTCATGAGAGAATGGGAAAGAAGATGAGATGAGATGCAAAGCTAATTCCCTAAACAAATATGCCTAGATGTTCATCTAGTCTACAAAGGGGTACAAGTGAGAGGTCTGGGTGAATATCTTTGAATAAGAAAATTAATCAATAAGCATTTATTAAATGCTTTCTATGTTCCAAGTACTGGGGATTAAAAAGAGTGAAGCAATCTTGACTTTCAAGAAGTTCTCATTCGAACCTGAAATGATAGATTTTTCTTTTTTTTTCCACATTTATTTTTCCCTGTTTTTCTACTTAATAATATTTTATTTTCCCCAATTACATATAAAGATAGCTTTCAACATTTACTTTTATAAGATTTTGAGTTCTAAATATTTTTCTCCCTCACTCCCTTCCCCCCTTTCCCCCTTCTCAATTCAGCAACCAATCTGATGTGGGCTATAAATGTACAATCCTATTAAACATATTTCCGTATTGGTCCTGGTGTGAAAGAAGAATCAGAACAAAAGAAAGTAAAAGCAGAGAAAATAGCATGCTTCAATCTGCATTCATACTCCACAATTCTTTCTCTGGATGTGGATGTCATTTTGAGTCTTTCAGAATTGCCTTAGATCATTGTATTGTTGATAAGAGCTAAGTCTACCAAAGCTGATCAAAGGATGGATTTTCTTGAGAACATAGATAAGGGCTTACTGAAATTTTTGGATAGTACATATACCAAAATGAACTTAAATTTTCAGAGATTTCCATTCAATTCAATTTACATGGGTCCAAATTATCAGACCAAGTCATTTACTTCTCTTCTTAGGGATTCAGTTTCTTCATCTGTAAACTGAAGGGGCTTGAAATAGATAATACATGGTGATTCATATACTCCTTTGCAATAACCAAAGCTCTATATGTTTACCATAGCTGAGCCTCACCGTCATCCTCTGTGGCAAGTACTATAGTTATTATTATCCCATATTACAGATGAGAAAGCTGAGGCTCAGAGAGGTAGCAAGATTCAGATGATAAATAGTAGAACTGACGTCTGAAGCCAATTCTCTGCCTCTAAATCTGGTGCTTTCTCTACTGTGCCACATTTATCTCCCGTGGTCTCTGAGGTCCTTTCTGGTTCTAACTCTATGACTCCACACATTTATTCTTTCTCCCAGTACCTGCTTCTTAGTTACAATCTTCAAAAAGGTTGTTTTTAACTTTGTCTTCTTCCTCATCTCTCACAAATCAGTTGTCAAATTCAATCTGCTTTACTTCCACAATGTCTCTCCTCTCTGTTCCTTCCCTTCTAGAGGATGAAGTAGACAGAGCCTGACACATGTACTGTGTTACCCTGGACAAGGCACTTAACTGCTGCCTGCATCAGTTTCCTCACCAACACACAAGGTTGTCCTGAGGGTAAAATGAGATAATACTTGTATAGTGCTTTGCAAATGCTAGCTATTATTACTATTATTATTAATATAGCTATTATTTTCATTATTAGTCCTAAGCCAACATCCAAGCATAATTCCTCATCATCACTTACTTTTACTACTACAATAGCTTTATTTTTTAAAATTATTTTTCCCCAACTCTCTTCTCCAATCCGGCCTTTGTATCATTGCCAGAATAATCTTTACAGAGATATTAGTTCTTGTAACTTTACTGAAAAAACTTTTAATGTCTCCCTATTGACTACTGATAAATTCAAATTCTTTAGCCTAATAATTAAAGGCCATCAATATTGGTGCCATACAATGTTTATGGGATTTCTAGTAAACCACTTGCCTACATGTATGTACTCTATGCTCAAACTGTGACATAGACTATCCCTAGCTGAAGTCCCCATTCCTCCATCTCTGTGCCTTGGCTTATGATACTCCCTATGTCTGGAATCAGTCACTCAGTTAACAAACATTTATTAAGCACCTAGTGTAAGCTAGGCCCTTTGCTAGTGCCTGGGAAATAAAAACAAAAAAAAGAAGAATCCCATCTTCAAGTTACTTATATTCTATGGACAGTGGGAAACAGGATCTTTCTCTCTTTCTCTCTCTCTTTCTCTCTCTCTCTCTCTCTCTCTCTCTCACTCTCTCTCTCTCTCTCTCTCTCTGTGTCTCTCTTTCTTTCTCGATAGAGAGCTATAAATAGATATATGTGTATATACACATACGCTCCCTTCCCATATGCACCTATTAAAAACCTCTTTATCCTTTAGGCTTCAATTTAAATGCTACCATACCCATGAAACTGTCCTTGATTGCTGCTTGGATCTTATAGGGCATTTGGTTTGTAGCAGTGCATTCATTATGTACTGTTTTATATTATAGTTATTTGAGCATTCTTTAGTAAATTTTGAGCTTGCACCTCCCCCAGCATATAACATAATGTTCTGCATATAAATGTTTAATAAATGTCTAAGATTAATTCAGTAAGCACTTATTGAGCATCAACTATGTGCAAGGAACTATGATTATCAGTTCTTATCATGGCTTCTTGAAGGTTTGTTCATTTTTAGGTACCAACAAAGTTCACTGTCATGGAACAAGTAAATCTGAATAGAAAAAGTAGCATTTCTGCCACAGTATTCTTCTTCATCTGTGCTACACTGGAGTTTCCTATCCCAGCAATTAGATGCCAAGAAACGACCAGGAAAAAGAATGCCAAAGATAGAGACGTGAAGACATGGATGAACTAAGAATAGTCTAGAGAGAAAATGAAACTAGGGAGCTCAGAGTGAAAACTAGAGCTGAAAGAGCAAAAGAAAGAAGAAACAGGGGAAAGAGGAGGGAAAGTGTTAAAAAAAAAAAGAGGGCAGTAGGAAGGAAGAATTTGACATATATAACACCTGCTTGCTTAAGCTGCACATCTCATCACTATTCTACTGAGGGCATTTTAAATGGAAAATGATTTTGATTCTTTGTCAAAAGAATAAAATAAAAAGATTCTAAAATGAAACAATTAGAAAAATAGCCACATTGTCTAAGGGTATTTTTACACACACACATGTAAAAATATCCTTATACACTAGGACATATATATATATATATATATATATATATATAAACACACATGTATACATACACACACATATATATATAGAAAATAGTGCAAGTATGAGTGTGCATACTTATATGTATATATCTATATATAAATATGTGTGTATATATATTATATATGTATATATATATATGCAAAGCATTTAAATAATAACATCTTGAGAGAAAAGAATGCTGTAGGCAGAAAGGGTTCTATTTGAAACATTCAGGTTTTTGTATTTTATTTTTTATGGAATGTGGAAGTCAGTACTCTATTTACATGGCTTATTTGCCTTCTACTAATACACAGATACTTCCTGTGATTATAAATGAGCTAAAATTAATTTTTAAGATTGAACTCCTGAATGAGACATGCATTGCTCATTAAGAAAAGATTTTCAATAATTATGCAAAACTGCAATTTATTTCAGCAGCAACTTTATCATGGGTTGCGCATATTAGGTAATAAACAACTCCTGTAGAGCCCCAGGCAGCAGGGCACAAGACTGAGCCATTTATTCATCACTGGTGAAGTTTTTGCTGAGCTTGCACTCTTTGGCACTGTAGTTATTGCTCTCATACTGGATAAAAACCTCTGTGCATTAACTGATGACAGATAGAACAGGATTAGGAAGATGCAGCTATTGAAAAAAAAAAAGTAATGCACCTAAACTATTTATCAGCTCCCAAATATACTTAACTGAACTCAATCTAATTGAACAACAGCACATCAGGTTTTGATTGGTCAAAGAAGTTAAAATGCACAGAGTTCCAGAGCTAATTGTCATTGATGGAGTTTTCATTTCATCTTTCTATATAGAAAGAACCATGAAAATACCTTTTCCTTAATGACCTTTCAGTGACAATGAGTGTCTTTCTTGAATATTCTAACATGAAACAGATTTCTAGGACCATATAGTCCAAAGACATGGCCTATCCTTTATTCACCCCTACCAAAATATCTGAGCTTGATCTAAATATTTTTGCTCAATTTTTCGTATTACAGATGACAAATAAAAATATCGCATCCTGTCATACTCTCCAATATACTCCAAAGTCACTCAAAATGAAATGAAAGCTAGGAAGATGATTCCATGAGAGGCAGGACAGAATAACAGACCAAGGAAAGGGGAAGGGATTAGGAAATTTACACTTTTATCTCCAGCTTCATCACAAGGATGAGGCGACCTTGAGGTATCTTAGTTTTTCAATCTGTAAACTCAGAACACCATTTATCCTCTGCATCCAGAGGGATTAACTAGTAGATAACTTTCCAACACTTATTTATTAAAGAGGATGTACATAAATCATAGGAAAAGGTTCCTTTGAGACAATGAGATTTTCAGTTAAGTCCTACCAGTGAGTTAATTACCTTGTAAATTAGGCCCTTAGGGAAAAACAGCAACTTTCTCAGGTCAGGAGGGCACCATTTTCTTAAATGGTACCCTTGTGGTCTGAAATACATTGAGAATATAAGGCTTAATATTTTCCGAGCAATCTAGATCATTGCCATCCCCCAATCCCAAGAGTGGTAGCAAGTCACTCCAAATGAGTGCTTTTTAAAGTTTCCATTGTCATGGATAAGAATTTTTTTTTTTCCTTTTTGTGGGAATTTTAAGACCATTCTGCTTTCCTGGATATCAATCAGAGCTCTAACTAAGGCAGAGAAAATCAAGAGGGCACTGAGTCATGTGCTCTTATATCAGGTGACTCAGTTTAATACTCACTTAGCAGGAATAATTCATGGAAATAAGAAACTACCAGATGGAATGTTTCCTCTCTCTTTGCCTTAGGTGAGCTATTTCTCAGTCTAGTCCTGCTCTTTCTCCCCTGATGGGAGCCTATCCAGCAATGGCCTTGAAAATATCCCAGGGTCTTTAATGGGACCTTGAAATTCATGTCTTTTCACCTAAGTCTCTTCCCCTAACTTTGCCAACAACTGAATTTATCTTTAAAATTTTATTTGGGAGAGCCTTTTGAACATTTACCCAGGACATATTTGTGGTTCCTGCTTCAGACAGCAGAATTGTTAGTTACATCTCTGGTACCGATGCATGTGTATATAATCCCTAAATTAAATTATGCCAGGCACAAATTATGAAGAAGTAAAGGATTTTTTCATTTCCATATTTGTGCATGCAAAATAGCTCTTAATGCATTTCTTAATTTCCTATTTTCCTTAACCATATGGTTTGAAATGATTTTCCTGACATATATAAATGTTAAAATAAAGAAGCACAAAAATTTTTTAAAAAATCATTTGAAAAGAAAGGAAGGAAGGAAAGGAATAAAAGGAGGAAGGAAACATTTATTAAGAGCTTACTGTATTCCAGGAACTGTGCTAAGTATTTTACAAATATTGTCTCATCGGATCCTTTCAACAATCCTGGGTGGTAGGTATTCTTATTACTCCCATTTTAAAGTTGAAGAAACAGAAACTGACAGAGATTTAAGTGAATTCTCTGGAGTCACACAGTAATTAAGTGTCCGAAGTCAGATTTGACCTCAGGTCTTCCTGTCTCCAGGACCAGAGCTCTATCCATTGTACAAATAAGAAAGTCCATAGGAAACCTATGAGTACTTTTACTCCTGATGTTAAAATTGACATAGACCCCACCACAAAAGAAATTATGCTAAGATGAAGAACAAAGTAAAAATATAGTGCAATGAATGAAAATACTAATAACATTTAAAATGGGATTAATCCATAACTATCTTAAAAAAAAATTGGTCAGAATTTAGTAACTCTTGGGCCCCAGATGTAGTCTCTGTATAAAGCTTGTATAAATGTCTAGTGAGAATTTGTGAGTTCAAAATTTCTTCTGGTGACCTCAAATGTTTTTGAACCTACATGTAAGCCTATATTTCACCATATTCTCTAAACAAAGTTCTTAAAGAGACCAATCTTTGTTGTTTAAATGATAAGGTACAGCTAAGAAATGAATTTTAAGGATACGGAGTCCTGCCCATGCAGGGAGCAGAGAACCACACAATCCCCCCAAAGGAAAGGTAGGTAATTCTAACATTCATCCCTTTTTTTTATGTGCCATGAGACCAAGGAAAAGAAATCTTTTATTGTTCTTCTAAGGGGATGCACAGCCAGTGTAGATTTTTCTCCCTGCTAATAACAAATTTGCTTTAAAGGCCTTAGCCTGAATACTTAGAAGTGAGAATTACAGAACAGGGGTGAAGTGTTGTAATTTTATAACTCTACCTAACTCTTCTACCTGTTCAAAGTCACATCAAGGCCTCTTGTGAGTGAAACTGAGCATGTAAAATGACTCCTTTAGAAATTCTGTTATCTTTTCAAGAGATTCCACATATTTGCATTAGGAAAAAAAAAAGATTAAGTGAAATCCACTTAATCAGGGGATTTAGGTTCAAATCACAACTATTATTTACTACCTTGAAAAATTCTTTGTGCCCCAGCTTACTTGTCTCTGAAATGAGGAAGTTGGGCTAAATGACCTCTGAGGTCCCTTCCAGTTCAAAATCTGTTATATAATCCAATATCTTGTCAGATCTGGTCATTTTGTCAGTTGGTTTTGTTTAGCTCTGTGAGTGTACGTGTGCTTGCGCGTCAGCATGCACATATATGTGTGTGTGTTTTTTGTGTTACAAGGAAGGCTTTAAACTGGGGGTGGGGAGAGGGAAAAGGATAGATGTATATACACACACACACACACACAACACACCCCAGATGCAGCTAGTAGCTTAGTAATTAGAACACTGATCCTGGAGTAAAGAAGACTTGAGTTCAAATCTGATCTTGATACTTACTTGCCATGTGACTGACCCTGAGCAAGTGACTTAAAAACAACAACAATAATAAAATCTATTTGCCTCAGTTTCCCCAACTGTAAGATGAGGTTAAAAATAGCACTTACCATGAAGGGTTGCTGGAAGGATCAAATGAAACAGCATTTGTAGAAGCGCTTAGCAAAGTGCCTGGAAAATAGTAGGTGCCACAAAATGCTTATTCTCTTCCCCTTTTCTTTCCCTTGTATTAGGAAATGACTATAGTCCAGAACACAAAGGTACTAATAAAACTTTTTTTTTAAAGAGAGAGATGATTCCAAAAGAGAGGAACCTGATAAGCTATGCCTTCAAATCTATCGGTAAAAGACTGACTTTGTATTGTTGCTCAGTCATTTTTCAGTTGTGTATGACTCTATATGATGCCATTTGGAGTTTTCTTGGTAGATATGGGAGTGGCTTGCTATTTCCTTCTCCAGCTCATTTTATAGAGGAGAAAACTGAGGCAAACAAGATTAAGCCACTTGTCCAGGGTCACACAGCTAGTAAGTGCATGAGGCCAGATTTGAACTCAGGAAGATAAGTCTTCCTGACTCTAGGCCCAGCACACTATCAACTGCACCACCTAGCTGCCCTATAACAATGAAAAATTCTGTATAAAGCTGGAGCTCTGTCTGAATCTCATTTCAATACTCCTGTCTATTCCCTTCCTTCGTACCCCTTCTAACCACATTGAGGGGCAGAGCAGGAGAGAAGAGTGCTGCCCACAAACAAGTGTGAGAAAATAGTACTTAATATTTCTCAAGGCTAGGATTGATCAATATCAGTCAGATATCCCTTGCTTATATGTAGAGATGAAAAGGCACTATATCAGCTCAAAGCAAGTACAGGATTATGACGAACATATAGCAAGGCTATGATAGTTTAGAAAATACATACAAACATGTTGAATGTAAGCAAACACTGTGCATTCTTAGAGTAGACTGACAAAAAGTTATTTACCCAGGTGTTTCTGTAAGTGTGATAAATTGGGAAATTCACAGGGCTCAGTGGTCCGCTAAATCATACTTCCATATGCTGGTCTAGTGTTAGCACAAAGAGCCTCAAGATAAAGTACTCTGGATTATTTCTTCTTTATCTTGCTTTTGTTTCAATTTTTAATCATGATGTTTTTCTGCGATACATTTAAGGAATGAATTAACAATGAAGTTCATGATTTAGGTCATGGGTAAATAGGACATTAGGAAATTTGAGAAACAGAACTTGAGCATGCAAGAGAGGATATCTTAGAAGCACTTCAAAGCAGGAAATGCACCATCCAAAATGGCAGATGCTATTACTTCCCGAAATGGCCTCACGGCCACGTGAGGACACAGAGAAGAAGAGGAGAGGCAATGATTCATTTAGGCCTATCAAGAATAATTCTATAAGGAGGGTCCAGATTCATCCTAGGAAGATTGTTGATAGGATCTGGAGTGCCTTTCATAGAAATGTGCTAAATAAACATTTGTTAAATTGAATAGAATGAAACTGATTTTCATCGTTATGCCTGGGCTGTATTTAGGGCCTATGAAGATGTTGTAGACTAGGCAGTCTCTATTTGTCACTCCTCTGACCTAGGAAATTACATTATGTGCCTCTGATAACTCATTGTTTTATCATGAAGTGACCTAGTCTGGGTATGCCAAAAGAAAAACACAATAGCATTTAGCACATAAAAGGCACTCAAACATACTTGTTGGTAGGAATAGATAGCACAACTCCAGGGGTAAAGCAGACCCCAAGAAGAGTAATGATCTAAAGGGGAATAACTGTATAAAGGTGGTATCAGGGGAACACTGTAATCTGTAGCTACTAAACAGATTCCAGGCTTATTTAACTGATGGCTAGACTTATTCTCAGTCAATCTCAACAAAGATCTTTATTATCATCAAAAGCCTAAAACCACTGCCGCTCCAATATTGTTTGTTTTTCCTTTCAATCATTTTAGCCAACCTGATAGGTGCAACATGATACCTCAAGGTTGTTTTGATTTGCATTTCTCTAATCAATAATGATTTAGAGCATTTTTTCACATGACTATAAATTGTTTTGGTTTCTTAATTGAATAACTGCTGTTTATAACCTTTGGCCATGTATCAATTGGGGAATAACTTGTAATCTTATGGATTTGACAAAATTCTTTATAGATTTTGTGATACGAGACCTTTAGCTGAGAAACTGTCTATAAATTTCCACCCCTTCCAATTTTCTGCTTTTCTTCTGAACTTGGCTACATTTGTTTTATTTGTAAAAAACCTTTTAAATTTAATGTAATCAAAATGATTGATTTTACACCTACCTTTGCTCTCTACCTCTTGTTTTTTCATAAGTTGCTTACCTATCCATAAGTCTGATAAGTAATATGTTTTGTGTTCTAATTTTCTTGAAATATCTCTATATCTAGGTCAGGTATCCATTTTGACCTTATCTTGGTAAATGGGGTAAGATATTGGTCTATGGAGGGGATGTGGAAAAATTGGGAATCTAATTCATTGTTGTTGGAATGGTGAACTGTTCTAACTATTTTGGAGAACAATCTGGAATTATTCCCAAAGAGTTATTAAACTGCCTCTACTCTTTGACACAGCAATACCACTAACTAGGTATATTTCCAAAGATGATTAGGGAAAAAGGAAAAAAAAAACAACCCTACATGTTCTAAAATGTTTAAAGCAGCTCTCTGTGGTGGTAAAGAACTAGAAATGGAAGGAATTTCCATAGGTTGGGGAATGGCTAAACAAGTTGTGGTATATGATTGTGATAGAATACTACTGTGCTATAAAAAAGGTGAGCTCAATGATCTTAGAAAAACATGAAAAGACTTACATGAAATAATGAAGAGTAAAATGAAAAGAACCAAGAGAAGAGTGTATACAGTAACGGCAATATTATTTTATGGATGACTTTGAGCAAATAAGTTATTTTGACTTTCATAAATACTTAAATTAATTTTAAAGCACATATGAAGAAAGATACTATCTGCAGTTGGAGAAAGAACTGATAAATAGAAGTATGTAAAGAATAATTTTACATATTACATACATACGTATATATATGTATGTGTATGTATACATATATATACATACATATTTGTGTCTACTAGTGGCCATCTCTAGGGTGAGGGGGGGAGAGAAGAAAAAAGAAAAAAAAGAAAATTACATGATAACTATTACAAATTTAAAAGGAATAGTAAGTTGTACTTACTATTTGCAGTTTCATCTTTTTATTATACTATGCTAGGGAAATGTTTGTTTTATTCCATAATATGGACATATATTTCTCATTTTATATATTAAAAATATTGCTAACTTTTATATATTCCATAAATTAAAAATAAAATATTTTTTTATAAAGCCTAAGACCTTATGCTGTGTGTGGCTGAGGGAAGAGACTAAGTCATTTTAGGGAGTGACTATGTAAAATTAAGAGAAAATGAAGAAACGTACAAGAACTAGCACTCCTTTTGGATGGATATGAGACTTGAAGGGAGGGTGAGTAGTAAGTTACTTTTTTTTTCTGAGTCTTGGCACTCCCTATATTACCTTGCTTGTTCTTGAACCTAAGAGAGCCCTCTTAAGATTCTATATAAACTAACCCCTCCCCCTTTTATAAGCTCACCACAGCATCTTCACTGGAAAAGAGAATGCAGAGGCAGTATCAATATGAGTGAGAGGATCAGTGACAACTACTTAGTTCCAAAGGTTTTGGAGGAGGTGGTAACTAACTCAGGTTAACAAGATAACATCTCTCTGAGGAGCCCACTGTACTTTCCCAAAAAGATAGCCAGGACTGATGTAGGGAAATGGAACTCATAGAAGACAGTAATGAAGACATTATAGAAAAGGGAACATAGAATCAGGAGAGAATCGTACACAACTTTCATAAAAGTATCAATCCTGGGAAGCTGAGGACAATTTTAAATTCCCATAAAGGAACACAAATTCAGTGATGTGAATCTAATGTCTATATTTAGCTTATATGAGTTCTCTGTGCATTGTCTTAAGTTGGGTTGTCACTATGGGCAATGCTTAATAGCTCACAAAGCTACTGTCAAAGTGCTTCAAAGTCATTATGGGAAGGCATCCTCGTGCTACTCCTGCCATGTTGAGGATATTACTGGGCCACCCTTTTCAACTATACGCAAATGATAGTCATGATGACTTCATCCCAGATGATTTTGCCACAATTACTGACTGTGTGAAATAATTTCATTTTATGATCACAGAACCTCAGAGCTGGAAGGCACCTTAGCTGTCTTCTAATTCAAACTTCCACCTGATGCAGACATTCTAGCACATTCTAAAAGGTGGCCTTATAATCTTTTCTTGTTTATGTCCAGGGACTGGGGGCTTGCTATTTAGGTAAGACATTCCAGTATGAAACTGGAAATTCTTCATGTTAATTCAAGTCTTTTTTCCCTCACTTTACTTCCATTCACTGATTCTAGTTCCACACTGGAAAGCAACACAGAACAAATCAATTTAATTTTTCCACATGATGGTTCTTCAAATATGACTCCCCTTCTCCAGGCTAAACACTATCAAGTCCTGCAGATTGTTCTTAATAGGGTCATACCTGACAATCCAAATTTTCAATAACCACGATTGTCGATACAGATTTGCTGTTAAATAACTTACAATGAGAGTATTATAAAAACATAAATTGCTTTGTATTTTATTTTCAGGGAGGAAAAGAGACATGCCAACATCAGATAAATTAGGCAAAGCCATATAACCCGTGGTCTCATCACAGACATCAAGCACTCTGACAAAAAGGTCCTTTTTTTCTATAGCAATTCTATTAGCAATTTACACTAATGGGTAGCATGAATCTAAGCAAAAGCCTTCAATAAAATAGAGCCTAGGAACCTATTATTTCCTTGCCCAGCAACAACTTTAAGAATGAGGCTGTATTTATCTTTGGGAGCCTGGGGAGTGCTAAGATCTCCATTGCATGAGTTATATATGCTTGGGCTGTTGCCATGGGAGGAAAGGACTCTTTTGTTTTTTGCCATTTTGGTCAGGCCAAAATAGAAATGGGGCTATGTCACATCCTCTCAAATTAACTATTGGTGCTTGCTCTTAATCCATGTATCCACCATTGCTTATGGCAATGATGATGACATTACTGAAGGTGCAAGGGAGGAGAAAAAGAGATCATTCCCACTGGAGCTTAAAAATATCTGGCCAGTCCTTGCTTCAAAACACAAAAACCCATTTTCAATGCAAATTTACAGGTTCGCTATTCACCGCCATCTGAATTAACGAGGTTCTCATCCTCTATCTCCTGAGGTCTGGTACTAAATTACCCAAACTTACCAGAGTTAATTGGAAAGCACGACCTAAATGTTCCCAAAGTATTGCTGATTAGGTAGCAGCAAACTCATTCCCTTCTTTTGTCACTCGAGACAACACATGATGACTTTTAAAAATGTGTCGAAATAATACCGAAAACAGGTTTTCTTTCCCAAGATGAACCACAGCTTTGAAGTGATCTGTGCAAACTTTCTTCATGGGTAAAGAAATTTTAATTAAAATTTCATTATCTTACACTTTAATATGAATTCCACAACCTTCAGAAGTAAGACAAAATGTATTTCGAATAGGTTTGGTTTTGTTTTGTTTTGTTTTTTAGCACATTTCCTACCCCTCGTATTTCTTCGATCTGAACTTAAAAAAAAGAGAAGATAAGATTTGCAAACAGCAGTTCTGGAAGAAGAAACATACTAATTATCAGTTCTTATGAAATGATTGGAACACTTTAGAAAGGAAAATGTTCAAAGAATACATGGGGAATGTACCCTTTGTACTATCATTTGTCATTACACAGTTCCTTTGCTTTAGGTTCTGGGCCAAAATCCATTGAGAAAAATTAAAATGATGGCAGAAAAGTTCACAACAACATAAGATGTAGTTAGTATACAAGAATAAAATACACTTTAATATCATATCCTGGTTTATTTGAAGGAAACCAATATTCTTTTATCTAAGATCTATACTTTATATCTTTCTACTTAGAGGTATCCAAAGAAAACCTTTCAAGATTAGTCCAATTCCATCGATTTAGAGACCTGGTTCTGAATCTCGGGATATAATATGTTAGGGTTACTGGCAGGAGGTATCTACAGGAGGTGAGTTTCCTTGGAGAAAAATAAAAAAATACTTTTTCCTCAACTTCCTGGCCAAACATAGAAAAAAAGAGGAAAAACTACATAACATTTCTTGGGGAAGAAAAAGATGACTGGGAAGAGAGACTGATTGGCCCCAGGATAACTCTAATTATCCTAGCCGTAGTATCACTAGCAATGCTTCCTACCAGAAATCATAGTTTAAGATGTACCAGCTCCACAGAGGCTGCCATCTTGGATTTCTACATCAGGGAACTCCATTTCACTCTATATAACTTATAAATGCAGTATCTTCATTACAGATGGTCTTCCCATGATTTCTGATAGTGCGAAAGTATATTATCTTCTCATTATAAAATCACAAAATACAGAGTTGGAAGATACTTTAATTTCTAATTCATTTTCCAATGCAATGCAAGGAGCTTTTCCACTTCATCCCTGTAAGATGGACAGCCAATGTCTGCTTGAATACTTCTACTATAGCTATATTTATTTATTTATTTTTAATGCTTAGGTTCCTGGGGCTTATAAGCACCTTGAGGACTGTGAATATTTCATTTTTGTCTTTGTATTCCCACCACTATGAGAGGTAATGTAAGGTAGTAGATAGAGAGCTGGTCTTAAAATCTTGGCCAATTTCCACTTCTAATGGCTTTCTGACTGTGGGGAAGTCACTTACCTTCTCAGTGCTCTATAAAACCCTCTAAAACTATAAATTACAGAGAAGGTGCTGATCTCTGCTAGGAGAAAAAGCCTTCTCACTTCAGAACTCCATACACCAAGGAAATCACAGGTCTTGTCCCTACCCTTAACTCCAACATATAGTAAGTGCTTATTAAATTTATGTTGATTAATGGTTGTTTTAGGCAAGGGTAGTCATTTAAAATGTACATATTCATACTGAAAGTGAAGGGACACTCTTCTATTGTGACTCCTCAAGCAGTTTTCAGCTTGGCCATTGGATAATGATTTTTTTTTTTAATGACATAGCAATTCACAAAATCCACTGAATAAGGCAGAGAGAGATTATGTTCTGCTTTGGAGGAAATAGTATATGCAGCTTTTGAACCACAGAAATCTAATGTCTCATTTTGTTGTTCAGTCCTTTTTCAGTTGTATTTGACTCTCTGTGACTCCATTTGGGGTTTCCTTGGCCAAGACACTGGGGTGGTTTGCAATTTCCTTTTTTATCTCATTTTACAGATGAGGAAACTGATGCAGAGTGACTTTCCCAGGGTCACACAGCTAATACGTGTCTGAGACCACATTTGAACTCAGGCCCTATACTCTATCCACTGTACCACCTACCCTACCCAACAAAAAGATTCATTACTGTCCAATTTTATGATCCTAGTGAAAAAACACTGGGAGTCAATGACTTAGCCAAGGCACTTCTTTCAAGAAGCACCAGAGCCCAATTCTTTACTTCAGGAGAAGGGAAGAACAGAACATTGTAACACCTTTGCAAAAGAGCCTTCTCCTTGACACTATTTATCCTATACATACCTTGCATGTCCATATTTGTTTACTTGTTGTCTCCTCTGTTAAATTATGAGCTCCTTGAAGGCAGGGCTTGTACTTTGTCCCTACCCCCCTTTTTGTATTTCTGAAACTTAACATTGTGCTTGGCTTATAGGAGGCACTTAAAAATGCTTATTTACTGACTGACCTAAAGAAAAGGATGTCTCCTTACCTCGAACACAATTGTGATGGTTCTAGAACACAGTACTGTTGACATGTAAAAACCCAGATGCCTTGTCCTGTCATTGGGTATGGCCAATGGTCCCTGTAGCCAATGACTCATTACATTTGGAATAAGTATTCTCTGAACCTCACAAAGATACACAAACCAACAGACCAACCATCATATATGGTCATCACAAAGGTTGCTGCTTTATAAGCAAGAAGACTTCTCTTTCCTTTATGTGCTATTTAGAACTTTGCTTACATTCTCCAGTGAAAGGAGGGAAGAACTAAGCTAGTAATAAACTAGGTCAGGTGGTCTCATTTCCTTTTGCTTTAAACAAATTACTCATGGTTTTTGCGAAACAAACACAAAGCAAGTTTTAGCCCAACAAATGAATTTTAAGGTTTTTTTTTTTATGTGTGTGCTGCAATACTGTTGATGAAACTAAATCAAATTTCTTCACCTCCAGAAAATCTTGTGCCCAAATTGTATTGTATGGTCCTTGAGCTATTTCATAACTGGGTCATACAATTTCATATTCTATTTTCAATTAAGTTAGGGATAAAAAGAATGCATAAAATGTTATATTTCCCCACAACTGCTGTTCCTAACCTCTTTGTTCTTTAAACCTTCTACTCTACCCCTGTCCTCAACTCCCCCTACTACCCCTTCTTACTTTCACAAATTGGCTAATGATCTTACCTTCAATTTTACAGAAAAGAATGAGGCAATTTAATGTAGACTCTATCAACTCTGCTCTCCATACTTCTCAATGTCTTTACATATCTTCTACTTTCTGGCTCAGAAAAAGAAGTGGCGCTACGTTCCAAAGCTAACCTTTCTAATTTGTATCTTTTCTATCTGATCTATAAGAACTTGTGCTAGCTTTTATCCACTTTCATGTATTTTCTACAATTTCTCTCTTCTGACTCTATTCCTTGTGCCTCCAACACTGTTCAGGGCCTCATCCCTCTAAAATAAATAAACGAGTTAATAAAAGAATGAACAAAACTCCTCCTTGATCCTGATATTCTCTCAAGAAATTATCCTCCATAATATTGTTTGTGTCTTTTCCATTTAACTGTAACCACCTTAATTAAGGCTTCATTTCTATTAGGATATTTTCTTAAGTAGCCTTCCTGACTCTAGCCTATTCCCTTTCCAAGTCATTTTTTCATGCTACTGCAAAGAATCTTCTTAACAAATTACTACTCTCATCTTGTCTCTTTACTCAACCACCTTCAAAGATTTTCCATTTTCTATCACGTAAAGTAAACTGGGATCACCTTGAAGCCAGGAATTGTTTCATCTGTGTCTTTGGATCTCTGACATTCAATACTTACAGGTTTGTTGAGTTGAGCAAAAGCTCCTTATCTTGGCATTTAAAGACATTCTTAATCAGGGCCTGACCTACCATTCTAGACTTAATACATACTCCTTCCCATTGTGAAGACTATGTGAACTAAAAATTTTGTGAGTCACGGCTAGAGGGACCATTGGCCAAATCAAATAACAGAACAAGGTATCTGGGTTTTTACAGGTCAACAATATTGTATTCTAGTATCAGCATGATTCTGTTTGAGGTAGGGAGAAACCCTCTTCTTTAGGTCAGTTAGTCAATAAAACCTGGACTATCACTGCTCAAACCCATTCCTTGAACCCCCTCATATCCTATCTCATTTCAATCTGTTGAAATTTTTCTTTCAAGGTTCCAATTAGATGCCATCTCCTCCAGGGGTCCTTCTCAGTACCTCCTTCCCAAGATATTGCCCTCCCTCCATCTTTTTCCCCAAATTTCTCTTTGCATTTAGATTTAGGATTTCTTTTTTGTACTTATCATATCCTCCCTTTTCATCATTGTTATATGTGTACACTTTCTTTTTTGATAGAAAATAAACTTCTTGATTAGTATTTATACTGTATATACCTTTGCATCTCGAGTGCCTAGGTCTACACATCATCAGGAAACTTAATAAAAGCTTATTTAACTTTATTTTTTTTTAAAGAGAGATAAAGCCAAGTCTTTACAATTGTATAACAGGTAGCTGTAGTTTCTCATGGCACATCAGAAATATGTCTGTGCTTCAGTGAATTTTTCTAGCATTTATTTTCCTTTCTTGGCTTACAATTACCACACTGCAGGTTGTTATATCATTTAGTTCTTTTACACTTGTCCATTCTGCTGGGGAAATTTAAGTTAGGAAAGATAAGACTTAGCTTAGGGGAAACATGATCATTGTCTTGAAATATTTGAAAGGCGTTCAGGTAGTGAAGGATTAAACTTGTTCTGCATGTTCCCAGTAGGAAAAAAACTAGGCATAATGGATGGAAGTTACAGGGATAGAAATTTCTGTTCAACATAAAGAATTTTTGAAGCAAAAATGGAATAGACCACAATGATAGTGAATTTCCTATCACTGAAGCTCTTTGAGGAAAGGACAGATGATGACTCGTTGGGGACCTTGTATGACTGATTTTTTTTTTCTGCAGGTAGATTTTTAAATTTTATGCTTAACAGAGTCCTGTATGTGCTTTAAGTTACTTTTAAAAAATATTTTATTTTCCCCAAATACATGTTAAAACATTTTTAAACTTAAAAAAAAAGTTTTGAGTTCCAAATTCTATCTCTCCCTCCCTCCCTTTTTCTCTCCCCACTTCAGATGGTAAGCAATCTGATATAATTTATATATTTGCAATCATATATAACATTTCCATATTAGTGATTTTGTAAAAGAAGACAAATTAAAAAAAAAAGAATGAAAGAAAATGGAAAAATAGCATGGAGGTTATATCTTCAGGTCAATATCAATTTTAAAATATCTTAATTCAATTTTTCAGCAGCCTTAAACACAGAAAAATAAATCAGATTGCTGACAGTTTATCTGTCTTTATCATCTAAATGCCCGAAAGGTAAATATAAGGTCCTTGAGGACAGGAGCTGTTGTACCTTTTGTCTTGTGTCAACAATGTCTAGAACAGTGCCTGGTTCATACTAGGTGTTTAATTAATCCTTATTAAATTGAATTAGCTTCTTAATTTATAACTCTGCTCTGTCCTATAAAGATCTGATAAAAATGTTTACCTTAGAGTGGCACATATTATAATGGCAATCACAACCTTCAGACCCTTTGGTTATAATTCTGGCATATGTTTAATATATTCCCTAATTCCACATAGGTGCAAGTTGTGAGAGATTTTTAGAGGAAAGGCCCTTTTAAGAGCAGAACTACAAGAAAATTCAAAATACAAAATGGATGTCATACATAGTATGACTCAGCAAATTGAGTTAGCAATTGCTCCAGCAATTGGTTGCTCAGCAAATAGCTGCTGCTGCTAAGATTGTCTTGATTTATGTGTTTTTAAAGTTTTATGTTTAAAATACTCTCCCTTAGAAAATTCTATAGCAAAATAGAAAGACTCACTAATGGGAAAGATATTTACTAAGCCCTAATATAACATGGGGCTCAATAAATATCAAATTAGCTTTCATGCTGAATGCTTTCTAATACTCTCAAAGAATTACTCTTATTTTGAACATATTAAATACTCAGCTATGATTTATTAAAACAGGATATGGGATTATAAACATCTAAGGATAATGAAAACTAATTATCATAATAATTAAAATTTAAAGTAACTAGATCCCCCCCACTTAATTACTGTAGTAAAACCACATTTAATGAAAACTAGATACTTTGAGGTGCATTTGGTGACATTACACAAATTAATGATAACTCACAAAGAACATTCTCAAACTACTTTGTTGGGTGGGATGCCCTCCCCCTCCTCTCCCACCCCCAGTTAAAGTTATAGTCCCCAAAGGAATGAATCTGGTGATTTATCAGTGTATAAATGCTCTCTGATTTACAAATGCTGGATTTATGAAAACCCTAGAGGCAGAAATGGCTAGCCTACACTGTGCTAGGCACTGGAAAGCACCAGAATTATTACCTGAACCAGTCTGTTCTTTTCTTCCCAAAGGGTAGGCAGCCACTGGTGACTAAATTGTGGCTATGGTAGTGGAAAAAAATACTTTCATGGCCTTTTCCCTATTTCCTTCTTGCCAAAGTTGCCAAATGAAGATGGGGGAAGGGGGGTTGGAAGGAAAAGAAGTGAGAGGTAGAGGAGAAATGCTTACTATGTGTTTTGGAATGCATTTTCCCATAGGCATGATATTATAAATGGTGGTTAGTTTCCCAATCCATGAAAGCCCATTTAATCCATCATGTAGAAAATTTTGGGTTCCTGTAGGCCATTTATAATAGTGTTTCTATGGGAAAATATATTGTAAGTTGCAGAGAGTCCACCTATCAGAGAAGTTTTGAACACTGCCTATTTGTAAGTTGAGGATGGCCTCTTCTGGAATTATGCTGCAAATAGAACAGACCCATCTTTCCTTGACTGTTACAGGAACTTTGATAAGCTAACATAGCCCTATTCAGGCTTTGGTTTTTCTCTTGTCTGCAAGGTAACTTTAAAAATCCCTCTTTGTTGTGCTTAGTGATGACAATGCTCTGCTGTTAGATCAGTAACCTTTCAGACACTATGCTCACCTGACCTTGCTACTCTTTTACCTTTTGCACTGGCCCCCCATCCCTTCTTCTAAGGCAGTTTGTCCTGAGATTCCCCTACAGTCACAGTTGCCTCTTCCCCACCACACTTCACCTCACCCATACTTATTTGCAACCACTTTTATTAGCATTTTGTTCTTAAGAATCTCCCTTCCTTCTTATATCCATTTCTGTTTTAGAGACTGTAGTGGCAAGCAAAGTAGGATTTTTTTGCTGCTTTTTATGGACTCAGTTTTGGCCAAGCAAGTGGCTTTGACTGAGTCTTGCCTTTGGTTGAATCAAGAGTCTTCAACTGAATCAAGAGTTTTTGACTGGAAACAGTATATATTGTATTGCTTAGAGGGAGAGGACAGAGTAGAGAGAGAAGTAGAGCTGAGAGAGAGAAGCGAGTGTGAGCAGGCTAGGGGAACTTGCTTGTAGGGAAGCCTAACAGAAAGAAAGTTTGTGATGTTGGCACCCTGTCTGTTGATCTGCGTTAATTTCTCAGACAGAAGCCCTGTCTGTTTGTCTTTATGAGTGAATTGAGCTAAAGAGCAGAGATCTGCCCACAGGAAGGAGGCTTAGCTTAATTTTTAAGAGCTGTTAAAGTGAATTGAGATGATGGTGCTGGTAATGTGATTTAAATATTGTTGTAGCCCGGTTAAGCTTTGTTTTCTTAGAAACAAATGCTATAGGCAAGAGCCCCTGGAGCCTCCTGTTGGGCAGGAGCTTGGAGTGGAACAGGCCGCAACATGGAACAGGAGTGGAGAGCTGCCTATGTGAGAATCCAGGTGAGAGTTGGGAGTGGTAAGTCCACAGAGGAAGAGTCATGGGTTTGGAAGTCAGTCTCAAGTCAAGGTGAGAGAGGACTTTATTTGGACACTGTGCGTTGATTGAGGAGAGTGTGACTTACTGTGACCTAGGGGTGGACGGTGTTTGTATTTTCTGCTACCCCTTAAGGATGTGTTGTGCTAGGGAAGATCTGAGCCTGAGACCTCCTGATTTTGGAGATGCAATGATATATACTGTATAATGTGTTGTGGTAGGGGAGACCCTGGCCTGGGGCCCCCTAATTGCATAAACAAGTATTTTGGGGGAATGTTACTGAATGCAATGATATATCTATGCATCATATGACATACTGAGTATTATGGCATACAAACACACACACACACACAATATGTTTTACTTAAAGCTGTTGTTATGAATACTACATTTTATTGAACAATGTTTAGTTTATTGCTGAATAGAGAGTTTATTATACTATGTGATTAGAACCTTAAAATTATTCACAACAGTCCCCAAGTGTGCTGCCATGACTGGCATTACAGAGACTCAAGCCAAAAGGTCCTACCTTTCTTTTTTTTGAGTTCTTCAAGATCTCCACATTGACAGTCTAAAGTACACATGTCAGAAAGAGGCTGACGTTGTCTTTCTTATACTATTACTCTAAGGATCTGGATAATGACAATAATAAAAATAAGAGCTAGCACTGGCATTGATCTATGCCAGGCACTGTGCCAAACTCCTTAAATATCATCTCATTTAATCCTCACGACCACCCTGGGAGATAGGAGCTATTATTAGCCCCTTTTTATGGATGAGGAAACTGAGGCAAAGAGGGTTTAAGTGACTTGCCTGAGATTACACAGCTAGAAAGTATCTAAGGTCACATTTGAACTCAGGTTTCCTGACTCCAGGCCCAGTGCTCTATCTACTGTATTATTGTTATTATTATTATTATGTAATATTATTACCTATTATTATTATACACTAAAATAAGTAGAGGACAGGCAAGCTATTGGAGAAAGCACAGGATCAAATTCCTGCCCTGCTTCTTCCCAATCAAATGACCATGAGCAAGTGATTAAACCTCTAAGAGTTCTAGTTTCCTGGTCTTCTTTAAAGTAAAAGAATTGTATTCTGATTTCTAAAGTCCCTTCCAGCTCTAAATTATGAGCTGGTTGCCATTATTACCACTTTAAGCCATGAAATCCCAATGATTATTGTAAAGACAGGAAAACATTGCACCCAAGAATAATGACTAGAAGGGAATCCCCAAAGAGTGTATTCACTCAACCAACCTACCTTCCTTCCTTCCTTTTCTTTCCTCCCTTCTTCTCTCTCTCTTTCTCTTTCTTTCTAGAAATACACTAACTGAACTATGTACAATTAAGGAAATACATTTTATACATAGCCACCGTTACCAGTTGTATGGTCCTGCATGAGTCAATCATTTATCTTTTTGGGACCTCAGTTTTTTCATCTATTAAATGAAGGGTTGGACAAAATAATATTGTCCTTTCCAGTGCTTAAAGTCTATCGCCCAAGATCAGACTTAAGGTCTATCACTGCTTCAGTCCTACTATCCTAAGATGGGGAATGATTAGGATAGGTAATTATTACTGAAATCTTGTAATTTAGTTTTATATTACCAAAGTCAAGTGACTTACTATGAGCAACTTTCAGGTGTTGTCTTGGCCTACCCCAGGATGTGGGTGATCCTTTAAGGCAGTGGTTCTCAATCTTTCTAATGTTGCAACCTTTAATATTCGTATGTGGGCATATCTGCATGTGGGCGGACCCACCTGGAGACAGATACAGGGGCAATGTCTCGGTTCCTAAGACCATTGGAAATATGTGTTTTCTGATGGTCTCAACCCACAGGTTGAGAACCACTGCTTTAAAGATTTTCTTAATGTCAAGGCGTTTCATTTAATTATCTAATGCTCATTTTTCTATTACATAAAATCTTAGCACAAGCCTTTGGAATATTCTCAGAAAAATTCCTTTGGAAATTTTAGAATGTACTTTGGAAAAGAATAAGAATATTATAGGGCTTTTAAAAAATGGGTTGAAAAATAAGGGTATACCAGAAACAATGCCTAGTGCTTGAATAAAGAAATGTCATACTTGGAAAAACTAACCTATACTTTTGACAACATTTCTTGATATATTATGCATTTGAAACTGCAATTGTGAAATAACAAGAGATTTGGAAACCATATTTTTTGCATTAAAAAATCATGGACCTAGAAGTATTAAAGTAAAAGAATCTTTACATTGAACACATTCCATTTTACTGATTTGCAAGCTGTTCACAATTAACACATGCAGGGACTTTGTGATTTAATTAGCAAGCTATCTAGGACTTAGAAGATAAGTCCTAGGGAGTTGGTTAGCTGTCTGAGGATTAGAATGAATGTGGCTTGCCCAGAGCCCCATAGCTGGCAAGTGTGAGAGGCAGGACTGTACTGAGATCTTCCTGCTTTAAGTCTAGAATTCCACAACTCTGAACTACATTATGCTGCCTCTATTTACAAAGCTGAGTATTCAATATAGGAAATACATCAGTTCACTAGGATCTCTAAAGAATCTCTTTAAATAATTTCTTTAAAGAACATCTTTCCTTTTTTCCTAAGACAAATATTTATTACAGTTAAATTATATTTCTCATTTAAAGCAAAATTTTAATGATTTAGCTGAAGTCTGTAAGTAGGATTTAGATGAAACACATCTGCTTACTTTTTATGTGTCCTTTCCCTCCTACATTTCAATGTTGTTACAGTGAGAATTTGCTACCTGTAGTTGAATGCTGTATTACAAAAATAATCTTGTTTACTATTTCCCAAAATAGAGCAGTATTTTCAAACCTTTGGTACCATTTCTTTGAAAGTTTTGCAGTTACTTGATATTCATAGTTACTGGTGACATTAGAAAGGAGGATGGAACTAGAGCAGTTTCAAAAGTTAAATGAAATTATATTACCATTGGAAGGTAAGTAACCTCAAAACTAAACCTCCATTAGCCAAAAGAAGAATGTGTGGGCAATTTTGCAAATACTTTGAGTGCTGGGAAAGCACTTTTGTCTCTATTCCATGCTAAAAGAGGTCCCTTTTTATTGAATTACCAGGCTAATTGCCCTAATCAAACATTTCACTGTGCCATTGTTGTCTTGGTTGCAGAGACATGAAACATTTTAATCTTCTGGGTACCTACACAAATTGCATTTATTCCCAACTTTGAAGTTTAATTGCATTTAATAGTTTGGGACTGAGGGCAACCTGATAAGGTGTAGGGTAGAGGAGGGGAAGAGGAAAGGAACAGGCTGAGAATGGTGTTATCACTAGTTTATTGTATTGGTCCTGTCATGAAATATAGATGGAGCTAAAAATTTGAAAGGTTTCCCTGTACATATCCCAGTAGATGTCAAATTTTGATCTAATCCCATTCATTTTGTAAGTATGAATGATGCCCATGACCAGGAAATAGTTCCAATTTTCAAAAAATTCCAAATTTTTCATTAATCTACAATTCTATTTTTGTCTAATGAAACATACTTCAGTTGGTTTCCACAAGAAACTTTTCTAAGGAGAAAGATATACTGAAAATTGTATCTGTCATTCTCCCAAATCTTGATTCCTTGCAATTTTGAATAGAGGTAAACTTTATTCTTTTAAATGGTCCTCTTTTCCAACCAGCTGTGACTGTCTGAGAACATGTGGGCTACCTCATCTCCAAACCTGAATTAAAAACAACCAGCCCTTCAGTCAGCTCAGGGCTTACAGTCTTGATTACATTTGACACAATGATCATCATCATATCTTAAGACTCAAATCAGCCTGACAGTGTTCGACTCGGGTCTGCTTCTTCCAATTAGCTGAAAATTGCAGCCCAGCTCATCTTCCAGGGACTAAGTTTACATTTATCATTTTGCAGAGGTGAAAAAGCAGTGATGGAGAGAGCAATTTAACTATAGGACTTAAACAATAACTATTTTCTTTTGGTCTCTTGCAATCTCATGAACGTGTTTTGACAGAGCAGGAAAGCCACAAACCACGTAACTTATCTTTCCTTATATAATGCATATCTTTAAATGGATAACTTTTGTATTAGCAAGTGAAAATACATCAAATTCAATAAAATCTTCCTTGAGTGCTTTTGGAAAAGAACATTTTTTTAAACATAAAAGGTATTTAAGCTTTGAAATAATTCACACAAAGATATGTTGATCATATTTTCTGAAAAAGTAAGGATATATAATTTAATAGAAAATATATTTTTTGGTCCTTTTTATTGAAGGGGAAAATGGAACAGAATATTTTGTATAAGCATTGTTCTGGAAAATCTGGGACATCAGTTCCCTTCCATTAGAACAGACTGATATAATTGGAAACTAGAAATTCAATGCAGTTCAATTCAAAAAACATTTATTAAGTGCCTATGTTTTACAAAGCATTCTGATAAGCACTGGGGAAGGGGGGTACAAAGACAAAAAATGGTCCATTAGGATTATGCTGTCTTCTAAAGGATATAACATGTACACACACACACGTAAGTAAATAAAAGGCAAATCAAGGAGGGAAAGAGCATTAAGGGAGGGAAGAAGTAAAGAAAGACTTCACTTTGTATCAGAGCTGAATCTTGAAGGAAAATAAGGATAAACAGAGGTGAAGATGAGGAGGGAGTAGTACATTTCCATATTCTGCTAATATACAGAGGCAGGAGATGGAATGATCAAAAAGGATCAGGAAACATCCAAGAGTCTTCTTTGACTAGAATGTAGAGTGTGTCAATGACAGACACATCGTATGTGTGATGACCAACCTTGACAAACTGGACTCTTCTCAGCAATGCACAGCTATAAGACAACTCTACAAGTCTCAGGATGGAAGGAGATATCTACATTCAGAGAGAAATCTAGAAAGACTAGAGTTTAAATGGAGACTGAAACAATACATGCTATCGTTCTTTTTCATGTTTGATTTTGTTTCTTTTTTCCCATTGCTCACTCATTGGTTACAACCCTTCTATACAACCAGACTGTTGTATAATGTGAAAGTATTTGCAGATCCTATACATGATTGCATGCCACCATGGGGGGGGGGGAGGGAGGGGAGAAAATCTGAAACTCAAGGGATTGTGGAACTGAATCTTGTAAACTAAAAGTAAATAAGTCATTGGAAAAAAAAATGTTGAGTGTGTGATGGGTACTAATTGAGGAAAAGATGGAATGGTTGGTTGGGAGCAGCTTGGGATAAGTGGGGAAAAATGCTCAACCCAAAAGCTTGTGTTTTATCCTGGTCAATAGGAACCTTTGAGGATGAGAGTGATGTACTCAGGCCTGTGCTTTAGCAAGTATTTTTGGCAGCTATGGAAAAGATGCATTGGAGAGGGAAGAAACAGGAAGCAGGGAAACCAACTAGGCCCCTACAATAGTCCAGGTGGGATACTGGTTGGATGGGGTAAGGGGGAGATGTAGTTGAGGCAAAGAGAAGAAAGAGGGAAATATCATCCAAAGGTTATGAACTTGGGTTACCAGGAAGAATGTAATGTCCTTGAAAGAAATGGGCACATTTGGAGGAGAGGTGGGTTTAGAAATGATCAGTTCTATTTTGGATATATTTGATTTTGAGTTGCAGTTTATCTAGGTGGAAAAGTCAAGCAGTCAATTGTTAATGCAAGACAAGAGTTTAGGAGATAAATTAGGGAGGGATATGTAGATTTGGCAGGGATCTGTACGGAGACCTTAGTTTAAACCAAGGGAACGGATGGGATCATGAAGGGAGAGAGAATGTTGAGAGACATGAAAATTCAGGACAGAGCTTTTAGGGCTAACTATGTACATACTGCATCCCCCTGAATAATGTGAACTCTTTGAGGACAAATGCTGCTTTGTTTTTGACTTTACATCTCTAGAATCTAGCACAGTTGCTTGTATGTAGTAGAAGAATAAGGAATGGGATTTTTGAAGAAATGAATGTATGTATACTTGTTCACACTTACACTGTGAGAGATAGTTGATGAACTAGCAAAAAGACTGAAAAAGGGTTGGTTGAACAGGTAGGAGAAAAATGAAGGTATAGTAGTATTATGGAAACCAAGGAAGGAGGAAGTATTTTGAGGGGGAAGGGATGATTAAATGTGTCAAAACCTGCACAGAAATGCAGAATGGAGAGGACTAACAAAATGGCATGGTGAGGCAAAGGCCTTTGAATTATTTTGTCAAAAATCTCTGCTGCTACCTTTTTCCTCCTCCCCATTCCCCAATTACTTTCTCATAAGTATTAGCATGGGAAGCTAGGTGGCAGAGTGGATAGAGTACTGGGTTTAGAATCAGGAAGACTCATCTTCATGAGTTCAAATCTGGCCTCAGACTCTTACTAGCTGTGTGACTCTGGGCAAGTAATTTAACCCTATTTGCCTCAGGAACTAGAGGAAACAGCAAATGGCTCCAATACCTTGGCCAAGAAAACCCCAAATAGGGTCACAAAGAGTTAGACGTAAATGAAAGGAATGACAACATGTATTGCTATAAAAGGGGTTAAATGCAGCCTTGGATGCGAAGTTGACTAGATCTAATTCCATTAAGATACAACAAGCGGGCTTTTGTTTATTAAATTCTTCTAATATATTATAAGCTCATCACATTAGGTCTCTTTACAGTATGGCATGGCAAACTGCTAAGTAGCATCTCAATCGTATGACACACAGATGGTTTTAAAGAGTAAAGTGAATATCAAAACAGACATAAGAGACAGAGATTTATATACAGATGGGACAAAGAAATAAAGTAGAGCCTGAAGAAGAGGTTCAGGAACCAGAAGTCCTGGGTTGGAATCTCAGCTCGGTCTCTTATTAGTAATGTGGTTTTGCAGACATTACTTAGTATTTTTTGGCCTTTATTTCCCCACCTGCAGAATGAGGGACCTAGACTAGATGATCTTTAAACTTCTATCTAGATCTTTGGTTCTTAATATAGTTAGGTTTCTTAATTTCAAAGAGGTCTGTGCTTCTAATTGCTGGAATCTAGGAATCAAGAAAAAGGAGTGGTGACAAAAGTCTTGGAACAGGAAGACAGATATAATAGCAAGTTCTGGAGGGTGCTGAGACTTCCCAAGATGTATTGCAGGAGAGGCAGAGACATGTCAGGCACAGATATTGTGTGAAGCCTGACGGTATGGAGACCCAGATCAGGCAGACACACAGAGAACAAGGTAAACATTGAGACTGCATCAGAGAAACATGATAATATGGAAAGAAAGGCATCAACACACAGAGAGAAACACAAAGACAGATGGAGCAATATGAGAACGTGGGGGGAGGGAATGGAAAAGGAACAAAATGTGTTTCTTTGAGTTTACTGGTGCAAGACTTTCTTTTTACAAAAAAAGCTGAAAAATTTACCAATGAATCATCTAATGTGATTGTTCAGTACCTAAACATCTTTGTGGGACTTAAGAGAATTTCACTTATGTATATTTGTGACTTAGGATACACTTTGATTTTCCCAAAATAAAATGCCACCAACCCAGACAATTACCTAACAATAAAATTTCCCATCTTTAACAGAAAATAAATCCATTGTGGATGGTGAAGATATACTAACATTCATTTAACAATAGTAAAATCCTGCTTTACCATTCCCACCAATTTATTTAGTTTTGATCCATGGAATACATAGTACAGAAAAAAAGGTTTAGGTTCTCAATAATCATATATGTTATATGTATATGAAAACCTATATTTGTATACAGATTTAGTTGCTCAACTGTTTGAATCCGTGCCAGTCATTTAGCCTCTGTTTCCCTCAGTTTCCTCTACTCGTTTGTGGTATGTCCTTCATTCTCAAAGAGGACCATGACATCAGGAAGGTGATGTCATGACTTGCAAGTGAATTGGATTTAAGTGAGGAAGGGCTGTGCAAAGTCACCAGCCTCACCCTCTCCTCCAGAGCCGTCTGGGTCCAGTGGCAAGATACAGATCAGGACAGCTGGAGGTGGTCGGGATGCAGGGAGAGACCTCGGTCTTTTTGAGTTAAGGTCTTTCCCAAGTTGTAGTTTGACTGAGGCAACACCCATTCAGTAATTAAGGTTAGGTAAGAAATGAAGCAAAAAAAAATGGTCTCTTTTACCTAGTGGGAAAAGCAAAACAAACAAAACCCCCGTCAATCTGGGAGGGGAAGATGCTCAGGGTTTTTGCTCAAAACAGAAGCAATTGCTGTTTATATTCACTCTGAGCATCACAGTCCAAAGAATGACCAAGGGATCTACTGTAGGCCAATCAAAGAGAGTGATTTGGGTTTAAGGGATGGTCCTTAAAAAAGAAATCTAACCCATAAATCCCAAGATATCTTTTGAGGTTTCAGTGATCATTCCTCTACTGTAAAATGAAGATGATAATAGCACCTATCTCCCCGGGCTGTGAGGATCAAATGGAATAGTAATTATAATATGCTTAGCACAGTGCCAGGCACACAGTAAGGCTATGTAAATAGTAGTGATGATGATGGTGAGGATGATGATGATCTGGTTCTAAACACCAGAACAAGCATCAGTTTTACATGCCATCTAGCTATCCACCAGGGCCACCTCTTGTCATTTCTTCCCAAATGTGTTGTCTTTTAATATTATAATTTAAGCTCTTGGAGAATGTCAACCTTCTCTTTTTTAATCTTTGTATCTTCAATTTTTAGCAAAATGTCTAGCACATAGTAAGGCTTAATAAATGCTTTTTCATTCAGTTTATTACATCTTTTGAAAAATAAAGCATGTTTTTAAAGCATTTAAAATCCCCCAAAGCTTTTGCTAACTCTAGCAAAATGATAAAAAAAACAAACACCCAAAACACGAAAAGAATGGGACCATTCCTGTGACACCAAAATCTTTTTAAAAATTTAGAACAGATATGTTTTAAAAAGTATAACAGAATTACCTATCTATTTTTCATTGAGACAAATATTTATTTTAACTAATATTCTGGGAAAATAACACATTTTCAGAACTGTTGTTGGTACTAGAAGGACTCAAGTAAAAAAAAAAAACTTTAGGTGCTTGGTTCTACTTCTTTTCATATTATTCAAGAAAATATTTCCAAACTCACTTTCCCAAGGCCTTCCTGTGAACAGACTGACTTGGAAATCCTTTGAGATACGAATCACTTTAAATTGTGAGTACAATTTGGAAGCATCTGGTTATTTTTGATAGTCACATTTCCATTTGCCAATGGAAAAAGGTCTTTACATGTGGTAGATTTAGACATTCCCCCTCTAAGCCCATCATCAAAGTCACGTGACCCAGCCTCACCTTGTTAAAGTGCATGTCAGTGACAACACAGCTGATGGTACAACACTTTAGAAACCCTCAGAAGTAGATTGCTGGAGAATTTGATGACTTTTTATTAAACGTGCATGGAAACCAAATTGTATATTACTTTTGCTAGCGGCAGAAGCAGCATTTGAAGTATTATTTATCCAATGCTTCATTTCACCCATTTGCTCTGTCAGTGATGTGAGTACAAAGGAATAATGTTTAGCAGGGCAGGAGTGGTGCTACGGGACAGGAAAACTGATTGGATTACTGCAATGCATTTTACTTGGAAATACCCTTGAAGACCACCTGAAAGCTTCATTTGCTACAGAGCAAAGTGGCACATCCAGTTAAAATGCCTGCCATTCAGAGTCTCTGTGCTTCTGACTTTCGGCTGGCTTTACCTGTTCATTTCTCAGAGTAATTCAAGGTGCTGACTTTAATCTAGAAAACCCTATAAGGTCTTGGTTCTGATTAACTGAGAAATCACCCATTTTTCTATGCACATTTCTGACAGCTGGGCTCAGCTTTAGCAGTGCTGATGGCAGGTCTCGTGTTTTCTCTTCGGAGAAGGAGAGTCAGGGCATTTTTCCAAAGGATCTCCGCCTTCCTGATTCAGTTCCCTTTATGATAGAATAATTTTGTTAATTAAATACATAAGTATGTATATATGTTTTTATATACACAAACATGTATATATGCATATATACATCTATTAAGTGTGTGCATTTATACACACATACATACTATTACATGTAATTAACATATACATGTTATGTGTGTATATATTATATTATAATATGTTATATATATTATATGTGTGTATATTATATAATAAATTATATTATGTGTATATGTGTGTGTGTGTGTGTGTGTGTATACATGAATGACACAGACAGACAAAGAGACAGAGACAGAATTCTGCTAATTCTGCCTAGGTGATATGTGCTAGACTTTTTCCCTTTATGGAATTTATAACGTATGTATGTTGCTGAGCTTCAGAACTAAGCTAAATAATTGTTCAGTTAGTTTTTTTAGAGTTAGTTAAATCAAATGTTAAAGCTAGGACTTTTAGAAAAATAATTCCCTAGCCTCCAAGGAATACATACATACATACATACATGCATATTCACACACATCTCTCTCTCTCTCTTCGTCTCTCTCTGTCTCTGTCTCTCTCTGTTTCTCTCTCTCTCTGTCTCTCTTTCTCTGTCTCTGTCTCTCTGTCTCTGTCTCTGTCTCTGTCTCTCTCTTTCTCTCTGTTTCTCTGTCTGTCTCTCTCTCTCTCTCTGTCTCTCTGTCTGTCTCTCTGTCTATCTAATCTACTGCCAGGTCCTGAATAGTGCAAAATAGCAAGTCCTGTGATGTGGTCGCCTTATCTTAGTTGGCACTACATATTTCCATTGGGCTGGAAAAAATTTGTTGAAATTCAACTGTTTCAGTTGTCTCTGACTCTTCATGACTCCATTTGGGGTTTTCTTGGGAAAGATACTTTAGCAGTTTGCCATTTCCTTCTCCAGCTCATTTTACAGATGAGGAAAACAGAGGCAGAAATGGTTAAGTGACTGACCCAGGGTCACATAGCTAGTGAATGACTGGGGTCAGATATGTACTCATGAAGATGAGTCTTTCCTCACTCCAGTCCTGGCACTCTACCCACTGTGTCACTTAGCTGCCCTCAAATGGAAACAATTACTGTATTTTATATAATTGTAAATTTAAATAGTATGAATTTCAATACATATAACCACAAATAGAATTCATTATTAACAGTAATCAGGACCTAGATGTACAGCATAACAATTTGGGACTTCTGAGTAAGGAAGTGTAGATTTTTTATCTTCTAATGTTAAGGCGAGTATTCTGCTAAGAGCTGCATCTATGTTAGGTACTGTAGTTTAGAGAATACTGGCAGCAACACAGATTCTTTTAGCAATTAGAAACAATAGTGAAAGCTGGTTTTTATATAATGCTTTTAGGTTTACAAAAATATTTTCTCATTTTATCTTCACGTTTTATCTGAGAGGTGGGTGCTAATATTATACTTATTTTATTGATGAGGAAACCAAGACAGAGAGAGTTTAAAGGACTTGCCCAGAGTCAGAAGCTGTGTCTATGGTAAAATTTGAATTTGGACAATAAAATTCAGCACCTACTTACTAAAAATAATGAGTGAAAATAAGAGGGTATCAGATGGCAAGCTTCTTGTCATCAACAAAAGGACAGGTGAGTTCCTTCCTCAGTCAGTCCTATTTTGTTCTATGCTCCAGTAAAAGACTCCCTTTAGATGTTCTCGGATCTTTATCCATGGGTCAGTGTCAGTCAGTCAGTGAAGAAACACATATTAAGCTCCTACTACTATTAAGGCAGGCAATATTAAGTACTGGAGATAAAAAGAAAGGGCCAACAACAGTCCCTTCTCTTAAGAAACTCACAGTATAATGGGGGAGAAACCCTGAAAACAACTATGAACAAACCATATACAACAAGACAAACTGTAGATGATCAACAGAGGAAAGGCACAAGCATCAAGGGGAATCAGGAAAGGCTTCTCATGGAAATGAGTTTTTATGTGGGACCTGAAGGAAGCCAGGATCTGAGGTCCCTTTCCTCACAACCCAATTTGTCCTGAAATTGAGAATTCTTGGTGCTTCTGATGCATCTTCCTCTAGGAACATTTTGCAGCACTCATTCCAGATGCCAGAATTACTTATGAATGTGTCTGGTTCTACTTCCCTTTAGTTGATTCCCACATTTTACAGAGAATTAAGAGAAGTCATTGTTTAAGTCGCAACTTGCAGTTTCATGTGTACCTTGGAGTTGTAATGATTTTCATCTGTATGGCACTATACCTAATACAAAATGAAGGTGTGTGATTGCATAGCTGAGGGTGAAGTTAATAATACAGTGCATTTGTTTCATGAGTGTATCATACAAACAGCTGCAGCACCAAGCTGTCAACAGTGAACAGAAGTTCTATAAGCTTTTACCTCATATCCTCTAGCTTTATATATCCTCACCTCAAGTTATAACAACATGCACAGGTATATTTCATGCAATTAAAAAGAATCAAAGGCAACACTAATGTAGTCATTCCATTTTTTTTTTCCTGTGTAAGGAGGGAAGGAAAGACTTATTAGTGCCTACTATATGCCAGATACTATACTAAGTGCTTTACAAATATCATCTCATTTGATCCTCACAACAATTCTGGGAGATATGCATTATTATTACCCTTATTTTATAGTCAAAGAAACTAAAGTAGATGGAGGTTAAGTGACTTGGCCAGGGTCACACGGCTAATAAGTGTTTGAGGCCAGATTTGAATTGAGGTCTTCTTGATTCTAGGTCCAATGATTTATAGTAATAATAGATAACATTTATATAGTACTTACAATGTACTACGCACTATGCTAAGCCCCTTTCAAATATCATTTCCTTACTTTCACAATAACTCTGGGAGGTAGGTGCTATTATTATCCCCATTTTACAGATGAGAAAACTGAGGCAAGCAGAAATTAAGTGACTTGCTCAGGGTCACACAGCTAGTAACTGTGTGAGGTAGGATTTGAACACAGGTCTTCCCGCCCTATATCCACTGTATCACCTAACTGCTACATGTGGTTAAATATGGAACCTGGGCCAGTGGCTTGTTGGGGATAGCTATATGATACTATCAAGAGTCCAGAGCTTCAATCCTTGTTCTCCCTGCTGTATATTAGAGCAGTTCATACTTGCTTTCAGCACAGCAGTCTCTGACTATCAATAACAGCAGACAGGTAAGCTGTGCTGATCCAGGATCCCTCTACACAAATTACCTCTGCAGACATAGTAACAGACACAAATTGTTCGGCTATGTTGCTGGTATCATCTACTAAACACAAGGGAACTGTCATCACCACTCCCTTAACAACTGTGCCATAAAACCAGGTATGGAGTATATGTGTAAAGAGGATGAGCGCCAAGCGCCCTCTATGAAAACCATGATCAGGAAAGATCACTGAACAAGAATCAATAAAGTTTCTGTGCTTCAGGAAAAAGCAAAACAAAACAAACCCAAACTCACCAGCAGATCACTGGAATTAAAACAAAACCTGTTTTCTATTTATTGCTAGCAGTTTATTTTAGCTTATTTATTTTATTTTAAATAAAAACCCTAAATGGGATCATGAAGACTTGATACAACCCAAATGACTGAATGACAACAGAAATACACAGGGCAGCCAGGTGGTACGGTGGGTGGAGTTCCAGGCACGGGTCATCAGAAACTCCTCTTCCTGAGTTCAAATCCGGCCTCAGACACCTACTAGCTGTGTGACCCTAGGCGAGTCACTTAACCCTGCTTGCCTCAGTTTCCTCATTTGCAAAATGAGTTGAAGAAGGAAGTGGCAAACCATTTTCTTTGCCAAGAAAAGCCCAAATGGGGTCAGGAAGAGTCAGATGTGACTGAAATGACTGAGCAACAACAACACTACAACCATCACCTTAAATTATATCCTATTTTAATATACATACATATATACACACATACATATACATTCATGCATATATATGTGTACATAATACATACACATTTATTATATATTATTACATATATATTTACTATATGTGTGTATATATACACATATACATATACACACATACATATACATACATGTATACATATATTTACTAATACATATAATATATTAATACATATATACATATATAAATATATATTTAGATATATTTTATATATATATGTATATATATTTACTAATCTGTACCCACTCTGCCAACCAACAAGGTCATACTGACAAAGTTTTTTTTTAAACCACTATCCTTATAGGATGACACAGGTAACCAGAGATCTGGGAACAAATTAAGGAAAACAGGGTGCCAGGGAAGGTTTCAAGGGTAGGTAAGAGTATTCCCATGAAAATGGGGACAGTTCTTCCTAGGAGAGGAAGTCTGGCAAGACTGGGGTTCTTCCCCCACATAGAGAAGGAGGAGGAAACAGGTTGTAGACAGTTAACAGCTAGAATGAATCTAGCAGATGAATCCATGGATCCTTAAAGGCAGCTCCTAATACCAAAGGAATTCTAGTAAACTTGTATACATCTTTCTCTAGCTTGCTCAGGACTGATGCATTCAAAAAGTACTTGGGGTCTCCTGTGTCTGGGATGAACTCTCTCCTCCCCTTTACCTCTTAAAATCTCCCACTCCTATCAAGAAACAGCTCATGCACCTCCTTCTACAGGAATCCAATACAACTGTTACTTCCTTCCTTCCCTAAGATACTTTGTACTTACATTGAATCTGTTCTGTATACCTTTATCTATTGCACATGTTTTCTCCACTAAGAGAATACAAGCTCCTTGAGATCAAAGCTTATTTTATTTTTGTCTTTGTATCTCCAGCATTTTCCACAAAGTAGACCTTTAATTAATGCTTGCTGATTGACTACCTCCTCTAGGTACTTTGGTGGATTTGAACTTACATCTATCTGTACCTATATAGAGACATATATTTAAGCAATTTTTGGTAATAGCAGTGCTAACCTTAATAGGGTGAATACCTGGAAACAAGCAGTCCACCATAGCACCCACTATGTACTAGGCACTGTGCTAAAGATACAGAAATAATAATGAGGTAGTCTATTTTCTAAGAGTTTACGTATTTCTTACGGAGAAGACTGGATTACCACATGCATAGCCATATCCTGTGCATACGTGCCCCTTTCGTTTTCTATATTATAAGTAAACCTAGCAGTTTACAAGAGTTTTTCTCTTCCTTCCTTTAGATCCAGAAATAACGCATGAGACAGCCCACCTAAGCAGCTGGAGGGTTTAAATCAAGGGGAAAAAAGAAAAGCTTCCCTGTGCGATCATGAAGCAAAAGGGATTTTGCCTTTTGTGGAAATGTCCACCTGATTCCCTTACTTGACATTGACTCTGCCAGGAGATGAGGGAGTATTATTTCTGGACTAAGCATGCAACAAACATTTATTAGGCACCTACACATGCAAGGCACTGCCCTAGGTAGTACGCTGATACAAAATGGTAAAGCAGAGAGATTTGGTTTCAGCTCTGTCACAACCACGCAAACTGGGGAAAATACCTTAATGTTTATGTTCCTCAGCTACTTTATCTATAAATGATTGGGATGAATTAAACGACCTCTAAGGCCCTTTAAGGCTCTAAATATACAAGCTTACAGTCCATAGACATACTTTCAAGGAGTTTATAATCAAGTTGGGGGACACTATGACTATCCTTAAATATTAATCATGTAAGAAATGCTACAACAATATAGGATTAATTGCCAAATGATTGCTATAAGTAATGTGCCTCCAGGGGAGGAATATATGCCTTTCTGCTCAGCCGTGCATAGAGATCTAGCTACAGGTCCTAGGGGAACATTTTCTTGGCCAGCCTATCTAGGCAACCTCTACCTTCCAGGTAAGTATTCAAACATTGATTCTGTGGCTCATACATCATTTCCCTGGACTTTCTTTTCTTTGGCATCCCTTGTCTCTTTTTTTCCTTCCATATTTGACCTAGATTCTTCTTATGCTCTAGAATAGGAATCTGTCCACAAGGAAACACTTTAGAAAAAATTTTTATTATATAATTAGACATCATTAACACCTTGCTTAACTGCAGATACATGTTGGTAATTAGATATATAGCTAAAGAAGCAAAAGACATTTTAGCCCAGGAATTTATATTAGCAGATGTTTGAGTCCTTACCAGAATTCCATATTAATGAGCCATATCACATTGAAAAAACCAAAATGAGTTTTTTTAAAAAAGGGGTGGTTATTTTGCACTTAGATGAGAATTATATGAGAAGGCATGAAGACTTTTCCTGGAGGTAGCCTTTCTTTTATGAAAATTTTAAGGGTCTGAAAGGCTGAGTTTGAAGTTCAGGCTCTAAATCCCAATCATCCACTTTCATAGGATAATTGGCTCAGGGACCAAATATTGGAAGGGGTGCTCTAAGGTCCTCTAGTTCAACTCTCCTCAGTATACAGATGAGGAAACTGAGGTCAAGAAAAGTTAAGTTACCTGCCCAAGTTCACAGTAAGTGTTAGAGGTGGGGTTTGAACTCTTATCTTTTGAGTTAGTGAAAAAACCCTTAACATTTTAAAAAAAGTTTTGTGTATGACTAGTCTACTAAGATGTCCACTCAATGTCAACTATAAGCTCTATAGAGGTAAAGTTTTTTTTTTATTATCAATTATTTTAACTAATTTGTGAGCATAGAGGCTGACTATATGTATTTCAATATGTCAAGGATCAATGATTTCATCCATGTAGGTAAAACCCATGCAGAATATAACCCCTTAAGTAGAATTAATACATAATCTTCAGGAGTGTCTATGGCTGAGAAATTCATCATCCCGAAGCCATCCTGGTAACATACCTTTATGATTTTCTCTAGGTTGGTAAATCAATCATTCATTAAGCATTTATGAAGCACCTACCATATGCCAGGCACTGTTTTAGATGCTGAAAATACAAAGACACAAATGAAATAGTCTTTGTCCTCAAAGAATCTCTGTTATCTTGGGGGAGATTGCATGTGTACATTTAAATAAATTAATAAATCAAGGTATGGAAAAAGAAATGAAGTAATCACTAAAGGGGATCAGGAAAGACTTCTTATAGAAAGCGAGATTTTAGCTAGAACTTGAAGGAAGCCCAGGAAGCCAAGGGGAACAAAAGAAGAATGAGAGAATGCTAGGCAGTGTGGGACAGTCAGTAAAATGCGGAGTAAGGAGATAGAACGTTGAGCATGAAGGAACAGGAGCAAGGAAGCCAGCGTCATCGTATCACAGAAGATGGAAAGGTAGGTGCTTGGCTGGTTATGACGGGCTTCAAAAGACAAAATGAAGATTTTACATTTGATCTTGGAGGCGATAGGGAGACACTGGTGTTGACTGAATAGTGAGGTGACGTGGCCAGACTTCTTGTTTGGAAGATCAATCTGACAGCTGAGAGGAATATGGATTGTAGAGGAGATAGGGTTGAAGCAGGGAGACCAATCAGCAGGCTATTGTAATAGTCTACATGTGAAGTGATGAAGTCCTGGTCCAGGATTGTTTGAGGAGAAAGGAAGCATATTTGAGAGATGTTATGGTGGTAAAATCAATAGAACTTTGCAACAGATTGGATATGGAAGAATGGAGTTTCCTGTTTTGCCAATGCCACAGCATGTCCACAAGTGTTTTCTTATCAAATTGCCTCTCATTGACAAGTGAATTTTAGCAATCCGTCTTTGTTTCCTTTTTCTTCTCATTATATATAACAACAATGTGTAATGTTGTTCTTCCTCACAGATTTAATTTTTACCTATATTTGGGTGATGGTTATTCTTAGGCTAATTTTTTCACCTTCAATTTCATCTTTCCTTTGATTGTCTGTCCCCTTACTTCCCTCATTAAGACTGTCCAGATTCAATAATAGTTTAAATTCAGTCCAAGATTCATTCATTTACTAAATAAACATTTATGAAGGGCAAGGACCTGTGCTAGAGACTGGAAGTACAAGGACAAAAACAAAATAGTCTCTGCCCTCAAGGACCTTATTTACATTTGATTGGGAGAAAAGAAAATATAAAGTCAAATATAAAATATATACTAAGTATTTCTTTTGGCTGGAGACTTTAGCAGCTGGGGGAATTAGGATAGGTTTTATGTAGTAGGGGACACTTTAGGTGAGCCTTGAGCCCTTCACTAAGTGCCTGGAAAACCTCACTTCCCTTCATCTGCTGAACTATGGCCCAACTGCTCCTCTCATTTCTGTAACTCTTGTTTCATGTAACATTTGGGTGATTTTGACACCCAAAATTTCTTCTACTACTGTTTCCTACCTGTGACAAAGGAAAATTCCTTAGTAGAAGCCTCCTAAACAGTCCCAGCACTATACTGATGTTCCCAAGAAAACTTACTTTAGAAGCCCTTTATCACCAGCACTACTGAAGTCATGGTGCTGCCATTATATACATTGCTTGAATTTCCTTTATGTGGAAATAATTACTGGCAACTTTCCCTGAAGTAAGTATGTTTTCACCTGTGACTGTGTTTTTAAGGCTGGTTTCCAGACATCTCCTATAACATAGCAATACCCCTTTCATGAGGTTAGGCATTTGAAGATTGTGCCAACATCTAAAGGATCAACTTTGGACCTTCTAACTACCTGTCTTCATCAGTGGACCACACTAGACTACTACTACCTGGTTTTATTCCCAGTGGTTGGCAAACTTTCACCCCTTCCTATCTCCATCCCACTGATACTCAACCTCTAACTGTTGAAGAAGAAACTACAATTGTCAACACCAGAGGTTGGTCTACTTCCTCATTCCCATCTATATCAACTTCAGTCTGACCCCCTCCTCACCAATCTACCACTACTGATCTGATCATCACTTCTACTGTGCCTTTTGGAAATCTCATTATAAAATTAACAAACTCTCTTTTGTTTTAAACTATTTTCTCTCTTGCTTCTTTCACCTTTTGGTACTCACTGAGGCCTACCTTCTTCTAGAAGACATTATATCCCTGCTCATTCTTTCCAATGCTGCCTATTCTTTCTTTCACATAACCTGATTCATTAGTTCTAGTAAAGGAGCCAGAAAAAAACAAAAAACAAAACAAAGACTTGCCTCCCACTGCCATTTTCCTTGTACCACAATCACTTAGCATTCTCTTCTTTTGAGATTTTTGTAATCCAAATTTATCATCCAATCAAGATTCTGAATGCTATTTCTACTGACCTTCCAATATATTCTATCTTATTTTTCACCTACTCCTTATTCACTTCGAGGGGATTTTCACCCAAACGGAAAAAAAAAAATTGAAGGCAATCAGGGTTAAGTGACTCGCCCAGGATCACACAGCTAGTCAGTAAGCTTCTGAGTCTGGATTTGAATTCAGGTCCTCCTGACTCTAGGGCCAGTGCTTTATCTACTGTGCCACCTAGCTGCCTGATGCATACAAATAGTATGATGTTTTCCCTTAATTTCCAAGTCTTAAAGTTTCCTGACTAGATTACTTTGCCCACAACACAGTAAGTGTAATGGCAAGCAAAGTGGGATTTTTGCTGTTGTTTCTGTGTGTGTTATTCAGTTCCCCAGCCTCAGTCTGCACTAAGCTAATCAGACATGTGGAAGTGGGCTCTAGCCAATCAGATGCTGAGTAGAATTGTACATAAAGAGAGCAGGTGTTGAGAAAGCAGGTATTATGGTAGCCAGCCTTGAGAGAGCAACATATTGCTCAGAGAGAGAAGCAACTTGAGTGGGTAGAAGGAGGAAACCTCTAAGAGCTGGGAGGGGACCTCTGAAAGCTGAGAGGAAGGAGATCGCTGATGGCAGAGAGTAGCTGAGGGAACCTCTGAACTTTGAAAGTGAATAGAGCTGTGGGGCAGACTTGCCAATGGGAGGGAGGCTTAATTAGAGCCCCTTTTAAGAGCTGTTAAAGTGAACTGAGCTGTTATTACAGAGCCTCTGGACTTTGGAAGTGAATTGAGACGACAATGCTAGTGGTGTGTATGTGTCAGTGTTACTGTTGCCCTGTTAAGCTTTGTTTTCCCAGAGGCAGAAGCAGCAGGTTGGAGGTCCTGGATTCTGCTGTTGGGCAGGAGCAGGGAGAACTTGGAGTGGAGCAGTCTCCATGAACTGAGACATGGAGCAGGAGCAGAGAAGTGAGTACATGTGAATCCAGGCAAGAGTCAGGAGAGGTCAACCCACAGAGGAAGAATCATGTGACTTGGAAGTCAACCTTGAGTTAAGATGAAAGGGGACTTTACTTGGACACTTAATGTGGATTAAGATTGTTCTTACAGTGACCTTGGGGTGATGGTGTGGTATTTTCTGCTATCCCTTAAGGATACATCATGCTAGGGAAGACTCTAACCTGGTACTCCCTGATTTTGGAGATGCAATGATATATGCTATGTAGTATGATATTCTTACTGGGACCTAGGGATGGACGGTGTGTTTTTTTCTGCTACTCTTTAAGAATTTGTTTTACTAGGGAAAACCCTAGCCTAGGACTTCCTGATTGTATAAACAAGTATTTTGGGGAATGCTACTGAATGCAATGATATATATTATGTGCCATATGACATTCTGAGTGTTGTGATATCTATCGATATATATGTATGTATACACATACATACACACACATACATGTTTTGCTTAAGGATGTTGTTGTGAATGTTATTTTATTGTTTAATGTCACAGTGTTTAGTTCTGAATAAAGAGAGATTTCATTATACTATGCTATTAGACCCTTAAAATTATTCAGAGCCACAATCCTCAGGTGTACCACTGTGATTGGTGTTACAGTAAATAACACCAAATTTCCTGTTGGCGGTGACTTGGAAGGACATAGTCTCAGGAAAGAGAAATCAACATGTCACTTCCTTTGGGGACATGGCCTAGATCTTCAAGGAGTGAGAAGATGACGCAATGCTATTCTTCATAGATTGAGACATTGTAGTTGACTGGTTTGTATAGCTGTTGCTTATCCTGTGAAACACTTTAAAATTGATGGTCTCAATCTTTGATGACGAAATGACCTCCTTAGAGGCCTCCAAGCAACAGACCTACTCAATGAAATCTTCTTGGGTGCTGTTAACTTTATAGGTTGGAAGGGAAAGGGGAAAGGAAGAAGAAACCTACTTTTTAGTTCATCTTTCTTATAGCTGGAGACCATACCATTCTAAAAAGCATACTAATAAGTATCAGGGCCTGCCACTCTTGATTACTGGAAACTTCTTAGTAGCAGTTCTAGATAATTCTTAATGTATTCTGCGACTAAATACCTAAGGGAGCTCACTTCAATTTTGTGAGCCCTCTGACTCATGACCTAGAGAATCAAGTATTGGAAATGCTTGATTTATAATGTCATTTTCTATTTATTTTCTCCTCGTGATTGTTGGGCTGAAATTTAACATGCAATCAGGTTTATTCTTTTCATTATGTACAAAAATGCCAAACAAAAAACCAAAAACACAAAACCCAAATTATTTTCCTATTTGTAGGTGGAGAGTAATTTTTTTCTAATTTCAGAACAGTAGTTCTTAAAGACAATAAAATATGTCTTCTCTGAAATAAAAAGATTAAAATTGGCTTTATTCCAGTATTAGACCTGGAAGGGACCTTAGACATTATCTCCATTTTAAGATGCACGCCTAAGCTGTACTACTGCCTCTCTGGACTGTCTCTACCATGCCCCCCTGCCAGGTACCTCCCTCATCTCCTTTTTAAAGTTTCCTTTTACTTATTATCTTCCTTCATTTGAATGTAAGCTTCTTGAGGGTAGGAGATATTTTTCTTTTTGTTTGTGTGTATTCTCAGTACTTACCAAAATGTCTGGAACATAATAAATAAGTGCTTAATAAATGCTTATTGATTTGAGTTGACCTGGCTTACCTAATTCAACTCTTTAATTTTACAGATGAGGAAACCCAAGGCCCAAAGAAGTCAAATGTTTTGCTCGAAGTCACAAAGTTAGTATTAGAGTTCTAGAACCCTAGAACTAGAACCCAGTTCTTTTGACTCCCAGCACTGTAACTGTTTCCAACACATCATGCTGCTTCTCATATTTGATGTATTCTTCCACAGAAGCTACTCTCTGTTCAGTATTTGTTTCTCATATAGGACATTCCATCTCCATCATCCAGTGCTTTTCCAAGGCTAGCCTCCACGTTTAGAACGTACTCTTTCTGTCATCTTTGCCACTTACCCTGTCTTCCTTCAAAGCTCAACTCATGTGCCCACCAAGTTTCACATGTAGCCTTCCATGATCTCCCTCTACCCTCTTGTTATTTCTCTCTATGCCTTGAAATTATTTAGTATATATTTTTTATTTACTTATCTGTATGTGTATAAGTAGTACAGTAGATAGAGTGCCAGACCTGGAGTCAGGAAGACTCTTCCTCATGAGTTCAAATCTGGCCTTAAAACCTTCCTAGCTATATGATCGTGGGCTACTCACATAACCCCATTTGCCTCTGTTCCTCATCTGCAAAATGAATTAGAAAAAGAAATGGCAAACTAGACCAGCATCTTTGCCAAGAAAATCCCAAATGGGATCACAGAGTCAGACAAGACTGAAATGACTGAACAGTAACATATATGCCATATTCGCCCAACAGAATACAAACTCTTTGAGGACAAGGATTGTTTAGTTGCTACTAGTGCCTTGTACATGGTTAATAACGTTGTTTATTAAAATGGGCACATTTTAACTTGTCACAATCTATTTCTGTAGTCTAATTAGTCTATTTCATTAAATTTACAAGTAGTATGATTTCATCAGCAGGGTTAACTTAAGACATCCTCTTAAAATACTTGCACTGGTAATCCCAAAGAAATAAGCAAGGAAAGAAAGCAATGAGGAAAGCAAGAAGATAGGAAACAAGGAGAGAAGGAAATAATCACTTGTGAAATGCCTACTACATATCAGGAACAATGCTAAGTGCTTTATACTTTAATCTAGTAGAACCTCGAAACAACCCCATTGTTTTCCTCATTTTACTGCTGAAGAAACTAAGGTTAAGTGACTTGTCCAAAGTCACACTGTTAGTAAATATTTGAGGCTGGATTTAAACTCAGATCCTTCTGACTCCATGCCCCATGTTCTATTCATTCCCCCACCTAGCTGCTTAGGTAAATAAGGGGTGTGTGTGTGTGTGTGTGTGTGTGTGTGTGTGTGTGTGTGTGTGCAGGTATATACACAATCTTTTTTCCTTTTATTTATTTACTTATTTTTAATTTTAAACTTAAATACAAAATGAAAAAGGAAAAAAATAATTGCCATGTGCACAACAGAACATAAGAGAGGAATCAACATAAAACAAGTTTCCTTTTCAAGAAAGTCTATGTAATGAATATTACACTTTGTTTTCAGAACTGCCCAGCTTTTCTTTGCTTCTTCTAGATTTTCTTTTGCTTTCTGTTGGGCAAGTTTTACTTTTTCTCCCCTCCCTCCCCTCATCCTTCCCAAAGAAGGTTATAATTAAGCTCAAATATATATGCATATACATAGATATCTACAAACATACACATATATACTCATACACACATTATACACACATGTATATATATGTATGTGTGTGTGTGTATGTATATATTTATGTGTGTATAACTGTATACACGTATATATACCCACATAAGACCATACTATACTTATTTCTATTTGTTATCTGTTCCTCTGAAGGTGGATAGAATCTTTCTTCATAAGTCCAGTCTTTCCATGTTTTTCTAAATTAACCAGCATTTCTTTTCCTATACCACAGGAAACATTTCAACCCAGAGAGACAGTTTAAGAAAGATTTGCCCCCTCCGCCCAATCTTCTGCCTTCTTTCTATTCTTGTCTGCACAGTTTTATTTATACAAGAAATTTTTAATTTAGACTAACCAAAATTATCCATTTTACTCTTCAAAAATTCTCTCATCTTATAATATAGTTTAAGGTCTGATACTACTAAATTTGCTTTCTATACATCTTTTTCCCTTGCTTTTTCTGAATTTCGTGACATTTTGTCCTTCCAAATGAACTTTGTTATTATTTTTTCTAACTCAGTAAGAATTTTTTTAGTAATTCAATTGAGATGGCATTAAATAAATAGATTAATTAGGTAAAATTGCCAATTACTCATTATATTGGCTTCTCCTATACATGAATAAACATTATTTCAATTATTTAGATCAGACTTTATTCTCATAAAAAGCGCTTTCTGTTTGTGTTCATATAGTTCCTGTGTCTGTTTTGGCAGGTATACTCTCAGGTATTTTATACTGTCTAGTTATTTTAAATAGTCTAAAATAATATCGAATAATATTGCTGACACATACCATAGTTTCCCTATTTTTCTTTTTTGATTAAATTTATTTTAGCTTTAACTTTGAGATCATGATTACTATCCCTGTTTCCCCCCCCC
>CM053580.1:170992938-171008829 GCA_028627135.1 Pseudochirops cupreus | reverse complement strand
TACTGTTCTAACCTATAATGGAAATGAGAATTTGAAGAACTTTCCTGCTTCTTAATAAGACTAAGGCAATCTGAAGACCTTCCCTGCTTTGAAAATATACTCTGCTCCCTAATAGGCTAAATGTAATCACATGGAACCTGTGGTGGGCAGAGTTTGCTGAAGGGTGGAGCAGAGCTCACAGGAAGCTGGGAGTCAGAGCAAGTTACACAGTTGGGAGGATAGCATGCTTCTGAGGGAGACGGTTAGGTTTGTGAGTAAATATTGGTGGTGTTGGTTTGTGGGTAGGCTAAAGGATGGTGTGGCTCTCTGTGCTGTTATGGCTTATTCACTTCTTTGCTCCTATGATGGAATTGGCTTACTGGTCTTGGGATTTGGTTTTCTGGTATCTGAATAAATGTTTTGCTTCTGTTTTCTATATAGAGATTCTGCTATATTAATTGAGCACCATGCAGGTATATTTATGGTGATTGTGGTTGCTGTGAATATTGCATTGGTGCCACATAGTCTCAACATGGGGGATGATGTCCCAAGGCTCAAGTCCTTCTTATTGTCTTTTCTGAGATCTAACTCAACCCTGGGCTCTCCTCTCCACTCCTAAGCCCCAGCTAGTGCCCTCAGGCATTGTGTCCCACAAATATTCTTGCTTCCTGCAGTTCTTTGAGTGACTGCAAATTACAGCTGTTCTCTCTTCCCTGGAACTGAAACCAGAGACTCTGCTCTCCTGCAAGTGCCCACAGGCAGCAGAGTCCCCACCTTTCTGCTACTCCATTCACCATGTGTGTGCTAGCTCTTCTCCCCTTCAGTGGCAGCGCAGCCTGGGGACTCATCCAGTCAGCATGGCTGTGCTTGGTGTCCCTGGACAGTGGATGAAAAGTCCTTCCATCTTCTCTTCCTTAGCTGTCGTACCTGACATTATCCCTGAAAGATGAAAGTTTCTAAGACTGAGGCTGCCTCCAAAGCCCAGCTGCTCCCAGGGCTTCTTGTTTGTTGACTTTGCAGAGCTGAGCTGGAGGTGTTTGCACTTCACTCCTCAGGCTGAAGCTCCCCCACCTCCCCCAAGTAAGTCTTTCCCGGGGTCTTCTCAAACTGTCTCAAACTGCTTTACCTTGACTTTCATTTATTTCTGCTACTCTATCTTTCCTCTCAGGTGATACTCTGTCTTTGTGTGTGTGTGTGTATGTGCAGTGGAAATTTGGAGAACTGAAAGTTTTTTGACCTACTTCGCCATCTTCCTAGAATCCTCCAATAAGGTAAATATCTTAATGAATTTTGGGTCACTAAATATAGTAAAATGAGTAAATGAACAAAAATGAAGACAAAGACTTATGAAAATTAAACATTTTTATACTCTGAAAAATTAAATGCCATTGAACACTCACCAATTTACATATTACCACCTTCTTTAAGAAATAGGGACTCCATTTGAATTAGTTTTATAAAAGAGGAAAATAAAATTTTCATAAGTTGAACTAACGCCAATAATTCCAAGAAAAGCAACACTGTCAGTAGTTGTGGAGACAGAAATTGAAGGAGTAATTATAAGTCAAATGATGATAATGTCCACTTAGCCTCAAAATAACTCTCAATTTTCTCTCAGAAAAAAAAAATTGATCTCATTTTCCATAGCCTATTAGAAGTATTTTTAAAGTAACTCATTTGAGAAGCAGCCAGATGTGGTGAAAACAGAATACTATAGGGGGGCAATTGAAATGTGCTTGTTTGTTGCTAATATTAGTGACTCACTGGAACAGGTAGGGTGTATTTGGAGGAAAATTTCCTGTCACAGAAATGGCAATTTTGAATTTATTAGTAGCCAAAAATGCCTTCCTTTTATGAAAGTGTTGATTTCTTTTTAACTTAAAAGCATTACAATTTATTATCACCCATAGATTCTTGCATCTTGGTCTCTTTTGGTGATATCCATAATTTGCGGGTCATTTTAGCAGCAGCTGCTGCTACTACTGATTTGCAGCCACAGCAGGGTTACAGAGGGTTGGTAGGAATGAAATTAGCTACTTGGTTACTTTACACGGTAATTTTCCATTGCTATAAATCATCAATGATATTGTTCTAAATATCTCCCTTAGCATGCAATCCCCACAAATAGGAAACATTTTAATTACTTTAAGGAAGATGACTTAAAATGGAACAGACAATTTGCCTCCTGTTTTCTCCCTCATCCCCAAGAATCTGATATATGCATATGGGTACTCTCCAGCCCAGAAACTTGAGGTCCTGTATTACATGCACCATTTTATCTACTGGAAAGAGTAGATGGAATTCCTCCTCTGTCTTAGAATCTGCTAAAGAGATTAAGTATTTCCAAAAGGCAAATGCTTTTTATATAGACATATAAATTCCTTCCAAGCAGGTAAAGGAAAGCTCCCACTTTTGTGAGTAAGAAACGAATGTTCCAAGGTGACTTTTTTTCTTCTTAAAATGGCTATCTGGGTTTTCTTATTGCTGTCCTAGGCACCTTGGTCCAATGCTGAACCCAAACAAAAGAATTCCTGACTGATCTTTTCAATGCTCTTGTGTATAAATAGCCTTATTTATACTCATGGCCCCGGAACAGGGCAAAGTTTCCCGAGTGAATCACACAGCAATGTGAAAAGTTAGAAGGACAAAGTAGGTGAAAAATACAGATTATACGAAATAAAGCTGTATGATCAGTCTCTTGTGCTAATCATCAATGCGTGTCTTTCAGACAGGTGCTGCAGCTAGACAGTGCACTGAGCTCAGAATAGCAAAGAAAACTTTTTGATTAGATAACATCTGAGAATCTGCGAAGTCAATTGTCCAAGTTACTGCAAATGCTCATATTTTAACCCGGGTTTTACTTGATGAGAGTTGCAAGCTATCTCAGAAAAATCAAAATGATAAATTATATAAAGTGGGATGGAAAAATGCATAATGGTCACAGGCAGATTGTCACCATAGGGTAGAAAACATTTTAAGGAGATAAAAGGCTGAGGAGGGAGAGTGGTTGGTCATATAATGAGAAGGAATGATAGCTCAAGTGGCATTCATGCTTCTGAGCCATCGGAAGGCCTTTGGCAATAATTTGAATTCTCTATGGATAAAATATAGGGAGGAAACTATATAGGGTAAGGATGTGTGAAGAGGTTGGCATCTGCATTTGTGGAGGACTTATCCACATAAATGATATCACAGACGTTTCAAACATCTCTAAGTATATAGCATCCACTAATGTATGAGACATTTGCCTTCAAGCATTAGAATCCTCCAATTCTCCTAACATTATCTGAACCTACCAATGAGTTGTAAATATATGATGACTGATTGTTTTTTAATAATTAAAGCAGAACTTATGAATACTAATGAATCTTGTTCCTTCATTCATTCCAACAATGCTGCCATTGTTAAACACAAACAAATAAACCTATGTTGGCACCACCATAAGAGCTTGGATCACATTCATCTGAACATCTTTATGAGCAGAAAGCTTCATCCTTGGGGGTAAGATTAATTTTTGCGAACAGACAAAAGTCACTCATGATTTAGCACTCAGCACAATGCCTGGCATATAGTAGGCATTTAATAATTCAGTGAATTATTAAACGTAATTCAGTGAATTAGATCAAAGTGCATATAATGTATATATATAATATATACACACATATAATGCATATATAATATATACACATATATAATGCATATATCATATATCCAACCTGGGGGACGGCTGATGTGTACCAATTATTGGTTATATGCAAAACAGTGAAAGGCAAATATCTGTAGAGAAGAGGCTGTAAATCAGTATCCAATCAAGTATAAACAAAAAGAGATTACAGCAGGTCTATACCATGATTTCTTAATAGCACCAAAGTCTAAAGGTATGAGACCAGTGGAGAAATCAGTTGTAGAAACAGAGATATAGTTCGGGAGATCATTTTTATCAAGAGGCAAAGTATGAGTTATGTTAGAAGAGTCAACTGGCTCAACCTGACTTTCTTGTTGTTGCTGAGTTTCTTCAGTTGTGTTTGACTCTTCATGACGCCATGAGGACTGTTCTTAACAAAGATACTGAAGTGGTCTGCCGTTTCCTTCTCCAGCTCCTTTTACAGATGAGGAAACTGGGTTAAGTGGCTTACTCAAGGTCACACAGCTAGGAAGTGTCTGAGGCCAGATTTGAGCTCAGGTCTTCCTCACTCCAAGCCTAGAGCTTTTTCCACTGTGCCAGCTTGCTGCTCTAGCTTCCCACAGTTTTGCTATTTTATGGTAGCTGGTTTTATTTCCTGCTTCTGCTCTATGCTAAAATGCTTGTGTGGTTCTGTGTCAAGTATACCATGTCCTGTCCTGATTTGGTTGTGCCAAGGAAGAGTGGACCTGTACAAGTAACTAGAAATAGCTACAAAGGAATGAGACTGATTTTCTTCAAGTCTGTAAATTTTTCTGAACCTCCTCCCTTGCCTACCCAAAGAAAAATTCCAAAAAGCCTTTGATAAACAAAAACAGTAGCAAACTACAGAGCCAGGATTAAATGCATACATTAAATGTAATGGTTATTAAGTTTTTAATTAAAAAAAATTAAAATAAACAGTACTTTATACCAAATATGGTGCTGGAAAAATGATTTTTGAACTAAAGCAAAAGAAAAAGCAATAATTTTACATTAGAAAATTTGGCTACTACAAGGGGCAAGAAACTAATTTTCATTACAGTTCAGTATTAAAAACAGAATACTAAGGGAAAGAGAAAAGACAAGTAATCAATAGGAAATCTACCTTTAACACAACACTAACTGGGAAGATGTTGCTTTTTAGTGATTAAAGTGGTTGTCTTCCCCAAACTATAATAGGTAGGAACAAGATTAATTTATCTGAGAATTCATGCAACATCCATTTGGTCATGCTTATGTTTCAGGAAAAAGCAGGATTAAAATTTTTACAGAGAGAGAAAATGGTTACGATGACTTTTCTATTAAAGATGAAATCTAAGTTTTTTCTAATTGAAATTTCTGAAAATTATCTTTTTTAGATCATGAGTGCAAAAATTATCTTTATGTACACACACAGACACACACATATATGTACTATTAAGATGCTGACCTGAAAGCTGGTAAAGTTTTGGTAAAATGGAATTTTTGGAGTAAAAGTATTCAAGAAAATCTAGAAGATTATAATTTTCATTTTAAATATGAGTTAGCCAGATGGTATAGCAGATAAAGCACTGAATTTGAAGTAAAGAAGCCTTGAGTTCAAATACTGCCTCAGATAAATTTGCCTAAGACAAGCATTTAATTGCTTTTAGCCTCAGTTTCTTGACCTACAAATTGGGGATAATTATAGTATGACCTCATAGGGTTGTATGAATCAAATGAGATAACATGTATATTAGGTATTATTATGACTAAATTCTGTTCACTGGTTATCATAGTTGGTTATTTCCTGACCCCCCAAATAATTTCTTGTTACTGAATATTTAAATAGTAACTACAGATGCTTCTCAATGGCTTTCACTGGTCCTTGGCTAAACATGCAAGCACTCGCATATATACATACCCACAGAGTATCAGATTTGGGGTCTAAATTATGTAACATTTGCATATGTTATACACAATCCTTAATTAGCATCTAATCATTTTATGGAACATTGTCCCCTCAGGCAAAATATCCCCATAAAAGCTTTAGCTCTTTAAAGCCACATTCTAACTCAATGTGACTTCAAGTTGATAGGAGCTACATATAACTGTCCAGGAAAGAATTTATTATAAAAACTATCCCATAATGGAGAGAGCAGCGATTATTTGCTTGTTTCAAATAAATGCACTTAAGATTTCTGTGCTTTCAAGCTAAAATGAGCTGTCATTTTGTTTAATATCCCAAATCCTCCTCTTTGTCATGTCTAAATCCAGATATAGCTGAAAGAAGGAAAGTATAACAATAACTCTAAAGTTTAACAGTGGAACTCCTAACTAGAATTCTAATTTCATCAGCAAAGAAGCAATCACCTAAGGAAAGCACGGATTTTGTGAATCTACTCCACAATTTTCTTAGCTACTCACTCATTTCTCAGGCATAATATGATTCTCTCTGGTTAATACAATTTTCTCTCAGACCTTTTGGATGTCTAAGGTATCAGTTAATTCTCAATTAATCAATATGTATTTAATTTGCTCTAGATGTGGTGGGAAGATAGACACAAAAAACATAGTCTGATTCTTTGCATCATTAGATCATTGATTTAGAATTGGATGAGACTTTGTTATCAATAAATTAACAATCACATGAGGTAGAATTATATACAATAATGTCTATTTGTCAAAAGCTTTCACTTGCCTGTTCTTCCCTTACCCCTCTTTGTTATAGCGCCTTCCTTCCATTAATTATTTCTTATTCATTCTCTATATAGCTTACTTTGTATGTATTTGTTTGCATGTTTTCTTCCCCATTAAACTTCAAGCTCCTTAAGGATAGGGTCTTGACTCTTTTTGTATCCTCAACATTTAGCACAGTGCCTGGCACATAGTAGGTCCCTGATAAATGTTTATTGATTGACTGTTTTCACATACTCAGATCAACCTAACAAAGGATCCTGATCCCTGTTCTGAGGTTGGTGAGAACCATATAGGAATTCCCATGTCTCAGGCAGGAATGTTGTCATATGTATTAAGGTCCTTCCTTAAGGTGTCTCAAACCTGAATTCCCATTTGGTTTGGCTATATTTCTGCAGGTACTGGGAATTTCCTAATCCATGAATATTTGACTGGACTAAGAAGTATTTTTTTATTGATATTTGGATCTTTCTGACTTCTGTTTGTCCTGCTTTAAACAGCAATATTGTTTTAAGAATGACTTTGGGTGAAGTCATTTTGACTATTATAAATGCCCAAATTAACTATACAGAGCATATGAAAAAAGATGCTATCTTCATCCAGAGAAAGAACTGATAAATATAAGTATGTATAAAATAATTTTGTACACACACACACATATTTGTGTCTAATAGTAGCCATCTCTAGGGTAGGGGAGAGGGAAGAAAAAAAGGAAATAAAATAAATTTACATGATAACTTTTATTTATTTAAGAAGAATAGTAATTTGTACATAATAGATGAGCAATTTCATGTACAACCATGTTTTTTTAAAATTACACTATGTTATGGAGATGTTTGTTTTGTTCCATAAACTAAAAACAAAATAAATTTTAAAATATGTGTTATATGTACAACTTGATTCCAATTTATAGCTTTGCACTTGCTTTTTGAACCTTTCTTTGGGACTGAAGCATATGCCTTCTACGGACAGTTCATCTGAGTCACAACCCTGGGTCTATCTTTATCACCTGTCCTAGGTTCTCATATCTCCTTCCTCCCTCCTTTCCTTCTGCCCTTCCTCCCCTCTTCTCTCCCTCTCTTCTGTGCTTCTTGCCTCCCTCCCTCCCACCTTCCCTCTCTCCTTCCCTTCCTTCCTTCCTCCCTCACTCCCTTTCTCCATTCCTTCCTCAAGGTCCTAGTTTTCTCAATCTACAATCCCTTTCCAGTCTGAGATTTTCTGATTCCATGGTTTTGCCAGATCTATTGCCAGTCACCCTAGAACTCCATGACATAAATGTGAAACCTCTGTTCCTACATAAGTTCCTAACTTGCTTAATGAATTAACACTTAAGCCCTCCTATAGGTAACAAATAGGATGCCACCTTAATGCTTGCTACTCTCTCATTGTTTAATCAGTGATCCTTCAGCATAACAAAGGATGTGCAATCTCATGACAGAGTCATCAACCAGATGGCAACTCTTGAAGTTTAATCCTTAGATGCTTCCCACAGTAATCTTCAATATCCATCAAATACTACACTATTCATAAATTCATATCCACTTGGAGAAAATGAAGTTGCAGTATCTCATATTTCTGGAATCATGCTTTAGCAATACAGCCTCTGTTAGGCATAGACTCAGGAAAACCAAATATTTGGCTAAATGGATTATAGGGTAAAAATCTGGAACAAAACAACAGATTCCTTAGCTAAGAGAGACATTTTTTGGAAGAATATGGATTATTGCTTTGGTGCATATTCATTCCGCAACTCATCTGGGAGGGGAGAGTGATATGGTGGAAAGAACATTTTCAAGGTCAGCCTCTGCGATATAAAAAATTCTCCAGTCTTTGGTGGTAAAAAAAAAAATGTAGAATTTTCTGTTAGGGGGGCTTTGTGCTTCACCACTGTCACCTAGCATGACTCATGCCTCTCGGGAAAGTTATGCCAGAGACATTTGCACCGGGTTAATAATCATATTCATGAATAGAGTCACAATTTTGCATAGAACAAATTTTGCACAGTATCAAAAATGAGAGGTCTGGATAGCATCAAATGATGTTTCTACCTGAATTATATATAGAATTCTCTTTTACTGAGTATACAGCTATCTAGTGAATAAAACTTATATCTGACTAGGTGCCCTTTTCTCACAGGCAATACTGGTTGAACAATAATATTTTGTCTTTTACCCGCCAAGTTTTTTTTAAAGATCCATTTGATACATAAAGTATCTCTTCTCAAATATCATTTGTGGTTTCTGGATTATGTATTTTTTGTCTTTTCACTTACAAGTTTATATTCTTTGAAAGCCCCTACAAATTGCATTTTTCAGATCTTACATGTGGTGTTTATAGTCATCCTTAGTTCCAACAAATATACTTTCTTGGCTATGGACTTAGAAACTCTTTAAACATTTCTAAACTATCTAAGAGCTGAATATTAATTGGGTTCATCATAATGTTCAATTGATTAAATAAAAAATGTATCTTTATCTCATCCTGATTTTTGGCCCTTTTATCTTATACCCTGTCCATGCAGACCTATAGCAGGGGTGGGGAACATGTGGCCCTCTGGGTTCTCGGGTGCAGACTTTTCACAGAGTCCAAGTTTTACAGAACAAACCCTCTTATTAAGGGGATTTGTTCTGTGAAGTTTGGATTCAGTCAAAGGGCCACACTTCAGAACCTAGAGGGCCACATGAGACCTCAAGGCCACAGGTTCCCCCCGACCTAGAGGCTTCCACCTACCTATTATCCTAAGACTCAGGAAATTTTATTCTCTTACCTTAGAGTACAAAGAATACTTTAGAAGATAATATTCCAACATTATCAATTTTCCTCCCCCCCAAAAGTTGCCATATTTTATTAACTAGGTAGCTAGGTGGTAGAGTTGATGAAAACTGTTGGACAGAGTCAGCAAGACCTTACTTCAAACCCTGCCTCAGGAATTTATTTGCTGTGCAACCTTCTTCAAATTTCTTAACTTACTTCAGTCTTAATTTCCTCATCTGCAAAATGGGGATAATAATAGAACTCATTTTAATAGGGCTGTTATGAGGACAAAATGGGGTGACATGAAATGTTTATAAACCTTAAAATGCTACATAAATGCTAGTTATTATTAATTTTTAAAAACTGTCAATTTTGCTCATTATGCTCCATGATAAAGCTCCCCTGATTCAGGTTAACTATATAGTTTCCTAGCATGTCACTTACATCTGCAGAGCCTTGCTATGTTCAGTTATTCCAGGATTTAAATACTCACTTTTGTTTGAAGGCTACAAATTCAAATTCAAAAAGATAGATGAATAATTATCAAATGTAGTTTTCTGGAAAAAAATTCTCTCATATCTTTGAGAAAAATCTATAATCAAGATTTTTTTTAAGCTAGGAGGAGTTCTTGTTGAAAGCATTCTGTTACATAGTTTTTTACTGTTCAGGTTAGACATCAATTCATTACTGAATGCTATTTTTATAGCTCACCAGTAAAACTGTGAATCATGCTGTATAAATCTATACCCCAAATTTACGGAATTAGATGACTGTTTTAAAGCAGTAAAATCTAAGATTCAGTTTTATATTGTTGAATTTTAAATGGGAAACATAAACATTTTAAGATGGGGAAACTTTAATTACTCTGATATCATGATTGAGTTTTCTGATATAACCAAAACCAAAAATAAATGAGATTTGTTTTCTTTCATGTTTAATTAAGGTTTATGAGAAGATCAGACAAGTCAGTCAAAACAATACAGGGCTTTGAAACTTAATTCAAAAGAGTTGAGCATCTATTCTCCATCATAATTTTTATTATAAATATATACAGCTATCTTTTTATAGCATTAAACCTATGGATAGAGTAATGGAATGACAGACCTTTACTCTTTGGGAGTTTAGGGGTCCTTTGGCTAATTCCTTCCTTATCCTGGTGAGATAAGATCAAATGAACTGGTAAAAGTCACAGGGCTACTCCTTAGTAGAAGTAGCACTAAAGTGAAGTCTCTTGACTTTCACTGCAGTTCTTTTCCTGTTATAACACGTAACTCCAGTACAATTCAGTGATCTTCTAGATAAAGCTACAGTGAGCAGGACAGAAGTGCAACATTTGCTAGAGAAAAGTAAATGAATCTACACATTCAATAATGTCTTTATATCTCTTCTTATATACTTTGTATAATGGGACAGCTAGGTGGCGCCATAGTGCACAGAGTGCTAGGACTTCAGTCAGGAAGACTCCTCTCCCTGAGTCCAAATCTGGCTTCAGACATTTACCAGCTGTGTGACCCTGGGCAAGTCACTTAACCCCATTTGCCTCAGTTGCCTCATCCTAAAATGAGCTAGAGAAGGGAGAGGCAAATTACTCTAGTGTCTTTGCCAAGAAAACCTCCAATGTGGTCATGAAGAGTCAGACACAACCAAGCAATATTAGAAAAAGAAGGAAGATAATTCAATTTAATAAACATTTATTAGGTGGCTACTAAGTATCAGGCATCTTGTTAAATTCTAAGGAAATAAAAAAAGGCAAAAGACAGTCCCTAACTTCAAAGAGCTTATAATCTAATTAAGGTGATAACTTGCAAACAAATATATACAAAGCAAGCTATATATGAGATAAATAGGAAATAACTGGCAGAGGAAAAGCAATGGAATTAAGAGGGGTTGGGGAAGGCTTCCTGTAAGAGGAGTGAAGTATCATTATATCACAGTGCTCTAAGTCATTTAGACTTCACTACCCATTTTAGTGACCTTTACTCATTTTCCTGAGTTCAGATCTAGCCTCAGACCCTTACTAGCTATGTGACCCTGGACAAGTCATTTAGCCCTTGTCTCAAGTCTTCATGGCATAAAATGAAGTGAAGATGGAAACAATAAACCACGTTAGTGCCTCAAATGGGGCCATGAAGAGCAAGACATGACTGAAATAACTCAATGACAAACAATAACAATAAAGTATTTTACCATTATGTGACAAATTTGGAAAAATAGGCCATACCCACTGACAGAAGTTGCAGGTGTCACAAATTCTCTTTGGTATGGCCCAAAACTTGCTTTTTCAATGCCAATCTAGTTAACCTTCTGTGAGAAGTGACAAGACATCTTTTTCTACTGGAGTTACAATGAGTTAATAAGAAAGGCAAGTTAATACTGGAGGCCCTCCCTGGCAGAAAATGACCAAGTACTTTACAATGTGGACCTAATTAAAAGAAGGAATGGAACTACTTGAGGAGATATTGGGAACAGACTACCTGCTTAGGGTATCTTAGGACAGACCTATCTAATTGCTATGCTAACTCTGATTCTCAATATTCACTTGAATAACTTTCCAGACTTATTCTGATTTCCCATGTAGACTCCACTTGAAAATAAAAAAGATTATATTCCCTATACAAACTGCTAGATGGGGTTTTTGATAATACAAGTAAGTCTTATGGAGCTGAGGGAAGGCAGTGTTCCCAGGGCCTGTTTATGCCTCAATTACACAGGCAGCTAGGTGGTGCCATAGTGCAGAGTGCCAGATTGAAATCAAGAAGACTCATCTTCCTGAGTTCAAATCCAGTCTCAGACACTTACTAGCTGTGTGACCTTGGGCAAGTCACTTAACCCTGTTTGCCTCAGTTCCTTCATCTGTAAAATTAACTGGAGAAAGAAGTGACAAACCACCCCAGTATCTTTGCCAAGAAAACTCCAAATGGGGTTATGAAGAGCCAGACATGACTGAAATGAATGAATAACAAACGCTTAACATGGGGATGTGTGGAGCTGAGTATGGAACTCAAATTCTGGAGCCTGCAAATATAGCTGGCACCTTAAAAAGTTCTTTCAATTCTCAGATTCCCACAAATACTTCTATACCCTCAATCTGTCTAGGTTCAGTGAAATAAACAATTATTAAGTATACATGACATGCAAAGACAGGAAGCGAGGCATGGTGTACATGCTTTCCTTATATTCTTCTCTCTGAAAGCACCTCAAACATCACACGAATGATACTCCTCTACACAGATTTTTTTCTGTAGGCTGTATTATTTACACAGATAGTAAGAGACAGAATTCAAGCCTAGGTACTCTGACTACATATCCAGACTTCTTTACAATATAACATGAATGAGACAAGAACTGCAAGTAGAGAAGAGTGCTATATTGGGGAAGACAAGGATGATACCGTGCCTAAATGCAGCTCTCTGATAAAACAAAAATTTCAAAATATTAGTAGGAAGACATGGTTCTATCAAGGAACTTGAGGATAGTAGTTTAGATATTGTTCTGATTTGTAAATTAATTAACTGGCCTCCTATTTTATAGATGAGTCTTCTGAGTTGTTCTAATTCCAACTCTGCCACTAACTGTGTGACAATGAGAAAGTCACTTTACATCTTTGGGCTTCAATTTCCTTATTTGTAAAATGAGGGACTGAAGAAGATCATCTCTAAGGTCCATTTAGGTTTTAAAGTTCTAAATTCATTTAATTATGATTGAATGTTCTCAGGTTTTAAGATCATCAGGGCAGGGTCGACAAATCCAGACAGAGATGACTACCACAAGAAACCCCAATGTCCAAAAAGGTCCAAGTAATCTATCTGGTATTTCCATCTATTACTTCTTATGTTCTTAGCAAAAAAAAAAAAAAACATCATACCTTTTATTGATGTCAGCCCAAGAGGCATTAATGTTATCTGTTATCATTTGAACTTTTCTGGTGTTATCTGTTGAATAATCCCGGAGAAGTTTTCTTGCCAAGTCATTTGCCACATCCACATTTATTTGCCACTGGCGTAGTTCTTTTGCCATTTGCTGCAAGAAGAGAACCATGATTAACATTATTCAACGTAAGCCATCTAGACTTATCTGCATCTGTCTTCTCAAGCAGAGGCCCTTAAAAATATCTCTTTAGTAGCTTTTAGATCTCAACATTAGGACTTGCTTAACTGATTGTTTTATAACCTACAACATAGGTCAGGCTGTCATGACAAAAGTAGATAACCAAATTCTCAACAAAAAATAAAATCTAGCAAAAGTTCGAATCATCTGTTACTTAGAAATAAATATGTGAATAACAAGAACATATGCTTAACTATTTTTTATTTTCTAATAGTGAACCAAACAGAACAGGGAACAAAATCCATTTAAAAATACACTGCTAAACTTAATATTTGACACTGACATATACCAGGATTTGAACAAAAGCCAGATATCTAGCTAATGTATTTCTTTTTCTCTTTGTTAACTAGCCAAATTACTTAAGTAATTAGTGCCATCTACTGGAAAATGACTAAATACGCATACAAAAATCATTGAAAAAAATCATAATGTTCATTTATGTACATTCTTATTTTTCTGATATCAGTTTGTACATATACACACCGGTGCATACACACACATACACACACAAACACAATGGTTTAGCAAGCCATACTATGGTACAAGTAGATAGAAGGTTGGTCTTGGAGTGGGGAAGACCTAGGTTCTAGTCTTGCCTCTTAACCTTTTGAGCTATGTGACCATGCATTAGGCACTTAACTTTTGAGTGCCTTAGGCAATTTGAAAATATCAGTATAGGTAGAGGGAACTGCCACACCAGGAGTTCCCTAAATGCATGAAATGAAACATTAAAAACAAAACAAGTATATTTTCAGGTCCTAATGGAGAACAGGCATTTAAATGTAAGCAATACAATAGGTAGTTTTCCTTTATCTGTCTTCTATTCAGGTGAAAGTAGAACAAACCCTGGATTTGCCATTCTAAGCTTCAGTTCCACCTCATATTATACTTATGACCTTGAGCAACCCATTTAAACTCAATGGGCCTGGGCATCCTCATCTGTAAAATAAGGGAGTTGAACTAAATGACCCCTAAGCTCTTTTCAAACTTTAATTTTATGATCCCTATGACAAAGAAGACCAAGGCATATACTGTGCTACAAGATCTATTTAACTAATTGAAATAACACATATCCAAAAAGTGAATACAATAAATCGCTGACTTATTGTATTGATTGACACAATATCAACTATAAGTCTCCATTATATGTTTATAGTAGCTTTTGTGGGATCTTAGGTTTCAAAGCTCACCAAACTTAGCTGTAAATCACTGCTCAAAGTGCTACTTAGATAGATGCTCTACATTTGATTTTGTCATCACAAACATTTTAGAAATGTAAGGGTCTGATGGAATACTGTCTTATTTAAATGTTCAATCTCTTCCTTATGAATTATTTTAAGTTCTTATTTACTAAATATTATTATACTAAAATTATTATACTAAATGACATGGAGGAATCTCCTTTTCTAACAGCAGTTACTCGTACAATTTATTAACAAATGAAACAATGAATCAAAGATACATTTGACTTCTAACATATTTTTGTTTATAGGAAAATACATTGTCAGAGTCACCTATACCTCTGAATATAATACTATATAACTCTTTTTCACTTGAATAGAAATGCTGTCATATATATTTAAATTTCTTAAGAATTTTCAACATATTTCTCCTTAAAAGTTGAATTCAGTGTTTAAGAAAATAAACCAGAGTAGTCCATTTTCTTTGTCCTCTCTTTGGAAATTTAAAGAAACAGTCTTTCCAAAATATACTGTATTGCCAGCTACTAAAAGAGTCATCACAGAATTCTCTTTATAATATTTCCTTGTAAGATAATACAAGACAGTTTGGTGAGGAAAATGTACCACCTCAACTTCTCCTTCTCTGACTTTACACATTCAATATAGATTTCTATATATCACATATAAAACACATATCCTAGCCCTGATCTTATCTGGAGAAACACTTCATAGTAATAATATTTTTCACCCAATTGCCAGCACAAACTGTTTTTTCTAAATATTTCATTTGTTTTTTAAAGGAATAGTATTCATAGTCTCTGTGAGAGGGGCAAGATCAAGAGGTACTGTATACATGTTATAAAATTATAACAACATATTGCCAAAGCCATACAGACTGACAGCTTCATTTTAAGAACATAGAAGCCAGGAGTTACAACTGTAACTATTGTTCTATAACTTGCTTCTCTAGGGAGTTGAGGAGTTTGTGAGTTTAATTAGGACAAATGAGGATTTTAAGAATAAACTATAGAGAAGACAGTGAGAATGAAGGTAAGGAACTTCTTTCTTCTTAGAATAGTCTTCATTGTTATTTGATGAATTAACATAATGAGAATTTTATGAGCAGTAAATCTGGAGAATATATGACATCACATGAGATGGTCTTAGAAAAGGAGAAGAGGCTGTTTTATTGTCATGTGTAGAGAAGTCAGAGGATGGAGAGGTCTTCTTTCTTGATGACTTTAACTTTTTATCTTTTTAATTTTTATCATGCAAAGGGGATGAAGAAAATTCTTTTAAAGAATTTGTTTAAAAATTCTTTTAAACAACATTATTTGTTTTTCTGAATGAAATGAATGGTGTGAGGCAGTGTTTTCATTCAAGTGAAGAGGATATTACATAAAAAAATAGAGATGATTCTGGCAGTGAACTTTTCTATACCTAAAATACTGTGAATGGTTATTTATATAATGTAAGCCATCCATATATATATGTAAGTCATATCCATATATATATAGAGAGAGACATATGGATATGAATGTGTGTGTGTGT
>CM053580.1:170958220-170992438 GCA_028627135.1 Pseudochirops cupreus | reverse complement strand
AGAGTTCAAATAAGGATGGAAAGACAAGCAGCTGGATGGCCACCAAGTAAAAAAGATTGCTTGAAATGTATGTCAGTAGCTAAGTACAAACATTCAATAAAATTGGGTGAAACTAAAACCTGTTGCATGGACCCAAAATGTAAGTTTTTTTGGTGGACACGAGACCTGGGTAGATATGGACCCACTGTGCTGGAGTGTGGAGAAGATGTGATCTCAGAGGGCAACATGACCTTCAGTTTCTGATAGATAATTTCTAGCCACATAAAGATAAAGTTGAAACAAAATAAATATAATTAAGTATTTTCTTCACAGAGGTGACTCATTGAGATCGGTCTTATAGCTAAAATAGCATGTTATTTTCTATGGCTTTGTCTATTTATTTCATTGTTAATAAATCAGAAATTCAGTAATTTTTATGTTCATTTGAACCTAAGCAATTAAGAGATCTCATATAGAAATATGAATAACTGATACTGGGGAAGTTGCCTCTAATTTATTAAATAATGTCTGATGGACTGTGGAGAACTCAATTGATTGAAAGGCTAAACTTTCATTAATTACCAAAAAATAAATAAATAGCCCTGGATTGCCCTGTGATAAGATGACTATGGAAGGAAGTGAAGCCGCAAACTTAGAGATGACTTATAAGTCAATTAATCAATAAACATGGATTAAGTACCTACTACATGGCAGGCATTGTGTTAATTTTGGTTATGATAATCCTTAGGCTCCCTGAAAGGGCCTATAGTGGCTTTTCAAAACCAAGTCAACCTACACAGAATCTCTCAAGAAATTCAAAGAACCAGAGGAAAGCCTATAGCGCACTGTGTTTATTCTCTATAGAGGATTTATGGGAAAACATAGATAAGAATCATACAGAATGAGAGGTCTTAAACTGAGAAGATAAAAATCACAGACACTCAGAGTTAGAAGGGATTTGAAAATCCATCCAATCTAACCCATTCCTGCACAGGAATATACTCTACAATAAACCATCTGCCTCCCTACTGTTTCCATTTATTGCTCTTCATCCTGCCCTCCAGATCCAAGCAGAACACCTCTAATTCCTACTTGACATGAGTGATTTTTCAAATACTTTAAAATTATATCTTCTCTGGGTCTTCCTTTCTCTAGGTTAAATATGACCAGTTTCTTCAACCAATCTTCATATATTGTGCTTTCCAAATATTTTGTATCTTGATTGTCCTTTCTTGAACAGCATCTATTTTATAAGTCCCTGTCAAATGAGGGACTGACTTCTACCTCTGTCATTTAGTAGATCTTTGACTTTGTGCAAATCATCTCCTGGGCCTCAGTTTCCTCATCTGTAAAATCACTTACTGCTCCAACATTATATTATTCTGTGATTCTATAAGGCATGGAGGGGTAGTCATATATGTTGGTATAGAGAATACTCATTTAGATGAGTATTTTAAGTATTGTGATGAGATTTAAGTATTGTGTGTTTTAGATCTTTAAAAATTAGCAACATACATATGTTATGTATGTTAAATCTCTAATTAGAATATTTGATTAACTAGAATAATGTTGAGTAACAGTTTGCTATACTTAAATAACACTAATTAATTCAGATAAATAAACTTAGTATTAATACAGTAAAATATATATTGCCAATCTATGCTATGTATGAGCAAGGTGACACGAGATTATTTTCACTGACATATTGAAGCTACTTCTAACATACGTTTTATGATACAAAATTACAGACTGATGTTCTGTTTGGTACTTTCTGATTTCTATTCTGATGTCCCCTACATCATTTCCTGGCAGCTCATATTCTTTCCCTTTCCTCCCCATGCACCAGAAGACCATCCAGACTTAGCTCTGCTTAGAAGAGCCCTAATCTCTCAAATGGATTTCTCATACGCAAAATCAAAACTCTCAAGAGGTTGGTTTTAGCTAACAGAAAAGGAAAAAAAAATACCACTTGATTTTCTAATTAAAGGAATTTACCTTAAGGTATGAATACAAATAGGTATAATCTCCCCAAGAATGTTTGCATTTTAAAATAAGAGCTTGTTAGCTCAAATTAATTTATAATTAGCAGAATATATGAGAGTAATATTTTTGTTTTGCTAACCTCCCCCTCTTTGGTATCTCACTTTCTGAACAGCTGGCACACCCCAGCTAATGCATATAAATCCATAAGAGTAATGAAAGTTAAGAAAAATGTAATGAACTTACTATTAACAAAGAAATGTACTTGCTTAAAAATAAAAATCATGAAACTCATAACATTTTGCTTATCAACATGATTAGCAATCTTTTAAAGGGTGTCAATTAGAATAATACTCTTGGGAGCTAATCATGTTCTTACATTGTTATTTGTCCTTTTCTGATAAAAGGAATCAGCTGTCCAGTGCTATACGAATCTATAAATCAGTCAACATAATTGAAAAATAGGAATAGAAAAGTGTGGTAGAGTTTTCAAAGGACTATGAAGGAAACAGTAACTGGCAAGATAAATTAGACGCTTGTTAGCAAAATGGTAGTTAAGTGAGTGAAGCCTGACTTCACATCATCACTTTTTTGGCATGCTTTAATGCTTGAATAGCAAAAATGCCCATGAATATATTTTCCCCCTAGGTTTGTGTTCACATTGAAAGTTAGTTTTTATAACTAAGGAAATCCTTACTGAGAGCTAACCTTCACTGAATAATGCCAAGATTTTTCAAGGATGAAAGACAGATTAAAAAAAAAAAAATCAAACAAATTCCACCCAGCCTTGAATAACACTGAGAAGGTTAAGGGTCTTACCTGACCATTAAGGATGTTTCAAACCTTCCTCTTGTAAAAGTAAAATAAAATAAAACAAACAAACCCTTCACTACAACTAATTCTGGACTTCATTCTGTGGCATTTTGATGACCAAAGAAAAGTCACTGTCACTATGAACCATTATCTTGGCCTCAAGGTACATAGCATTTATATTACCAAACTGTTCAGGGATAATTTAATGGTAACACTTCAATATTTTAATGTATCCAAGATCAAATCAATGTTCATACTCCCTTAAGTGCTGTGAATCATATCCCATGAATACCTGCTTGTCTTATGGAAGCTTTGCCTGTGCCTTCCAATAATTTCTCCTTGAAACACACAAGAGGTTTTCTTCTAGGTTGTTGATTAACTTTTAAACCATTCCATGGGTACCAATGAAGTCTGTAGGTTTTCCATATAACATTTCTCACTCTCAATTTTCTCATTGCTCTTCATTCTTGACCACTCTACAACATTTGATATTATTAACCAAACTCTCCTGATCCTGGATACTTTTTGCTCTCTAGGTTGTCCTGATACTGTTATGTCTTGGACATCTTCCTGTTTGGATACTCCTTGTCATTTCCCTTCTTTGGATCATCATTCACATCCCACTAACTAAACTCCATTGTTTACCACATGGAACTTTCAAAAATATGAATACTTCCTTTAATGTATAAAGTATAATTGAAATGTTACTAGGTGAGGTCTCCATATAATACAAGAACACACACACATATGTAACTAAACAATATAGTACTTAGTATGAATTAATGGTCTATAAAATTTTATAGCAAAAATTATTCTTCTTTCTTCCTTCTGTGAATTAAAATTATCTGGAGTTTAATTTTTTACCATTAACTCCAACATTAAGCTACTAAATCCCTAACATTACTAAGCAACTCTTTTCAAAAACCTTGAAAGGTAAGTACATCATAGCAATTGGAAGGGACTAAATTAAGATAATAGAGAGGGAAGAAACAAGAGTCCCTTTAGAATCCTGTTGTCTTCAAAAATCACAGATGGAGGTAAATAAGACAAACACAAGTGTCTGGGGATGGTTTTGTTTTATTCTGGTGAGCTTTAGAGAGGAAAAGAAATGAGGGGAGAAGAGAATTGCAATAGAGATGGAATGAGGAAGGGGGTTAAAATGTACTATTTCTTGTAATTGTGGTACATAAGAAGGGTATACAGTATATTGAATTTATTCATATAACATATGAATAGGAGCCACTCCCCAAGACATAAATGGTGAAAAGACATTTGGTCAAAAGAAAAATAATTTTATATGAATAATCATATAAAACGCTCTAAGCTACTAATAATAAGAGAATGCAAAACACTAAAGTTCTACCTCACATCCATTTGTTAGAGGGGCTAGGGGAAGATAGGCACAGAAATGCATTGTGAGTGGAGCCATGAAGTAGTGTAGTAATTTTGTAAAGCAATTTGCATCTATGCCCCAAAAGTCCCTGAACTGTGCATATCCTTTGACTAAGTCACACTATCATTAGGCATAAAGCCTAAAGAGATAAAAGACAGAAATTATCTATATGTACAAAATTTTCATAGTATCAGGTTTTTTTGTTATGGTATATAGTTGGAAACTAGGGGGGGCTACCCATTATATGGAAAATTACTGAACACATAAATTACTGTATTTGAAAATAATGGAGTATTACTGTGTTGTAGAAATATCAAAAGGAATAAATTAAGAAAAGCTTGGGTAGATGTGTATGAACTGATGCAGAGTAAAGTGAGTAGAACTAAGAAACAATTTATGCAATCTCTTTGGCAATGTAAAGAAAAGTAACTGAAAATATTTAGGAACTCTTGTCAATGTAATGACCAAGAGAAGACCAAAGACGCTTTCCACATCTAAACAGAGATGACGAAAGAGTGATGCGGAATGAGATATACTTTTAAAAAAATATGTAATCAATGTGTTGATTTTCTTTGTTTGATTATCCTTATTTCTTACAAAGAGCTTTCTTTTTGTGGGCCTTGAGGGTAGATGGCTGGGGAAACAGTTATTGATAGCAATGCAAAAGAAAATAATGACAAGTACATCAATGAAGCTTTAAAAAAAATTCACAGCACAGAACAGAACAGATGGAGGTTGAGAGGAAAATGTAGATAAGTAGGCCAGCTTTGGAGCCAACACACTGAATGTATTTTATACTTTTATGAAAAAACAAGCTGTACATAATAGAGGTTGATTGTTTCTGGTAAAATCCTCTTCTGTTCCCTGTATATGGAATTGTTGATGTCACTTGTTTGTTGTCAAATTAAGAATAAAAAAAAAAAACTAAAAATTTTAAAAGATTTTAAAAAAAAAAGAAACAACCTAAGATCTGGTAGGAGGAGGACAGGGAATGTGCTAAGAGGAGCTTTCAGACTGTTTGAGCCTTGAGGTAAGACGAGAAAAGATAATCAGGTTTGCCCAAGGTTACATAGCTAGTTAGTGGGAGGGACAAAGTCAGAATCCAATCCTGAAAACTAACTTTAGTGCTCCAAGAAAGGTAGAAATGACTCATCTATGTCAAGGAAATACTAATCAAATCAATAACAATTTATTTGCCACATTAGAACTTTGAAAAATAAAGGATATTTCCTTGAATATTTAAAAAGATTGAAATGTTACTAGATACAACATAGTAGGAGGTTTCTATGCAATATCAGAGAGGACATATTTGGTTTATTTTTTTTTTAAATAAACAATTTAGTTCTTAGTATGAATTAATGGTCTGTAAACTTTTACTACAAAAAATATTTTTCTTTCATCCTCATGTGAATTAAAATGACCTATAAAACCTCTCTAGGGCTTTATATAATGAAATATTGAGATAACTATAAGAAAGCTGTTTCAAGAGTATAGACTCTCACCATTAACTCCAATACTAATCTATTAAACCTCTGACATTACCAAACAATTTTGTTTCAGAAAGTAACACACTATACAGGAGAAACTGTTTAAGAAAATGGCCCTCATTTTCCAGCTTACTGGAATTGATTAATCTTTTCAATAGCTCTGAAGACAGCAGAACAGAGATGCTGCTTTTCCATACCTTCAACAAAGACTACAAGCAGAGAGGAGACTAGTAAATGTTTTATCGGCCAACCTATTAGAGCCCCATTATTTTCTGTCTTACATGACTTCATGTAATGAATTTTTATAATTAAACTAATGGCATACAATTTATTTTTTTCTTCTTCTTACTTTCAGGCCCCATTTCTCTTCCAGTTTCTTTGGAATAAGTTTATACCAAAAGAAAGGAGAAAAGCCCTCAAAGTGTTTCATTACCTTAATTTCATTATGACACTTTGGAAAGCATTCTCTTTATCTGTGCCCTCTCTTTAATTTGCTGACTTTATTAAAAGGCTTAAGCAGCCTTGTAATTAACCACTAACCCATATGCCCCAGGCATCTAAAAGAAACACAAATGGTAAGTGTGTGTACATTATACACTGTGAAAAATGCTGGAGAAGTTGGTATTAGCAGCCTAGGACTTGAGGAGGTGGCATTTTTGGTCACTTCTTCAATAGTACTGTGCACCCCAAATGCCTCTCTGGAGACAACCTTTTATTTTACACAGAATGTGGAAAGTCTTGCTTCCATTCCACCCTGATGTCTTATTCTAATCTGGGCAGGTTGGTACAGCGGTTCAGGGTCAATGCAATAAGTGTGGTGCCACAAACAGGGGTTCTTGAGAATCACCAGGATGCTTGAGGATGGTCAGGAATCATTAGTGACCCAGCTTTCTGAATCAGAGTCAGAATTCCATCAGGGGTTCAGTCTGGTTTTGACATCATGCCTTCCCCAAGAGAAACCGATCACCTGAAATCTCATCACCATGTAGCCTGACAACTTGAGATACTTCAATCCTTCTCAACTCCGTCAGTTGCCTCTCGCCTCAGATGGGAAGACTGGAGGGTGGACCAATAAACTCCTCCCAAAGTCTTGTTTTAGAGAGCTCAGGACTTTCCAGGTGACTCTACCTTGCTCATCAGTGCTTCTGTTTCCTTTTGACTCCAAGAATAAGCTCCTAGTCCTCCTTTACCCCCTTTGACCTTGTTTTTGTATCTTATCTTCTCCCATTAGATTGTAAGATTCTCAAGGGCACAGACTATTTTTTTCTTACTTGTATCCCCAGCTCTTAGTACAACACATGGTGTATTGTTGTTGTTGGGTCATTCAGTTGTGTCCCATTTTTTTTTTAAATCCTGAGAGCCCTAGCTTGCCAATACTGTCCAGGGGGCTTTCTTGGCAAAGATAATGGAACAGTTTGCCATTTCTTTCTCTAGCGTATTAAGGCGAATAGAAGTTAAGTAATTTGCCCAGGGTCACACAGCTGGTAAGGTTTTGAAGCTCGATTTGAATTCAGGTCTTCTTGACTCTAGGCCTAGTGCTCTCTATCCACTGAGCCACCTACTTGTCTCACTTGGTTCATACTAGGTGCTTAATAAATATTTATTGAATTGAAAATTGAATTAAATTATCTGAGAAAAAAGGTATGCAAACCCTCTATCCCAAAATGTAGCCTTACTGACCATCCTAGAGGTCTACCCCTCTGCAGAATACAGTGAGAAATGAAGGCATTAACACTGTCTCTATTTCTATCAGTCACCAAGAATTGGAAGAAATGAGTTATATTTTTTAAGTTAAACTTACAATTCTGAAAAAAATAGATCTGAATTTCCCTGATATACAGCCATACTTTTAATTTTCTTTAAGATGAGAAGGCACTAAGTTGTTATGTTATTCATGGGCAATTCTCAGCAAAGATAGTCCTTAATTAAAAAAATGGGTGAGGAAGAACTTAAAACCTTGCACTTTTTGTTCATGCACAGAATAAGCTGAACATTGCAGTGTAACCCAAACATAACAGGACACAATTGCAGCATAATTCAATTCAAGACACGGTAACATTGCATTAAATATTTATATAGTCAAGCTTCATCCTAGGAAAACTAGTCCATGCTACCTCTATGTCATCCGGGATAGAGGAAACACTGTGTATGCTGAGAACAGTTTAACTGCTTTTTACATATTTGGGGAGGAAAAGCACTATTAGGTAGCTTATTGATTCTATTTCCCTAGTCAAAGATAAAAATCCAAGGAAGAATGAGTAGAGAGGAAAGGAGAGGACATGCAATGGTAGCACATTACACTCAACACCGTGGAAATCATATTTTTGACATTAGTGCTTCATTTACTCCTCCCTCCTCCCTCTGCCCTGCCTGGCATGACTGGTCCAAAATACTTTTCTAATATAACGTGGGCCTTGTCTAAATAAGAATAGATTTTTTTTTTGAGTGTATGAAAGAAGGAGAATGAGGTTCTCAATTCTGTGACATTGACTGAGGCAACCTTAGGGCAGAAAGGAAAATCACTGCCCCCATGGAATGACTGATAAATACTCTAGCCCCAAAATGAGAATTCTAAATATTGGGCCCTACCACCTCTTTTGCCTTTGACTAAATGAGGCCTGAACAAATGAAAATCAAATACTGTCTGCCTCAGTTTCTTTTCTAATAAATATGGTGAAATTCTCAAATTACAGGCTTCAATAATCCTTATGTGCACCAAATTATTGTAGCTATTAAAATTAATCAAATCATCATGAAAATACATCTCTGTTCAAAATAACACGAATGAGATCTCTGAAACACAGAGGGCAGCCTTGAAAACATTTCTTCAAAGATTTGATCAATTACAAGATTTCTCGCTCCAGATACTTTTAAGTATTATATATCTAAGTCAGCTAAGCTCAAGCAAGATTTTGCTTCTCTATTGAATTCATGTACTCTAGTTCAGCCAAGCACAAAATAGCTAATGCTGTTACATCTGAAAAGCTTTTATGCTGGATTTGACACAAAAGCAATCATAAGGCCGACAAAAAAGGGGGAGTGGGGAGGGAGGGTGTTCCTCTTCCAAAGACTAAGACAGGAAAAAAAGGAGTGGAAAAATTCTGCAACTAGATGAACTTCTCTTGATATTAGAGGAGTAAAATATAAAATGATCAGTGGCATTATTTTCCAAGTTCTCCTTGCCAAATTTAGGCAATCTTAATGGCCCAAGCAATGGGTTGTAGATTGGATAAATAGTTGGCTAGTGAAATTCTGTAATAAGGCTACTGGCATTTGTCAACGCCACTGGCATACTGTCTTGGATCTTGTTAACATTTCTAAATGGTAGCACTTATGAAAGGCTTTTGCCATAATTCACAGGCAGAGATTCTGATTAGTTTGAAAATACTGTACGATTCCCCCTAAAATTTGTCCTGCTGTCACCAAAGAGCTTTTTGTCATACTAGGACTGTGGCCAACATGAAGAAAAGATGCTGAATAAAGTATATGAAAAGTATATGTATTCAGCTCAACTTTTAAAAATAGTTATACAGGGCACATTTAAAAAAAAAAGAGAGGAACAAGACTATTCCTAAGAGTAAGAATATAAAATTTCAATTATTTCAAATATTCACCAATTATTCACAGGGTAGATATTGTGCACTGTCCTGTCTTTGACACTTTTTGAAGGGGCCTTATTAAAAAATGTTTAATCCAATCACCTCACCTCTTACAGAAACATAGGTGCAGGGAAGTTAAATGATTTACTCAAAGTCACAGAGTCAATAACTAGTATCTTTCTCTGAAAACAAGTTTCTCTTTCTGACCTGACTATTCTTGACAGGGAGCCCTTCCCCAATTTTCCACCTATCAGAATCCCTGAAACTAAGGGTTAGAAGGAACCTTCTATTCTACACCTGTGCCTGAACAAAATTGCCTTCTACAATATCACATTTCTCTCTATTTTCCATAATAAATCTGTCTGTAAGTCACACTCATTGCTCCTGGTTCTGTTCTCTGGAACCAGAAGATTATGATTGTCCTTCAAATACTTGAAGATGGCTGTTACATCTGAAGTGGTAATGTGCAATGACTAAGGGATTGGACTTAGAAGAAAGAAGAAATGGGTCCAAATTCCATCTCAGATACTTACTGTGTGACTCTGTGCCTCAGTCTTCTCAGCCATAAAATAAGAGGTTTGGCTTTGGCCTCTAAGGTCCCTTTCAGATCTAATTTGGTAACACAACGATCTCGTCTCCTCTCTCTGTTTTCTCTTCTCCAAAATACATTTCCCCAATTCCTACAATCAACTTTACATGGCATGGTTTCCAGTTCTCTCACCATCATGGAACTTGTCCATCTTATCTATATACTTCCTAGTGTAATGGGGTTTGGGCATTGAGCACAAGGTTACTGAAGTTGTTTCAAACAATGAAATGTAGTGTTCAGAATCAAAGTACCATAGATATGGTCTGATGATAGATATAGTAGGAATATTACCTCCTTCATTCTGGAAAATATGTCTTTGCTAAAAGAGCCTAAGATATTATATTTTTGACTGTTGTGCCACACTTTCAACTCATGATCAGCTTACAATTCACTAGAACTCTTACAAATCTGTAGCAGGAATTATTGCCTATGAGAACTCCACTGTCCTTCAAATTGATAACTATAAACCTTATTGAAGAAAGCCTTATTGAGGGTTATTTAAATCTTATTGCCAATAAATTTTACACTATTAGATTCAGCACACTGTTTTAGCCTAGAATGATATTTACTTTTCAATTTTTGTTATATGTTAGTTATATTCATCCTAGTGACTTATCATTGACAAATCTGACCAGCGTCTTCACCTGAATCATAGATAGATAGATAGATAGATAGATAGATAGATAGATAATTGAACAGAACAGTCTAGGGCAGATCCCTGGGGTATTTCTTTAGAGACTTCATTTTACTTTGCATATTCTTCCCATAGTCTCTCCCTGCCTGGTTTCAACTCCACAGGACAAGATATCTCTCCCAGAACTCTTAAAAGAGCCAAGAATGTACCAGTGGCCTCGACAAATGCCAGTAGCCTTATTACAGAATTTCACTGGTCAACAATTTCTCCAATCTACAACCCATTGCTTGGGCCATTAAGATTGCCTAAATTTGGCAAGGAGAACTTGGAAAATAATGCCACTGATCATTTTATATTTTACTCCTCTAATATCAAGAGAAGTTCATCTAGTTGCAGAATTTTTCCACTCCTTTTTTTCCTGTCTTAGTCTTTGGAAGAAGAACACTTTTCTAACGTGTATTTAACTATTCAACAAGGACCTTAACTTACTCTTTCTTCACTTTTATCAATTCATTATATGGTTTCCCATAGCTCTCAAACAGATGAAAGCAACAGCTTATATGTCATAAGGATCTGGTCTTAGAATGGTCTTCTTCCATGCTCTGTCTCCTAACTGGAGTGTCCTCCAAGACTCTAGTCCTCTTCACTTGTGACCTTATCAGCTTCCATGGCATCAACTATTATGTCCTTTAGTTCAGTCCCAGATCTATATATCCTGTCCTGGTTTGTCTCCTGAGCTCAGGATGCCCACTAGACATTACCAAATGGATGTCCTGTGGCATCTCAAGCTCAATTAAAACTCCAAAAGAGATCCCATGTTTTCCCTCTCCAAACTGATCTATCTTTCTAACTTGCCTGTTTCTATTGAGGGAATAACCCCTGATCCTTTCCTTTCTAGATTCACAAATTCACAATCATCCTCAACTCATCATTTTCCCTCAATATTGGTTGCCAAGTCATTTTGATTCTATTGCCACCACATCTCTCACAGAGATCACTTTCTACTCACATGGCCACCACCTCCTTTTCCTGGAGCATTTAAGTAGTCTAATAGTTTTCTCTCCCTTGAATATCTCCCCTTTTTAATTTATCCTCAACAAAACTGCCAAAATGACATTCCTAAAACACAGATCTGAATGCCACTTCCCTGATCAAAATAACTTCAGAGGCTCCTTTTACCTCTAGGACAGGAGTGGGGAACCTTCAGCCCCGAGGCCGCATGTGACCCTCTATGTCAGCCCTTTGACTGAATCCAAACTTCACCAAAAAAATCCCCTTAATAAAAGGATTTGTTCTGTAAAACTTGACTTCAGTCAAAAGGGTGTAGCCTCAAGGCTGCAGGGTCCTCATCCCTGTACTAGGATAATATTACAAATTTCTGTTTGATATTTAAAGACCTTCATCATTTGGATCCACGCTACCTTGCTAGGCTTCTTATATATTATTCCCCTTCATGCACTCCACATTTCAGTCAAATTGTCCTACTTGTTGTTAAATACACACAACGTTCCATTTCCCATGAGACTTTGTATAGGCTGGTCCTCATGAGAGATTCACTCTCTCATTTGCCCCTTAGAATTACTAGTTTTCGTCAAAGCTCACCCCAAGTCTTACCTCTTATATGAGGCTTTTCCTTGTCTCCTCAATCCCTAATATCTTCCTCCCCACATTACCTTGCATTTACTTTGTACATAGTTTGCATTTATTTCTATACGTTAATAATTAATAATCATACTCAATGACAATGGCTAGCATTTTACAGCATCTACGTGACAGGGATGGAGTTAAGCACTTTATGAAAATTATCACATTTGAGCTTCACAATAACCCTGATAAGCAAATGCCATAATTTTCCTCATTTTACAGAGGTTAAGTGACTTGCCTAGGGTCACATAGCTAGTGAGTATCTGAAGCCAGATTTGAACACAGGCCTTCCTAAATCCAGGCCCAGTGTTATATCCACTGTGCAACCTCATTGCTCTCCTGTTGTTCTCTTTGATAGAATTCAAGCTCACTAAGGGCAAGGACTATTTTGCTTTTGTTTATTCCCATGCCTAGTTTAGTCTCTGTCACAAAGTAGGTGTACTTTTTTGATGTTTACTGATTGAATATGTGGGTGTCTTGGAATACTGCAATACTTCTGTTAAAGACCCTGTCTCATTGCCACCTTGCTCCCTAAACAGGCTTTTAATAGGTTTGTTTTCTCTTCCATAAAGTGACTGCTTACTGCTAGTGCCACGCAACTGGTTTTGGTTTATTGACAAAAATGATTTTATTTCATAGGATTATAAAACAGAGAGATGGGCCCATTGAGGTCTTTTCTCTCAACTTTTCCACTTGGCAGATGCAGAAACACATGCTTGGAAAAATTAAGTGACTTGTCAGAGGTCACATGAAGAGTTGCACATCTGAGAATTAAAACCAGGTCTCTTGGCTCTGAATCCAGACCTTGATTGATTTGGAAACAAGTTATAAGCAGTTGATACAAACTAAGGAAAAGAACAATCTCCTCAGGAGGGTAATGATAAAGAGATGGGGACGAGCTATAAAGAATGCATCTAGATTCAGCAACCTCAGTTCCTAGACCCTGGCTGAAGTTTGTCTCTTCCTAAGTCCTGGACTGATCTTTGTTACTGGGAAACTTAGAACCTGCTGCTATTGCCATGAGGAAATGAGACCCGTTATCTAGTGTTTCCCATCATCAATGCTAGCATTCTCTTCCATTGGCTTAAGCAATTAAGAATTGATTTTTAATTTATGAACAATGAGCCAATTAATATCAGTCAACAGGAATCCCTCATTGGATCTTCCATTTTTCTTGTCATCTACAATTTTTCTCCCACACCAACGTCAGTGCCAAGCATCACTGCAATTTGAAAACAATTGATGTTTTTATTCCATCACATAAGACATTTTACTTTCGTCTTTCCAAATAATAGAAGAATTTACTGTCTCCCAAACCAAGTATAATGTTAAATTGCCCATACTTTTCGATTGCTTATACTTGATGGTTTCTACAACAGGAAAGGAATCCTTATCCACAAGTTTAATTTGAGCTGTTTCCCATACTTACACTATTCTTTTTTTCTGTCTTGTTTTGTTCAAATTGAACAAATTCCTGATTGTAAAAGAGGAGATTAATAATGCCACCCATTGGAAGGGAAAAATATTACTTTCGTGCTTATCTTCTGTTATTTGCACATTTAATTTGACTGTGCTTTTACTTGGTTCAAAGAATATAGCATTATATCTGTCTGTCTGTCCATCTATCTATCTATCTATCTACCTATCTATCTACCTACCTACCTACCTGTCAATCTATCTAAAACAAAAGCTCCCCCCCAAAAAATGAATAAAAGTTTGTTTCTTTCGGTACTAAGCTAAAAAAAAAATTCATGTTGGTGTTGAAACTAGAATAAAAAATATCACTGGGAAATATTTGATAGAATACATAAAAACTCAATATAACAGGTATAACGTTACGTTTTAAAGCTAAGGTAAATCCTTTATTTCACAAAGTTGAATAGAATGATGATTTTAATTTAATTAAGTTTGAGGTCTTTAAACTAGTCCAATTCAAAAGCCTGAGCTTTCCTTTTCTCTTGCAATACAATCCTTTCCATATTTTGAAGCCATTTGCAAAGGAGACAAGATCTTCAGAGCTGTGTGCGCCTCTCCAGTCTTGCTATCATGTTAGATTCCTTTCTGGGGTTAATACTCCTCACACAACAAACTTCCTTTTCCCTTTCCTCCTATCCAAACATGCCATCCATCCTACTCTTATTTTTATTGTCAACCTGTCAGCTCTCTTTCTTTCCTTTCTCTAATTTCCTACAACTAGTTTCATCAACGAGGCCCCTGCTGTGTCGTACATCCACATTATCTAGGAAAGAGGTGCTGAGGAGTTGCAATATGATGTCCAAAAGGTAGGGCAATACTCCATGACAATATTAATGTCTGGGAGGTTCCTAAATTTGCTCTTTTCTATTTTCACTTAATATAAAAAGTCTAGAACTTACAGCCACAGGATTTATAAGTAGGGTAAAGAAAATTCAGGACAGAATGGCCATACGTCTATCTTGACGTTGTGTCTAAGGGCTCTTTTCACTAATGTACTGCTTGGCAGAAATAATGATAGGGTGGAAAATCTCATATGACTTTTTCACCCATTTATTTTATGTCACAGAGAGCCTTGATCATGCCTCTGCTACTTTGTCCAGGAAGCCAGGTGTGTTTCTTTCTCCTTTTACACAGCAGGACTGCCCTTTGCTGATGTATATCTGAGTGTTTGAATCCTGCCTACCATTCAAAATTCAGCTTAAATTCTACTTCCCCTGAAGCATGAAGCCTTCCCTAAACCCCAACAAGCTAGAAATCTTTTCTTTTTATTCCTGGGACCTGGAATCAATCTGTTCATAACAAGCTCATGTACTAATCACAATATATTTTGCATTAGTTATTTTTCTATGAGTTACTGCTTCCCACCTCAGCATATGGTTCATAAGTCTTTTCATCTTTCCAGCTCCCTCTGAATACAGTACAATACTTTGTACATAGGGAGCTACTGATTTCCATACCCCTGCCCCACTCCCATTGCTTTGGAGACAGGAGGACCAATGAGATCATCTATTCCAATTTCTTCCTTTTATAGAAGAGGAAACAGGCCCAAAGAAACTACATGAATTGTCCAAGGTCACACAAATAATAAGTGACAGAGCTAGGACTTGAACCTCATTTCCCTGATTTTAAAAACAGCATATTTTCTACTCAACTATATGATTAATTATCAATCAAGTTAATACTGGTGACTATTATTAATTGGTACAACTAAATGACTAGTTATAGGTACACTTGATCAAGAACATGAATCTTAATGTTGCCTTGTGAATATTAAGTACTATTCAAAGGATGCTAGTTGATTACTCAGGTTTTTTTTTTAAACCCATCTACCATTTTTGGTTTTGATTTTGATGACAATATTCAGTCATAGCTCAAATTGTTCTGTATAGCTTTTTCCTTTGTTCATCTATCCAATCAGATACAACTTTGAGAAATGATATTGGTATATCATCTCTTACAGAAGAAGGATTTGATTTATTATGTTTGGCTTCAAAGGGAAAAATCAAAAACAATGGGTAAAAGTTGTAAGAAACTACAGTGAGGTTATATATTATGAAAAAATCTAACAATTAGAGCAATTACAAAAGCGGATTGGGTTGTCTTGGGAACATCACAGTCATCAGTCATAAATTTAGAGCTGCGAAGGACCCCAAAAGTCATCTAGTATAGAAGTGTCTGACACATAGCCTATGGGCTGTTTCTAAGTGCTGCTCAAACCAGAATAAAATATAACTGGGAAATATTTAATAGAATACATAAAAACTCGATATAACATGTATAACATTACATTTTAAAGCTAAGTTAATAAGTGGCCTGCAGGGATCATTATATACTAATTAGTGGCCCCTGTTTCTATTTGAGTTTGACACCAATGATCTAGTCCAATTCCTTCATTTTTCATGGTAGTAAACTGAGACCAAGAGAAGTTATATGACTTTCCCAGAGTTATGCAAATGATCTCTAGCAGAAACAGCATTCAAATATGGGTGTTTTTATGTCAAACCTAGCAGTGTTTTCATGACACTAAAAATAATTCCATTGTTAAGGATCTTTAAACAGAGGCTGAATAACCACTTATTGCGTATTAATTGGTGGTAAACAAAAATTATAATCAAACATTAGTGTATTTCTGATTCTATGACCCACTACTGAAAAATGACAACAACAACAATTGTATACTCTTTGCTTTAATACTCAAAACAAGAGAAACTCTCACTGAATTCTAGAGGGATTGGAAAGAAGGAAGGATTTTCTATGACTCTCCCTTCAGGAAAATAGCTAGGGCATCCCTGAAATTTCCAGTCCTTTGCCACCATAAAGAGAGCTGCTATGAATATTTTAAAATATATAGGGCTGCCCATCATTTGAGGAATGGCTAAACAAAGTGTGGTATATGTTGTGATGGAACATTATTGTGCTACAAGAAATGATAAGTTCAATGATCTTAGAAAAACATGGAAAGACACACAAAATAATGAAGAGCAAAACAAGCTGAACCAAGAAAACACTGCATCCAAAGAGAGAGAGAACTGATAAATAGACGTATTATAGAATAATTTTACACACACACACACATACATATTTACACCTATTTGTGTTGGGGAAGAAATGGGGGGAGGGAAGAAAAAAATTACATGAAAATTTCATTGTATATTAGATAGTAATAGCAAATCGTGCATAGCAGATTTGCAGTTTCATATACAATTGTCTCTTTTATTATATTATGTTATGAAAATGCTTGTTTCATTACACAAATTAAAAATAAAATTTTAAAAAAGAAACAATGTCCATGTTGAATATAGACATAAGAACTTGTGAAGAGTGAGGTAAGAAAAATCAGGAAAACAGTACATACAATGAATATGAAAATGAAGATGGAAAGAGAACAATGAATCAAAATTGAATATTATAAAATTATAACGATGAAGCTTGGGACTACAGAGTAGACATAAGCAGCACTTCACAATTCTTTATAGAGGTGAGTTCCACAACTTTGGCTATGGGACACTGCATATAATGTCAGATTTTTTTTGGACATGTTGGGTAGTTATTGCTAGTCAGTTTTTATTTTTAATCTCACTTTTTTATCATAATGGATCATTTTCTGGGATGCAAAATGGTGGCTACACTGAGAAATATAACCAAACGATAACTGTGTAAAACCAGGTTTTTGTTTTGAGTTCACCTAGTTTGGCTAACATGGTGCCCAATATGTCCCTTAACAGGTAGGTGGGTGTAACCTCCGTTAATTGGTTGCCTGTGTCTTTGAAACTTATAAGACTAAGAGCTTTGTTCTCTTTTCTGCCGTCTTTTGGATGTAGCCATGAAGTGAATTAGTGAAGGGGGGAGGGGGCACTTTTCTTCCCTTACCATCCTTTTTATTCCAGAGACATGGGCTTGGGCATGGTGGTGGTGATGCTGTGTTTGCCTCTCTTCTGTGTTATTTTTTCTTTGCTTTAGGTTCCAGAGGTGATCCAGTTAGAGCTAGGACCTTAGAGCCATGGTGACCTTAGAGCTAGGATTGCAGGTGGAGTGTTGTAGCCACTAGCCCAGTAGTGAAGCTCTGAGAAGCTGGAGTGTCTGGGACTGGAGTTGAAGGGATGTTTGGATTTGGAATTGGAACTATGCAAACTAAGCTAAACTATGAACCTAACCTTCTTCCCCTTCCCAGAATCTAATATAGATCAAAGTGGGATGGAGATTATGCCTCCCACATGTTATGGGTAGTAAGTTTGTATATGTGTGATCTAACTTTTGGAAGTAAACATACCTTTGTAATATCTTTACTGTGCTACAATGATAAAATGTATATTTTTAAAGGATTAATGCATAATAGTCTGACCACATGCAAAGTCCTTTGAAAAAACTTTCCAAAGGAAAGTGCTGAATCAAAGGTCAATTAGGATAATTCAAGCTACCAAACAGCATTATCCTAAAATATTCAGATAACTGAGGTAAACTTAAATTTTAATACTAACTATTAATGATTAAAAAATTTAAAAATAAGATGTACCATAAATGTAATTGTAGGCCCAATTAGGTGAAATGACTTGTCCACTGTCATAAGAGAAGAAAAAATGAGGATGTGAAATCGGATACTTTGACTCCAAATCAATAAACATTTATTTTTGCTGCTCAGTCATTTCACTCATGTCCAACTCTTCAGGACCCCATTTGGGGTTTTCTTGGCAAAGACACAGAGTGATTTGCCATTTCCTTCTCCAGCTCATTTTCCAAAAGAGAAAACTGAGGCAAACAGGGTTAAGTGACTTGGCCAGGTCACACAGCTAATAAGTGTCTGAGACTGGATTTGAACTCAGGTGTTTCTGACTCCAGGCCTGGTGCTCTATCCACTGCACCATCTAGCTGCCATTTAATAAGCTTCTTCTTTGTGCTAGGCACTATGTTAAATCTTGCAGATTAAAAAAAAAAGACAGAGACAAAAGACAGTCCCTTTTTTCTTTCTCATGGTTCCTCCCATTTTTTCTAATTCTTCTATACAACATGACTAATGTTTAATTAATATGTTAATATTAATATATTAATTAATTAATACATTTAATAAGAATATATATGCATAGCCTATATCAGATTGCACACCATCTTGTGAATGGAGTAGGGGATGGAGGTGGAGAAAATTTTAAAAATTATGGAAGTGAAGGTTGAAAACTAAAAATAAATTAATTTATAAAAAAGACAGTCCCTGTCCTCAAAGAATTCACAATCTACTGGGGAAGACAATATGAAAGCAAATGTATAAGAAATAAGTTATACATAGGGTAAGTAGGAAATAAATTAACTGAGAGAAAACACTGGAATTAAGAGGGGTTGGGGAAGGTTTCTTATAAAAGATGAGATTTTAGATGAAAGTTAAAGGAATCCAGGGAAGCTGGCAAGTGGAGTTGAGAAGGGAGAACATTACAGGAAGAGGTGACAGCAAGAGAAAATGCCCAAAGCTGAGAGATGGAGTGTCTTGTTCATGGAACATGTTATGCTCATGGAACGGATTATGATGGGCTTCGAATGCCAAATAGAACATTTTGCATTTAATCCTGGAAGCAATAGGGAGTCAATGGAGTTTATGAAATAGAGGTCTAACATGGTCAGAAATGTGCTTCAGGAAAATCACTTGAGTTGCTGATTGTGATGGGGTGCTTGGACCCCAGTCCTAGGACCATATCTCTCCCCAGCCCAAAGACCCTATCTCTGTCAATAAGTTAAGAGTATGCCCCAATGAGGCAAAGGATGGATTGCAGTGGGGAGAGACTTGAGGTAGAAAGACTCACCAGCAGGCTGTTGTAATAGATCAGGTGTGAGATGATGAAGGCCAGCCCCAGAGTGGGGACTGTTTCAAGAGGAAAGAAGGAAACATGTTTAAGAGATATTATGAAGATGAAAATGACAGTCCTTGGCAACAGATTAAATTTGGGAGGTGAGAGGTAACGATGAATTCAGGATGATTCCTAGGTTGTGAGTCTGAGGGACTGGGAGGACAGCATTGCCTTCAACAGTAACAGGAAAAGTAGAATGGGGTGGGGAGGATTTATGAGTTCAGTTTTGGACACACTGAATTTGAGGGGGCTACAGACATCTCCTTTTAAATGTCTGGAAGAAGTTGGAGATTCAAGATTGGAGGTGAGCAGCAAGATTAGGAAAAGATAGGTAAATTTGAGAATCACTAGCATAAGGTGGTAATTAAATCCATGAGAACTGATTAAATCACCAAGTGGGGGAGTATAGAGGGAAAAGAGAAGGTCCTGGACAAAACCCCAAGGGACACTTATGCTTAGGCAGTGTAATAGGCAGGAAACGATGCAAAAGAAGACAGAAGTCCAACCTGTGCGGTTGAGGTCAAAGAGAACAGTGCTCCTCTTTGTACTAGAGCTTCTCTACAACAATGTTGTGAGATCAAGTTGGAAGCAGGACATGGAAACTGGAGCTGGAATAGGAGCTGACACCATCTTTGTTGCTTTGGGGCATATGGAAAATACCTGACTCAGCCTCTTGCCTCCTCTCAGGTAATATGCTGCACCCAGCAGAAAACAGAAGGTACAAGGAAGGGTACAGTTGGAGAAACATTTGGGAGCCCTTCTCACCTTGAGAAGGCTGGAGATGAGGTAGAATCCCTGATTGGGGGTAAGTCATTTGGTGCAGATGGGAGCACTGGCCAAGATCCTTGCTGCCTTCTCTCGGGGGGGACATGCTGTGTCCCACATGAGATAGAAGGTGCAAGATAAGGGATCAGAAGACTATCTGGCTCATCTTTCTGAAAGTAAAACCTGCTATAGCACCATTATTGCATTTCTGTAGTTTACCCTATTCTACTTCATTAATGGATTAGTTTTCATTAAAGAACTTTGGTAAATTCCCATTAACATAGTTTATTTACAAACCTTTCAACTTCTACCAATAATATAATTTAATCTACCTTTAATTTTAAAAATAATGTCAGATACCAACCTTAATTTCTGTGGATTGTTTTCTGATTCCTTCCATTGTGTAGGGAATCTCTTTCCATGATTCCAGCCTGGCTTTGGCCTTTTCCAGGGTCCATTCAGCTTCTTTTTTAGCTTCTAACCATTGGGCAGAATCTTTCAGCATTTCATTCAGCTGCTGTCTCCTCCTCTGAAGATGTTCTTGGACTTCATCCCATTGACTCTGTATTTTTTCAACTAATGAAAGAAAAAAAAATAACAAAATGAATTTTTTTTGGAGATTCCCTTTGAAAATCTAAAGCCACATATATGTATTACTTATGTTTTACACTGACCATAGTTTTGTTTTTTTTAAACATTGTTAATGTCTTACAAACAGCTATTGTTATTTTCTCACTTTGCCACATGGCAAAACTGAGATATTGCCAACTGGATCCTCCAAGATTACCCAGAAAATAAATGGTAAAAGCAAAAATTCAAATTAAAGTCTACTGATCACACAGTCTATTCATAGTGCCTTGAACCATATTCTTTTACTGGAGAATTATTATATTTGAGGCTTAAAATAATATAGTTCTTTGAATTTATGCTCATCACTTGCATGTTCTCACATAGATGTTTGTAAAGGATTGAAGAATTTATAAGGTGGTATGCCTTTGTTTAATATTTTTGGATGCATCTTCCTTTGGAAGGTATGGATATGTCCCTTGTTGCCCCATGGGTTATGGGTCACTGTGATTATGGATGAACTAATTGTCTTGAACAATTGTGGAATGGATTGTTACAGGAGAAGCAGTCTATCTTACTTGGATGGGAAATGGGAGTACTGGAATGAAGACTCCACCTTTTTCTAAAGACATCCTGAGAGAAGAGCAGGGATCAAAGAGGTATAGAATGAAGAAAGAATCCAGGAACATACAGTCTCTTACTCTCTAGGAGGCACTAATGACTGCTTTGGGGTAGAGGTACAGGAGACTTATATGTGCTCACATCCATATTGCAAGAGAAGAGAGTTTAGAGGCTAAAAAAATCCTGGCCCTAACCTTAGAAAAGCAGTGGTTTAACTTCACAGGTGGAGATATGGCAGCTGTGGAGAGGAGAACTAAGTGGCTTAATCCTGGGAATCCCTCAACTCCAACCTCTTAGCTAGAGGAGTAGGTGGACTTCCTGGGCACTGTCAACCCTACGTTTACCTCTTCAAATCCTATCTCACATAGATCGAACTAAACCTTGTGAAAGAAAATAACAATCAAAAACCTTCAAAACAGTGATCACACATAACAATGCCTACAATATTCTGTTTTAGCGGTCCTCTTACTCTCTTTCATTGGGGGTGGGGTATATTTCATAATCGATTCTCCAGGAACTTGACTGACTTTCAATTATCAGAGCTCTACATCCTTTTAATGACCTTTTTCATTTATATTGTTGTAGTCACTGGTTCTGTCTATATCACTGTATCAGTTTATACCAATTTTACGTGTTTCTCTGAATCTTTCATATTCACTACTTCTTAATGTACAACAACATTCCACAGCACAAAATAGTTTTTTTATTATATTGATATGGATTGGAGCTTCTTTTTAAAATAGTCTGGAGTTTAGTAGTTTTGAACTAATTCAATGCCTTATTCTTATATCAACATATAATGCCTGGAACTTAATAAATAATCTTTGAAAAGAAAATAATTTTGATTTATCTTTTCCAAAATTGACCTGAATCAGTAAAAATTTACTATATTAGTAAATTTCAAAAAGGCTTGATTTCATTTTTTTTTCCACAGAAGCATGATAAGGTATTTGCAAACCTGTCAGCATAGGTTTTGCAAATTATACACTTCATTTCATGACGACAGACATAGCCTTGTTTAAACAAGGTCAACACCACTTTGGGAAGAAACAGACTGGTTCAAATCATGTATGGCTGAAGGTTTCTTAATGGAAAAACACTGTTATAGCCTGAGATGACATTTCATCCAAATGTCCTGCTTGAATCAGTCTGTTCAATTACAGCAAGGGAAGATTTCTAGCTAAAAGAGATCTTGGGTATGTGGTGGAAACAGTCAAATTGGTCTGTTGAGTGGGCCTCCTTCATTTATTGCATCTCTCCTTACTAGCCAGCAGGCCATGTAAGGCCAAAATAACTGACAGCTGGACTCTGTCAAGAGATGACATTTGAGTCAAATTGCTGAAGACCATGTAGAGTTCACAATGAAGATGGGCCCAAAATTTTAAAATGAGAACATCTTTTAAATGCTGACATTTGCAAAAGGAATTTTGGAGGATCTATTCAATTTAATATGTTGGAAAGTTTCCCATATGTAAATCCATGGAACCAAAGCTTATCATGCAAAATTTTGTAGGATCTTAGAAAACACATTGCTATGAAACCTGTGAGTAGGAAGCCCACTATATCCACTTAACCATATGTACATTGTACTTCCTTTTACATAATATTGATGTGTGAAATTGACAACGGAAAAAGAGGTCTTTGGAGCTAAAGTAAACATAATGTACTTGCTCATGGGTGCCTTACATTGGCATAGCTTCAATTTTCAAAATATTCCCTTCTGTTCTTCCTATAAATAAATCTTCAAAAGATCTGATCATTTCATTCCTGGGCTATCACAAGTTTCTATCTTCACTTCATTTATTTTTTTTTTCTTTCAGGAGGGGGGATGGCAGGCAATTGGGGTTAAGTGACTTGCCCAAGGTCACACAGCTAGTAAGTGTTAAGTGTCTGAGATTGGATTTGAACTCAGGTCCTCCTGACTCTAGGGTTGGTGCTCTCTTCACTGTGCCACCTAGCCATCCCATTCACCTCATTTTCTATTGGTCTAAAGTGCAACTACCAAAAACATCTTTCCCTTAACCATAATTTTAAGTCCATCCCTCCTTGCTTTAAAATTCACCATTGACTCTTTGATAAACCATTATTTATTTAATCTTCTAGCTATCCAATATATGATTTGAGGGCCAAATGTTTCCAAAATGATCCAATTCTGAGATGTCTTAGATTTTTAGGGAAAATGGTTTTTGTTTAATTGGTTGGTCACATAAAATTGTAGGACAGTGTGACACCTGTAGGAGAGGTGACCTGCTTACTCCCATCATCACATCTCTGAGCGATTTCAATGTCATGTTTGGCTTAGATTAATTTTTAGTTTAAGAAAATAAACATAACTCACTATTGAAAAACAAAAATAACAACAAGCATATTCTTGCCTTAATGTTCAGTACCAAGGAAAGGCTCTCGGAATGTAGATAGCATCTTTCTTCATATGTCCTTCATAGTTAATTTGGGTACTTATAGTAGCCAAAATAACTTATTTGTTCAAAGTTGTTCTTAAAACAATATTGCTGTTACTGAATACATTGTTCTCTTGGTTCTGCTCATTTTGTCCTTCATTATTTCATGCAAGTTTTTCCATGTTTTTCTAAGATTATCAAGCTCATTGTTTCTTATAGCACAGTAGTATTCTGTCACAATCATATACCACGACTTGTTCAATCATTCCCCAACTGATGGGCATCCCTATATATTCTAAAATGTTTATAGCACTACATGGGGAGCAGATGAATTACAGTCTAGTTACACGGAAAGGAGTTTGTACTAGAAACATGGAAGTCCTGTACCTTAGCACCACCTAAGAGTGTTTTCCAGCTTCAGAGAGGATCTGAGCCCACACGTTTGCTACTAGTAACGTGAGTTCAGAGGACTTTGAGTCTTAAAACCCTCTGAAAAGATATTCATTTTACTTTAATATTTATTTCTGTTCTGATTAAATGTTTACTATTTAGACACTCATTAGCTCTATCAAACTTTACTTAGACCAATCACTTAACACCTTCAACTTTAGTTTTCTCATCTCTAAAATGAAGATAGAGGTCCCACGTCATTGGTTTGCTGTGAGAATAAAATGAGTTAATGTGTACAAAGCAGTCTGCAAACTTTAAAAATTTATTATATAACTGTGAATTGTTGCTATTGCCATTATTTATTCACCTGGGTTCTTTTAATTTGGTGAGCAACTGAAAACCTAGGGCTGGGTTAACTTTAGAAGTTCCAACTCTCTGGTGGGGTCAAATAATTGATCTGAGAATAGATTAATTACCACTAATTGTTTCCACTATTCAAATCCAAATAGGTCATGAGATCAGTCAGACCCTTGGGTTAAACCCAAATAATTAAACATGATTCTTGCCCTCCTGAAATCTGCAATCTAATAGAGGGTGAGGAATACGAAAATAAAAGTATCGTGATTTCGATTAAGTTTGCATCTTAGCAAAGAGGCTTTAAATGTGAACTAATAAAAAAATTAATACAGCACCATACATAAAAACCTAAGACTATTTCAGAAAATAGTTGGTGTATAAGGAATTAAAATGGAACCATAACAAACCGGGAAATTCTGACCAATATTCATAGATTCTGTTGTTTAATAAAATGAAAATAGTGGAATTTATTAACACAACTGGCATACTTAGTAGAAACTACAGAAACCTATTCAAAAAGCAAAGAAGCAAACAAATACTGTGCTTATGAAGTTTTGACAAGGCAGAAGAAAACGTGGAAAAGGAGAGATGTCAAAAAGAAAGCAACAACAAAAGGTAATGTTTATAGAGCATTTACTGACGACACTGTGCTAAGTGTCATCATCCACATTGGAAAGATGAGGAGGGCAAGGCAAATAGCAGGTAAGTGACTTGCCTGGGGTGGGGGTGGAGAGGCTCACGTCTAATAAGGCCATATTGGAACTCAGCTCTTCCTGATTCCAGACCCAACACTCTATCCTCTGCACCACCTACCTGCCCCTGAAAGCATACCTTTGTAACCATTGACAGAGGTTGAAACCAAGCTAATTTGGCAACAATTCCAAACAGCAAAACTTAGCAACATTTGCCATATCACTGAGTTCTGTCCCAACTCTATATATTTTTGTTGTATATGGCCACTTAAGGCCAAACAGTTAAATTGAGTTTATAACAGATTCAACTGACTTATAAAAGAAAAATAATAATAAAATATTGGCACATAAACACAGGCAATCTGTGCAGTGGTATAATTGAAGAGCTAACCAGATTTACGGATTTCTTCTCATGGAAGTCCATCATGGAAATGTCTTAACTCATTTGTGTAGTAAATAGATGTCAGATAATAAAAGAAAATAAATAACTGGTCCTAGGGCAGAGAGCAACAGCATGAGAATCAGCATGGATCCAGACTTATGCATATCCGGAAATGCCAGATTGGAATCCCAGTGATCATGTGACAAAGAATCTTCACATTTTTATTCATGAGCAAAAATGATATTAATGAGTTAATTGCATCTCTCTTTCTCGACCTTCTTCTCCCCCTCTTTTTTACTACCTACACTTGAGTTCTATATTCATTCTTGAAATACAACAACTATAAAGGATTTGACGGGGAGAAAGGAAAAGGATATTTAAAATAAATTTGACAATGCTTTATAATGTGTATAGCTAAAGAACAAAGTTCACTTCAGTTATAATTTCATCATGAGTTCATAATTTCAGGTGGTGAAAATTTAGAATAATGTTAGCATGTTATGATGGAAAATGAAAAAATAATAGAAAGTAGGAAGGCAAGAATTGAGTTTTAATCCTAAATCAATCCTCATTAATTAGGTGATTGACCTTGGGTAAATTCTTTAAGACTTTAGTCTCATTCGCTACAATAACAATGGCCTTACTTGTGTTCTTTATATCACATTGTCAGTTATGAAGTTCTTCAAAACAAATTGAATTATTTTTATTTGGTTTTCTTTTATGCATAGAAGAGTATGAGATGTGAGATTCTTTTGGGATCAGTGCAAGGCCTGCTTTTTATCATATAAGAATAACGTAAAGAAGGGATCACACTGTGAAATCAGAGCTTCCAGATGACACTAACTATTCTGGGTAGTAAAAGTCAAGCTAAAAGGAAAAATTTACAGGGAGATGTTGGGAGGTTGGATGAGTTGCCACAAAGTGGTAGATGTATATATTTCATATATATATATGAAAATTCCAAGGCAATATGCTTAGAGAAAAACAACAGGCATTTAATGAGGGCCTTGTATGTGCCTGGCACTACTCTTTCCACTGAGGGTACACATGCAGGAGCCAAAGTCTTTCTCCACAAGAAGCTTGCAATATAATGATAGGTAGCATCATGTACATGTATCAAAATATTTGAAATAGCTATCAGTGCATTCTTTGCGCTGTCAATGTTAGGGTTTGGAGATTTGTTTAGTTGAGGGTAAAAACAAAGGTCAGTGGTGCTCACTCCCTCTTATGGCCCAACTTTGTAACCGGGGCATTACCAGCCTGGTACAGACATTCCTTTCTTTCCCTATTGGGTATAATCTACTTTTTAGCCATCACCCTAGACTCCATCCTTTTGGAGAGATTTTTCTGTATGGCAAGGAGAGGAGGTAAAAAGCAAATGCAGAAGACGGCATCACTTTCCACTCTAGCCTCCCCTCAAATGAGAATTGATTAACTTTTGTCTAAGGGCACAGTTTCACCCACTTTGGGACATTCTTCAAAATCAATAATGATCAATAAATTAAATTATAATAATTAATAAATTGTCATGATTAATAATTAAGATATCCATCTCACTCTCGTCAGTATTGCTCCTGATCCCCTAGTCAATATCCAGATTTACTGATGATTCACTTTCATCTATAAGCACAGTCACTGTTGTTTTCTTTGGCAACTCCTTACTCACAAATAATGAAACACACAAAGCAAATTGCTTGATCATGTTTTATCTACAGTAAGCAGCCATCAATGTACTAATTGAATCAAGAATTATGAACAAATTTAAAGAACAGAAACATTTTGGATTAGACAACTGCTCTTTCATATAGAAAGTGTGTGGGAGGATTGGGGAAGACTAAATAGGAAGAAACCTGTGTGAGTTCTCAGTCCAGGGAAAGTTTACCACTTATTCAGGCATGCCTAGCTCTGGCCTCATCTGGCCTATATGTCATCAGTGAATAGAGGTGATTGCTGTCAAAAATGTATCCTTTCACTCTCAGTACCAACCATGGTGGTCTTTACTTTGTCTCTCTGACATACATTTCCTTTCCTCACTGGTTTTGTTTGTCTGACTTAGATAAAATCTCCTGCTCAGCCTCGCTCTTCCCAGTGCTCTACACATCCCTGCAACGAGACTGCTATGGGAATTAATGGCAGTCATATCTGAAACTACCTGGCCACTAGCTCCCTTTGTGTGACTGACTTTCTTGCATCAAAAAAACAAAAAGCAAAATAAAACAATGAAAACAAAACAAAACAAAAAATCCCAGACCCCAAAATAAACCTTGCCCAGATTTCGGGTTCCTGTTTCTTTCTTTCTCCTGGAACTACTCACTACTTGTCATAATAGCTTTTCCTTGAAATAAGAGGAAACATCCTACCTCCTTGAGACTCAGCTCCACTGTAGTCCACAGATCATACATAACAAGCCAAGGAACTTCATTACAGAGAGTAGAACTTGTATGAAAGGGAGTAATATATAATAAGTAGTGACAATTTCTCAAAACCTCAAGTGTTTTATGACTAAGAAAACTATAAATAATTCTAAAAAGTTACCATAGAATTACTGTGAAATAAATTCTTGATTAATCGATAAAGGAGATACTTGCTTTTAGGCTCGGACTGGAAAAAAAAATCGCAGATTAACTGGTGTACCCAAAGTGCTACAGCACAAAAAGCAAAATCCAGGCCTGCTAAATTTCTAGATCAGACAAAAAATATATCATTGAGACCAAGTTAACTTTTTTAAAAGTAGGGTAACCTTCCTCAATGGGGCATTTAGATGGTACAATGGATAGAGCACCAGAGCCTGAGTCAGGAAGATCTGAGTTCAAATCCAGTCACTTACTAGCTGTGTGACCCTGATCAAGTCACTTAGCCCCTATTTCCCTCAGTTTCTCAGCTGTAAAATGGTGACATACCAGAGAAGGAATTAGCAAACTACTCCAATATCTTTGCCAAGAAAATCCCATGGACAAGCTCATGGCAACATGAAGAGTTGGTCATGACTGAACAACATCAAACCTTCCCCAGAGGGAAATGAGACAGTGCTCTTAAAAGAGCACTCTATTGTCTGAATCCCTAAGTCTTCCTCCTCACTCATAGCCTCTGACATTTAGAAATGGTGAAGTATAACTGAGAGGCTGCATGGCATAGACAGATCTCTCAGGATTGACCTCAAAATTGGGAATACTTGGGTTCAAGTTCTGCCTCTGATATATACTAGCTATAAGACCCTACTCTAGTCCCTTAATATCTCAGTGCCCCAGGGTTTTCTCCAAGACCACATTTGGTAGAGAAGGTACTATCCTATATTGCTAGAGTGAGTCTCCTCAACTGGGCATTCCCTATCACAGATCCAGTTAAGTCAGCAAGCATTTATGAAACACCTGCTGTGTGCTAGGTACTGTGGTAAGTGCTGTCTCTTTCCCTAGAATGGCTAAATAGTGATAGATAAGTTGAAAAGAAAAGCAGGGTTTCACTTTTACAATCTAATTTTACTCATAGTCCATGAAACTGTTAAATTTCCTGCAGTAATACAAAAAATATGGAGCACAGATTCTCTATGAATGAATGTGAAACATCCTGTGGTCATCACTTCATCTTCTTCATCATCAGAATTGTAATGAGTAATCTTAACATCTGGTACAAGGGCCACAAACCATTATCTGTCCAAAGGCACCCTTAAATGGTGGTTCTTGGGAGTAGGTTCTTGGGAGTACAAAGACACCCCCCATAGCTGGAGTGACAACCATACTGGCATACCTAGTATGGCTGCCAGCACAGATTCTTAGATCTACTTTACTAGAAAACTGTTTAAGGGGTCAACAATCTTTTTAAATTACATTCACTACTTCAGGGGAAAAGTCAGCACCCTGAACTTCAGGAAAAATACACAGACAAAATAGAAGCAGAGAAATAAAGACCAACAGACAGGGCTCTGACTGCCTAAATCAAAGCAATACTGCTATACACTTTACATACATCCCTGGATTGAGAAAACCTTAACATCTGAGCAGTCAAGGAGCTCTGAACCTACCACCAGCCCGAATCTCAACCAAGGAATCCCAAGGTCCTTCTCATAAGCAAGCCCCCAAAGCAAAATACCAACTCAAGAACATATACTTCGCAGAGCCAGAAGGCATCACAACCCTCCTGACTTGATGCTTAATTAGAAATTATCAAAAAGTGTGAAACCTTCCTACAAGCAAGTTTCCCCTAAACAAGCTTCCCTTAATGGGCTCCACCTGAGGCCTATTAATGGGCATGGAAGATCTTAAATCTTAAATTACAATAGCATGAAGCCACTGCACTATCTTCTTACTCCTTGGGGAATCAGGCCATTGAGTTAATTTCTTATTTAAATCATTATTCTTGATGACAAAGTGTTAAGGTCATTTAAGTTTCAAGAAGCCAAATTATTCAAGGCTGGAGGTTGTGATGGAGCAACTCTCCCAGCAACTAGAAAAGTACTTTTGCTCCCTTCTCATTTCCCCTACCACCAACAAAAACAAACAATACAAAACAGAATCTTTGAAGTATCATTTGAGAGATGGAAGGGACCTTAGAAACTTTATTGAAGCTACCAAAGAAGGGAAATTACTTGCCCAAAGGGCATATGAGAAAACTCACGAATTCTTAATAAAACTGAAGGTAAGCTAAGGTGTAGTCAAATGGAACCAAAATCTCATAGGATCAGACTGCCCAAACTCCTTGATCAAAACCTAGCAAAGTTATTGACAGGAGAGTCTAGAGCCTCATTGTCCTGACTCCTAGTCCATTGCTTTTAACTCTGCTGATATTGTTGTTGTTCAGTCATGTTCAACTTTTCATGACCCCATTTAGGGTTTTCTTGGCAAAGATACTGGAGTAGTTTGCCCTTTCCTTCTCCAACTCATTTTATAGATGAGAAAACTGAAGCAAACAGGGTTCAGTGACTTGTCCAGGGTCACACAGCTAGTATCTCACTGGATTTGAACTCAGGTCTTCCATCACTCCAGGTCCAGTGCTCCATTTACTGTGCCATCTAACTACCCTTGTTCTAATTAAGTTGCTATAATTTGGTCTTCCTCTGTGGGGATAGAGAATTGACTTTTCCATAGCAGTGATTTCTGATATTATGTATGACTCAGGACAAACAGCTAAGTAGGAAGGGTGCCCCATAAGTAAAGTGCATCAACGCATACTCTAACCCTAAATCAGCCTCACCCTCATCCCTTCCACTCCCTGGGAAAGTTTAAGCAGCTTGGGAGGGAAAAGTTTTAATTAAGAGAACTAGAGATGGGTGATTTAGGAATGCCCTTCCTCTCCTATCTTACCTACCTCCAGGAAGGTCTCAATACCTTCTAAGAAAAAAAAAATGACCTAAGTTGGATAAGGGAAAGGGTTGGAATATTACCCCTAACACACCTTCTATCTCCCCTCACAGGAGGGAACTCTTGCCCACCTCCTGGGCTCTAGGCTTCACAAATGTATAAGAAGGAAGGGAGGGAAAAACTGTGACGGAAAATAAAAGTCTCTAGAATGAGGGGCAGATGTATCCCTAGGAATACATAATTCACCCGAAGATGTAGAGGTGGTCAATATTTTCCTTAGCTTTGATCACTTACCCGAAATACCACTCCTATCCAAAAAACAGTAATAGGTTTTAACTAAAGGACTCTAATCCTGATTGTGGTCCCTGGACTGTGCCTTCCACCTTCCCCCCACCCCAGGCCTGCTTTTGAACACTTGATTGCCCTGAGTTGCCTAGCCCTAGTCATGGTCTTGGTCAGCATGAAGCAGATAAATTATTCCCTTTGTGTAATGAATGGTCTCCATGGAAATGTGATTTTCTTGGAACTAGATGGACTAATGGGATGAGCATAGGACTGTGCTGAAATATCTTAGTTTGAGGACTCATGATGAAAAATGCTATGTGCCTTCAGAGAAAGAACAGATGTTGTCTACGAACTGAAATATAATATTCCTTCTTTCTTCTTTTCCTTCCTTCCTTCCTTTCTTCCTTCTTTTCTTCCTTCCTTTCTTCCTTCCTTCCTTCCTTCCTTCCTTCCATCCTTTCTTGTTGCACAAAATGACTAATATGGAGATGTCACACATGATTGCACATGTATAACCTACATCGGATTGCTTACTGTCTCAGATAAGTAGGAGGGGAAGGAGGGACAAAATTTGAACCTCAAAACTTAAAACAAAACAAAGCAAAAACAAATGTTAAAAAAAGAAAGGAAGAAAGATCTTAGTTTGAGTCCTGGCCTCTCACATTAACTAATGGTGTAACTCTTGGACAAGTCAATTTATCTGAGCTCTAATTTCTTCTTCTGTAAAATGACGATAATGATACTTAGATTAACCGCTTCACAAAGTTGTTTTGAGGAAAGCACTTTATAAACAGTAAACAGGAGCTATTATAAGCTGTAGTAGGCTCTCGTTTCTAGATATTATATTATCATTTTGTGTAACATAACTTTATGAGATGAAAGTTAGAGGCAAATGAAAGAAAGCTATGTTTATCAAAAACCATCACTGGGCTTAGAAAATATTTAAATAGGAGACAAACACAACATGTCAGCATGTCTTTTAGATAATCCATCTGTCCCCTCTACACCAGCCTTCAATTAATTAAGCACCATATGTAACAACAAAGGAACTAACAACAAAAAGGGTTCAGGGCTAGTTCATTAAAGTAACATAAAGGAGTCTTTTACAATTCTAGCATCACAAATTTATTACTATGTCAACCATAAACAACACACAAAATAAAACCCATCCATCATGGAAGAATTGTTGGTGGAATGGGCATACTCATTGGAATATAAACATTTTAAACAGCCATAAATGAGGAAGACAATCTTCCCCTCCCCCCCCTCCCTGCTTAGCAGATGGCATCTCAATACTTGCATTCAAATATGCTATTATTCGTCGTATTAGTAGTTGTAGCAGTAGCAATAATAGTAATAGCAGTGTTGCTGCTGTTTAGCGAGTGAAGAAAATACTTACTTGCATATAAGTTCACTCATTCATATTCACATTCCACAATTACAACAGTAACGTCTCACATGTGTACGGTGTTTTAAAACTTAGAAAGTATTTTTGTCCAGAATCCAGAGTTTAAAAAGTCCAGCTATTAAGCTAATTGGGGACATAAATAGCAAAGCAAAATGACTCTGAGCTCCCAGAGAAGAGTAACTGCTCCACTTTTTGGTATTTGTATCCGCAGCACCGTGCAAAATGCCCGGAACGTAAAGGACTGAAGGTATTTCATAAGGACTTATTCATTGACAGTTGTGAATGAAAATATTCACAAGAATTGTGATATTGATAACAGTAACTACCAACACATTTTGACTTGGTCATGATAAGAAGCGATACGGACAGTCACACATATAAATATATTATCTTCTGTAAGATTTTATGGAAACAGCTCTTTTGAGAAGCAGAATTTCCTAATTATATGACTATCTTGAAATGATTCTCAGGACAAGTTATAATTGGTAATTTGTATTTTGTTCAATCACCAGATCATAAATTTAAAGCTAGAAAGGACCTTAGAGGTCAGCTACTCTAACCCTCTATTTTCTATATAGGAAGAAATGGAAAGCCTGAAAAGGGAAGTAACATTCCAAGTCATGCAGAAAGTAAGGAGCAGGCAGAACCAGGATTTGAATCCAAGTTCCTAATTCAACGCTTTTTGTATGACACCTCTCCATACTTCCTCTCTTTCCCATCCCCTCCTACTACATACTCTGATCCTGTGTGGTTCTTGCCTATATTTTTCCACAGAGAATTTATTTAATGTGCTGGAGACCTCCCTCCCATTCTTTACATGAGGGGGCACCAAGATACCACTCAGGTGTATCCACCTGTTTTCTCTCAGTCTCACTTCATGGGCACTCCACTGTCCTTTTATAGTCATATATATGTCAAAAGGGGGAGTTAAAAAAAATATACCAGCTTTGCAAAGTGAACTGAGAACAAACACTTTGGGTCCTCTGATAGGCAGAGAACACTGCTGACTGGGCAATTAAAAAGACATATGGTAAAATATACTTGGAAATAATAAAGGTCACAAATGATAAAAAGGGCAAGAATCTGAAAAAAATTCTCTCAGAAATTTTTCCTATTTTTGTAAGCATTATTTTCTCAGGTACATTACTATATGTCCTCGTTACTAGATGGGCTTCTGGGTGAAGAAAGAATCTGGACTTGCAGTCAAGAATCCCCCTTCCACTATCACTTCTATCACTTACTAATCATGAGACGACAACAGAGCAGCTCTTTCAGCTTACCTAAGCTTTAGTACCCTCATTTATGAAATGGAGATAAGACTTAGGCTTTTTACCTCAGAGAGTTTTCCTAAAAATAGAAATTTACCACCTGTAAAGCATCACAAATATGGACAATATTTATTACAATGATGCTGGAGAAAGTACATTGCAATGAAAAACATTAGTTCAAGTCATCTCCCAAACTAAATTTCCCATATGCAAAAGGGAAAGATTATTATATTTGCACTGTCTACCACATATACTGCAGCAAACATCCAATGCAAACACTATCTGTAGTCTCTTTTGTAAACATTAAATAGTACGTTCATGTTCACTCTACATCTGTTCACTGATTCTTTGATTCAGTAAACATT
>CM053580.1:170945231-170957720 GCA_028627135.1 Pseudochirops cupreus | reverse complement strand
GGACCATCATCAACCTTTCTGTAATTACCAACAAAACAAAGTCAATATAAAACAGAAATTTATTTAAAATTACTACACAGTATAAAAACAACATGGAAACTACTTTTCAAGATATATGAAGGAATTATATTAATATAACTATAAAACACTCTCTAGAAAGAAAAGACGATAAATAATCGGAAACTCATCACTTGTAGTTGTGCTGAGTCAATATAAATACAAGATAATATTATTTAAATTAATTTATACACTCAGCACCATACCAATCAAACTCTCAAAGTCAAATATGCTTATGATATACTTATAGAACTATGAGAAGACTGAAGTTAATGACAAATGCTATGGAAAGGACAAGTAGATATTCCAGACAAATGTCAAATTAGGAATAAAAAAGGCTTGGTGACTGATTGAATTTAGGGGAGTGAGGTGAGAAAAGAGTCCAAGACGAGTCTGGTTATAGGGAGAATGGCAATTCCATTGACAGAGATGGAGAAAGCTCTAAGGAAGCAGTTTCTTTGGGGGTAGAATGAAGGTGGGAGGTGGTAAGTGGGGAATGGAAAAGTAATTTGGGACATATTAAGTTTTTAAAAGTCAGAAGACAAGAAATGTTTTTGATAGGGAATCAGAACATAATAATAACTAACATTTATATAGAGTTTTAAAGTTTTATGCCTAAACACTTATCTAAGAAGAGTGTTTGTTAAAAACCTAGTGTGTACCAAGCATTATACTAGACATTAGGAATAAAAAGTTAAAAATAAAACTAATGCCTTTAATTACTTCATTTACATTAAATTGGTGAGAATAACAAAAACACATATAAGTAAACATAACTCCTCCCAGAGACACTTGAGTATCAAAAGTATGAGAGGTGGATGGAGCCCTGGTGCTTTTTATCAGCAGGTATTCTATTTCTCATCAGTTTTGGGAAAGAGGCAACAGGATGATGTTCCTTCCACCACCTTAGGAGGAAGTGGAGTTCTGACCTTGAAAACACTAGAAAATGAAAATAATGTTGGATTAACTGGGAAGTTAGGGAAAACCCCAGCCAGAGTCCAAATACAGAACTTTTCCAACAAGGGGGTTGAACTGTGGTCTGAGGAATGCATTCCCCCAATCATGGAAAGGATGAGTTTTAGGGGCTAGGAAATTGTGATGCAAAGAATCAATATCCTAGAATCTATCCTTACTGTGAATTTTAGGTAGTGTGTGTTTGCTGGTAAGACTAGATTGGGGTTTCTAGAAGAAGATCCATTCCCCTTTTATCTGCCTTTATGGCCTTTTACCTATTCTAAAAGAAGAGATAGTAAGGAAAGAGAAAGCCCTTCCATAGAAATATTTGGGGGTTTTCCTGTTATGCATTTGAGACTATATTAAAACCAGGTCTCTATCTGAGTTGTGCCTGTTTTACTTAACGTGAATGTATCCCAAGATTTTGGAAAGAAGGTGGGGATGATCCAAACGGGAGAAGTTCTAAATTACTGTGATTTTACAAACTCATTGTGGATGTTTTTGTTTGAAACAAACTGACTGGGAGTTTGAATGTCATATATTTAATAGAACTGAGAGGTGATTTAAAAGAGAAGGAAGACAACAGTCCTTCAGGCCAGAATCTACTGACATATATAAGCCAGTAGCTGAAGAAGTGTTTACGTAAATAAGCAAAATGGCAGTCATTCATTTTTCCTCTTCTTTGGGAAGCAGCAAAGGAAGGGAAACCTACAAGAAGGGAGAAGTGAATTGCTGGGAAAGGAAAGCCTTACCCTAGAAGAGAATGAGCTCCTAAGGAAGATCCTTCCCGGAAAGGAAAGGGCATTGAGATCCTCAGACATGTATAACTAAGACCCCAAGTTCTGAAGGGATTAACAGATCTGTATGCCTTGCTTACCAATGCCACCTGGTGGTCTCAGATGCACAATAAATTTAAAGTAATTTTAGATGGTACCAACAGATTTGGCAGGGGAGGAAGGAAGGGAATGGGGGTTGATTCGGGAAAGGCGTCATAGATCTTAGGGTAAACTTGCCAGAAAGGTAGGGATTCTCAGAGGTAGAGGTGAGGAAAGACAAAGAATGAGGAAAAGGAATGTTCTGTATGAGTAACAGCAGAGTAGGCCAGTTTGGCTGGAGCAGAGTGGGAAGCTGAGTAAGGTGGTTTGAATGGAACAGCTGGAGTTTTTGTGAACAGAGTCATAGGTCTGACTAGAGCTTTAAGAGCATCATTTTTATAGCTGTGTGAAGGAAGGATTAGAAAGGAGAAGTACTTTGAGGTAGGGAGATCAGGCTATTGCAACAATTCAGACACGAGGCGATGAGCACCTCAACTAGGGTGGTGGCTCCGTGAGTCTGGGGAAAGAAACAGGTTGGAGAGAAGGGAGGCAGAAGTCTGAAACCACTCTCAGACACTGACTATCAGTGTGGCCTTGGGTAAGTCACTTAATCTGTTTACCTCAGTTTCCTATTCTGTAAAATGGAGATGATGGCAGCATTTATATCCCACGGTTGTTGTAAGGATCAAATGAGGTAATAATTATAAAGTTCTTAGCACCGTGCTGGGCACATGGTAAGTACCATATAAATATTAGCTATGATGATGATGATGAAGAAGATGATTCTACTTTAGTCTATCTCTTTAAAAAGCAGTTCAAAGTCCAGAACCACTTCTAGATTTTCCCCCATTCAATTTCCTCACTTTCATGAACTTTGATAATCATTATGCTTATTAGTAAATTCTTACACTTTTTTCTCAATTAAAATAGTTTTAAACACATTTCTCTTTAAAGTCTCCTACTTTATGGGCTACATTTTATTTTCATTGAGTATTCTCTGTTGTTTTTGGAATTTTAAAAGTCTTTTTGGCAAGAGAGGATGAAAAATCAATTCTTGTAGTTGGAAGAAGTATGGATTTTAAAATTACAACATCACGATGTAACGGGTGCCTTCTCTTTGATTACATATATATATTCTAAACTTTCATTAGGAAATCAAGTGATCTTGTAGGTGGATGGTAAGTCATTGTTTTTGTACATAATTATGGAACATCAATCAGACAGACATAAAATTTGAGATGACAGTCTACAGATTCAGAAATGCTTTTTAAAAGTGATTCTGCCCTTTTTAGTGTCTTCATGAGGTTACTTGAATTTGTCTCTGACACTCTTAAAGTGGTGTCTCAGGAGAATTTAGTCATGTTCGTGACCACTTAAAACAATCACCAGTTAAGTACAAATAGGCCTCCAAAGTTATTCTGAAAACATGCTGCAAGAAAATACATCTGACTGTTTCTTGTTTTATGTTTCCCTTCCTAGGGAAAAGTTATTAAGGAAGATTCAGTTGCTATGGAGACAGTCAATTTGGTACCATCTGTATTCAAACTTCAATGGCTGCAAGCATTCAGCCAATCTCTAGGTTTTAATTGGCAGATGATCCCAGAATGCTTTATAGTTCTTTTCACAGTGCCAATAAGAAAGTACATCTCCATGTAAAGCCTTGAGAAGAAGGTTCATATTCTAAGCATTACCATATTATTCTTTCAAAATCACATCTGTCAATTTACCAAGCATATTAGGTCTTCTGACACTTATCTACTCTGGGGATAGTACCTAGAATATTTTGTCAAGTTGTGTGTGTGTGTGGGGGGGGGTTTGGCAATATAGATATTTTACTGAACTAAAACCATCTTACAAGTGAGGTAAGCTAGAGAATAACTATAGTGTGAACGAGATTTTGTCCCAAGGTGAAGAAACCCTGTTTCTTCCCTGGTGAAAAAACATTTCCTCTCCCTTGTCTCTTCAGGGCACAATAGTTCTTCTACCGTACCTTCGCTGCTAAAATCTTTCCTTGGGGCTGGCTTTCTTTGCAATCTCACCAGGCACTCCTTATGATGCAACTCCAGTGTTGGGTGGGATATTCTCTGCACTGCCCCCCCGCTGCTTCTACTTTCCCAATTGCCCCAGATGATAATATTTCTAATTTTGACTCTTATGTAATCCCTTTTACAAGACACTTATGCAAGTACAGACTTAGGCTGCCAGGGATTTGGAGAACATTCTCAGGATGATAGATGGAAGGTAGAAAAAAGAGAAAAGAAGTGAGAGTATGGTGTTAGAAGGTGAATGTGTAGATGAGAGATGGAGAGGGAAGGGAACTAAGACCAGGCTGAATCAGGAATTGTGAAAGCTGTAGTAGTTAGTGAGAGTCAAGTTCAGTCAGCCAGACCTTTCTTTCTCATGTTTTCCCAGAGCACAGAATTGAGGAAATTTGCCTATAACATTGAAAATTTCATTTCCTTACACACGCACACAATGTGTCCTCCAATAAAATGTAAATCCCTTTCACGTAGGGGCTGCTTCATGCATTGTCCCTGTATCACTAGCATCCAATAATTACTTAATGCTTGTTAACTGAGTAACTAATTTATTGCTTGATCAAAGATAACTTTAAAGACAGACAGAAAAGAGAAGAAATGAAGGAAATCAGTGGGTAAAACCTTACTCTAAGATTTTTTTATCCTGGGTCCCTGGAATGTTAATTGATATTATTTCACACTGACATAATGGGTTAGATAGCACTTTCCTCATAACAATGCTGTGTACTGCAAGTATTAGCATTAAATTACCTTTATTCTGCTATTAAAGCATTTTTTGCAACTGAATTATTTATGTAAGTTTTCAATAAACTAGACATGAAAATGTCATATTCATCAAATGAACACACAATTTTGAAGTGTCCAAATTAAGTCAGCTTTTGAATTCAACTGAGAGATACTGAATAATCTTTTTCTAAGGATTAGCTTCTTATAGACACTATAGACTTATGTTGGTAGAGTTAGAAAATACTGTATCCTCAGAGAACAAAGGTCTTTAGATTTATAATATTAAGATTTTTAGAGTCTTAGACTTTTATATTAGGAAACTTTTGTTTCCAGAATGGAAGTAAACTACTTTTATTTGATTTCTGGATGCTAATGAATCAGTCAATTGATTCAGCAAACATTGATACCTATGGATAGGATCTGGGTTCATGTCCTACATCATTCACTTATTGGCTGGGTGACTTTGAGACAGTTGCTTAACCTTGATGACTAAGTTTCCTTGGGGCAGCTAGGTAGCACAGAAGATACAGCATTGGACTTAGAATCAGGAAAACTCATCTTCATGAGTTTAAATCCTCACTCAGACACTTACTAGCCATGTGGCTCTAGGCACGTCAGTTTAACCCTGTTTGCCTCTGTTGCCTTATCTATGAAAAGAACTGGAGAAGGAAATGGCAAAGCACTCCAGTATCTTTGCCAAAACAGGCAAACAAATAAAAAACCAAACTCTAATGGAGCCACCAAGAGTTAGACAGGACTGAAAAGACTGAATAAAAACAACAAAAGTTTCCATATCTGTAAAATGGGGAGATACCCGATTCTAAATCTGTTACAAGTATGAGAGGTGGGAGAAGGGGAATAAAGAAAAATAGCTCTTCTGACTTCAGTATAGGAGAGAAGTCTACATAGAAGAAAAACTTTTCTCAAGCTGAATAATTCCTTACATTTTAAAATAAATCTTCATGGGACTAATAGGATGATTCCTACTTTATTAAATTTAGTCTGCTCCGACTAATGGAACCTCAAACTCTTTTCACTAAACAGTGACTGATCTAATTATTTTGGGAGGGAAAAAGTAAGAAAAATATTTTAATTTTACTTATAAACTAAAAAAGTAAAAAGCTTTATTGAAATTAATTCAAAATAATGTGTATTCCTTTATGATACTCTAATTTTTTATGCTATGGGCCTATATCTGGGTATTATATCCAATATATTCATCTTAAACTTCAGCTAAGTATGGGGGGATGGCATATGTAATTATAAATTTATTTTCCCTATTCAGGATGAAATCAGTCTTAATAAGCACTTGGCCAAAAATATATTTAAAGTAAGTCTGTTTGGAGCATAAATGCAACTTGACAGAGCAGTTTACTTAGAAAAGGGATTTGAAATTAATGAAACAGTACTTCATTTTCTCTGAACATAAACAAAAAATATTATTAGCATTATTAAAATAAAGTAGCTCTATGGAGGCCCTTCATATATTTTTGTGTTCACTGATGCAAAAGAAATTATGGCCAGTCTGGCAGTTTAAGTCTTGAAATATGCAAAATTCATTACCTCTCTAATGAGGTAGAAAGCCAATGAATTTAATGTTTTTAACTGTCACAACGCTTACTGCTGGTTGCCACACATTCATATTTACTCTAAATTTCCCTAGTGACAACAGGCTACTCGGTCACACATCATTTTCTGGAGATGACAATTTTATATTCTCATTTTGTCTCATGTCATAATATTATTTTACCTGACTTCAGTTATCTGAGCATTTTCTTAAGAAATGTTTTATTAATGCCTTTTATTTTTTAATACCACAATCAATATGCCCTCCCCAAAGAGAACCATTAAGCAAAACCAAACAACAAAAATACTGCACCTGAATACTTAATCAATGGCCCTCACTCCTCTACTGAAGGACAGAAGTATATTTCATCATCTAGTCTCGCAAACAAGCAGATACACCAAAAATGAACAGATAGAACTTTAAAGAAGCCAGTGGTGTAGTGCAGGGGTTGGCAAACTATGATCTTTGGATCAAATTTCCCCTACTGTCTGGTTTTGTACAGCATGAGAAGAGCTAAAACACTGACCTCTAGAGGACCCGGAGGACTTGGGTTCAAATCTTGCTTCTGATACATGCTGACTGTTTGACTCTAGGCAGTTCCTTTAACCTCTTAGTCCTAGTCTAAACAACAATCTAAGACTTTTAAATGTAGATCAGGTGCTGACCTGAATTGGTAGAGGGAATTTCCTTATCCAGGAGTTCTATCAATAAAATCATAGGTCTTGTCCTCAGCCTATCATGTCTTTTGAAAGGAACATGGTTGATTAGGTGGAACTGGGCAAATGATCTTAGTTAATAGCAGATTATACTTGAAATACTCTCAACTTTTTTTTCAGTCAGACTAAAAAATCCACTTATCTTTTCAATCTGAATTTATTAAAATATCTTTAATTTTCATTTCTTTAAGCTAATTTTGCAGTCAGATGCAGACTTATGGTTGTCTAATCAATACTGTTTGATGAGGAAATTTCTAATTTTTCATGAATTACAATCACATTCTTTTAGTCATCCAGGATTTGAAACTCGGTGTGATTTTTGGCTTCTCTCTCCTTCACTGCCTATACGAGATTAGTCCTTCTACCACAACAATCTTTTATCTGTAATAGACCTCTCCAACCATAACACACCAATTGCCAATACTTTAGTTTAGGGCCCAGTGGTTCTCAATGTTCCTAATGCCTCAACCCTTTAATACAGTTCCTCATGTTGCAGTGACCCCCAACCATAAAATTATTTTCGTTGCTACTTCATAACTATAACTTTGCTACTGTTATGAATCATAATGTAAATATTTGATATGCACGATGTATTTTCATGGTTACAAATTGAACATAACCCACAGATTGAGAACTGCTGGACTTTAGGCTTAGATTCCTTCTCTCCTTTTTTTCATGTCTCTGTAATCCCCCTTTTATTTGGATGTGTAAATAAATACTCCTGAAACACAGAGCTATATCATGTCATACCTTTGCTCAAAAGTCTTCCCATTCCATATGGATAAAATTAAAATTTCTTAGCCTATTATTTAAAACCCTTTACAATACAGTTCCAGTTTACCTTGAAGGCCTCATTTTATATTTCTCTTCTCATATCATATGGCTATCCATAATTTCAGTACTTAGAAAATGTTTTGCCCATAGTAGGTGCTTAATCATTGTTTAAGGCATGTCTCTTCTGGAGTCATAGAATCAAATAATCACTACATACATGCATATATATATATACATATATGCCAATATATAAATCACCTTTCTTTTATATCATGCGAATTTCTTAAGTAAATTTAATAGTAAATACCAAGTTCCCTCTCAAACATTTGTTATCTTTTTATTTCAGAAAATAAAATAAAGGTGAAATAACTTTAGGATCCAAATTAAAGATTTAATTTGATTTGAAATCCCAGTGAGCCTCAGTTTCCTCATTTGTAAACTTAAAGTGTTAGAGATGATCTTTAATAGCTCTTTTTAGCTTTAACATTCTATGATTCTGTAATCTATAATCTAAAAACAAAACACAGTTCAAAGAGCTCCTAATTATCTAAAATATTTCATATATTCTGTGGTTCCCAAGAGCATATTCTCTGATTTTCTATGCAACTCATATCAATCCAATAATTTCTGTTCAGCAAATAACCTATTTCACTCCCATACAGATAGCATACTGAGTATAGTGTCCTTCCAGGTAGGGAAAAACAATAAGTCAATTCAGTTTATCAATAGCTACCTCAAAGTGTGCCTGGTATTGTTATTACTAAACATTTAAGAGACACTCAACCTTCTGCCACTGATCTCCAAGCACGAGCAGAATTTGTAAGGGTTTCCTATTTTGTAGTGCAGCAGAAACACATTTTCCTTTTGTTGTTTAGCAAACCAGAGAAATCAAACAAAGCCAAGAGTAGAAGAAGATGAGGAAAATGCAATAGAATCAAGCATGTGATCCAGTGGAGGTCGGCATTATCATGTATGTGTTCATTCTGTTCATATTAACTTTACCTTGTTGTACATTAAAACACATTATTCACATTTTAGGGTTGGCTGAACTTTACAAATAAGAGGTACAACTTATAGCTTAATCATGTAGGAAAAGTATTTCCTCTCTATTCTTCTTCTTGACATTTGAGGCCCACTTTTACTTTTTTTCATCTATCATCTGGTGCTTATGCTTATCTTGCTGAGCACACAATGGAATCAGACTGAAATGTACTCTTTCTCCTCCTGCTCCAATTGATTCCACTTCTACCAAAAAAAAGTAATATTTCCCTAAGCAGTTGTCCTCAAACTTTTTGGTCTCAAGACACTTACACTCTTAAAATTTATTAAGGACTGGGGTGGGTAGGTGGCAAAGTAAATAGAGCACTGGCCCTGGAGTCAGGAGGACATGATCCAGCCTCAGACACTTAATACTTACTAGCTATGTGACCTTGGGCAAGTCACTTAACCCCAATTGCCCTGCCTTTCCCCCTCCAAAAAGCAAAAAAAATTTTTTTTAATTTATTAAAGACACGTTTACATCCTTAAAAAAATTATTGAAGATTCCCCAAAGCTTCTGTTTATACAGGTCATACCTAACTATATTTACCATGAAAATCCAAAATTAATTTTTTAAAAACTATTCCAATTATTTAAAAATAATTTGCCTATTTGTTACATATAAACAGAAATAACATCTTAATGAAAAAATCACTATTTTTCCAAAACAAAATTTAAAAAATTAGCAAAAAGTATCACTGTTCTACACATTTTTACAAGTCTCTTTCATATCTGGTTTAAGACATCTGGATACTTGCATCTGCCTCTATATTCATTTTTTTTGTGATCTGTAAGTGAAGCAGATGAAGAAAATCTAGCCTCAGTCAGATATGTAATTGGAGGAGGGAGGAGTATTTTGACAGACAAATAATGTCTTAGTTTTATTAGGAAAATAGGTTTGACCAGACAGACCTCCTGAAAGTATATTGGGGTGCCCCAGGGATCCTAGGACCACACTTTGTGAACTACTGGCCCAAGTAGAGGCTCTTGGATATGGGTAAGTAGGCATATGTAAGAACATTTATATTCACACAACCATAAATGTACATACATATATATTAATTTATACATACATATATATCTATATCTATATTTATATCTATATCTATATATATAGATATAGATATAGATATATATTTGCTGACATGTATATGAGTCAAAAAAGACTCTCAACAGGTGACTTAAAGTGCTTTTCCATCTTTTTGGGAACATGTTCTCTGGGAATGGTGATGATATTGAAGTCTCCACACTTCTGTAGTCTAGGGATTAAATTTATGGATTATATTCAGACAAACAATGCTATAAGTAGCCCGATATTTTCTCAAAATAAAGTCACTGGGTCTCCTCTTCCTGTCTGCTTCTTCATATCTCTTCTCTTTATCTCCAGAAGCCACAAGTCTTCTTGTAATGTAATTTTTCTTCTGAACAAGGAGAAAACAGCTCTAATAATAATAATAACAGAGATAATAGCTAACATTTATATAGCACTTTACTATGTGCCAAGCACTGTGCTAAGAGCTTTATAATTATTATCTCAAGTGGTCCTCACAACAACTCTTAGAGACAGGGAAAATTATTATCATTATTTTACAGATGAGGAAATTGAGGCAAACAGAGAGTTTAGGTCAGAGGACCAAACTGGTCCAGATCTGTTTCTCTGTCTCTCTCTCTCTCTTTCACTCTCTCTCTCTCTCTCTCTCTCTCTCTCTCTCTCTCTCTCACACACACACACACACACACACACACACACACAAACACAGTGTCTGAGGACAGATTTGAACTCAGGTCTTCCTGATTGCAGGCCCAGAACTCTATTTACTACGTTACCTAGCTGCTGTACAGATAACAAACAAGCAAACAAACAAATGAATAAATGAGATGTGGAACTCTGGATTATAACTCAGGTAAATGTAAAAGAATGTCAACATGGCACAGTGAAATGAACACTGGAATGGATGCCAGGAAATCTGGGTTCTGGTTTCGTCTTTATTATTGATAGCTTGGATAAGTCCTTGGATAAGTCTTTTAAGTTGTATGAGTCTCAGATTTCTTTTTATAGAGAATAAAGAAAATAAAGCTTATCTCCTGGGTAAATTGTGAAGCTCCTATGAGATAATGAATAAGAGGATTATTAAAATTGCAAAGTATTGTTTAAGAATCAGAAATTATTACTCACAAAAAAACACTAATGGGCAGAGTAGGGATTTTGCCTTAATTAAGTCTTTGTCTGGAAAAATTCTAGTTTTTTTCTGTCATATTTTTGGATTTAAAAAAAGCCAAACTATAAGGCAAGAAGTCTGAGACTTTATAACTTTATAACATTCTTTCTATGCATTTGTGATGGTAAGACTCCAAGACTCATTTTTTTCCAAGCACTTTTTTTCAGCATGAAGAATTAACTGAATTTCCCAGTTACTAGTGGCCCCTCCCTTCCAGTACCTTGCATTTTATATATATATATATATATATAAACATATATATATATGTATATATATATATATACACACACACATACACATACATATACACACACATATATGTACATCTTGTCTCTCCCAATATAATGAAAGCTCCTTGATTAAGGGCAGAGACTGTTCCATTTTTTTCTCTGGATCCTTAATACCCAGCAAAATGCCTGACATGTAGTAAGTGATTGGATAAATATTTATGAATTGACTGATTTCTTAAATAATTCTGAAAATGACACTTCTATTTATCCATTTGTGGAACTATTCATGAAAATACCTACTGCTTTGTTTCATGGACTTGAAACAAACTAGACTCTTGTTTTGAGAAATAAAGAAATTTTATTGATGTATTTTCTTTTTACGCATCCTATATTCTCTAACATATCTCCACCTTCTTTCTCTGAAAGAGCCATTCATTATGACTAAGAAGAAAAAAAAAGACTAGGCAAAAAAAAGAGCATAAACATTACTTTCAAAGAGATAGAAGACCAGCCAGATATAGAAAACATTAAGTCTAGCACTGGGAATGAGTTCAGGAACCATCTACTTGAACTCGCCTGATTTATATAAGAGGAAAATGAAACAAATGAGATTTAAGTGAATTATCCAAGGTCACATAGGTCAAAAGCCTCAGAGAGAAGATGTAAAACTTCTTTAAAAATAACACCTTAGTATCATTAATTGTTATCCATCCTCCAAGGATGGCTTTTTTCTACAGGACATGAACAAGGACACAGAAGTAGTTTTGATTCATTACAAAAAGATCCACAGTTTTAGTACCTACAGCAATAGAGCATAAGCTCACTGGGGCTAGCCATGGTAAACCCAGGGCAGGAACTTAAATGCTTACTCAGCTGAATAGTTGTCCATTTGCAAAATCTAACAAAAAAAAAATCCTTACCTTTGCATTAAGGCTACATTAGTGATGATAGCTAGAGGGCCTTCCGATATGAAACACATTGTTCAGAACTGTGCATTTCTTCTTCTCATGTGAGATTTATAAACTGAAATCTAACTTGTTTAGCCCAGTACTGTAATAATAGCATCATTGTGACTTTTTTCCTTTTTTTTTCCCCTCTCCCATTCTAAGTATGGCTACCATTAGACATACACATACATGTATGTATGAATACATACATGTGTATGTGTATATATATGTACACATATATATGTAAAACCATTCTACACATACTTCTATTTATTTTTCTTTCTCTGGATACAGATCACACCTTCCTTCATGTATCCTTTGTAGGTAATTTGGCTATTCATAATACTCAAAAGGACTTAGTCACTCATAGTAAAAGGAATAGCAAGTTGTACATAATAGATTTGCAG
>CM053580.1:170932551-170945131 GCA_028627135.1 Pseudochirops cupreus | reverse complement strand
ATATAATTATAAATTTTTTAAAAGAAAAAATGTGGTATAGAATAAAAACATTATGGAACTCTCTTAAAAATAATAATAGTATCATTGTGTGTAAAATAAAGGCATATCTTACTCTTCACCTTGAACTAAAAGAGGTGTTGATTTTTAGAGGAGATTTTGCTAGTTAATTCTTGGAGAATGAAATAGCATTGATCAGAGAGTAGTAATTCATGACTTGCATCATCTTCACCATTTTATCTTTCGGCTCTTTCTGTTAGACCTCCAAAATTCTAAAACTGCTCTCCCCAGGCATATGTACCTGGTATGGAGCTAGGGTAAGATTATCCTAGAAGGTGACTGTGTCAGTAACCAATGGCCAATTAAAGTCAACTGCACTTCACTGTGGATAAGGTATAGTGCTGCAATTACAAGTTTATACTATTACCAAATTTTTCCATGCTTGATATGTGGAGTTATTTGGAATCACTGGTTTCAGAAACCACATGATAGAAGGTTTGATTTGTTCTGCTTTCTGATGGAAGCATAATCAACCCTGCTCTTTCCTTTGTACCTGGAAAGGTACAAACCAATGAACCTCTATGGGCATGGAAATGGAGAGAAAACCATTCCCCTTCTAACCTTCTAATTTTTTCCTTAAGTAACTTAGAGCAGGCCAGATTGAGAATGATAGAATCTCAGCTATCTCAGGAGACATACCTAAACTAGAATCACTTTATAACAAACCTTAAAAAATTATCATCCAGCTTTTGTGTGAAGACCTTCAGTTATGAGGAACTCACTGCCTCCTGAGGATGTCCTTTCTGTTTTACCATTGTTTCTCATACATAGAACTGAAACGCACCTTTCTACAAATTCAGCTAATTATTCCTAATTACCCAATGGGACTTAATAGAACAAATCTAACCTTTCTTATGACAGCGCTCTAAATTCTCAAAGATGCTATTTAAGTTCCCTCCAAGTCTTCAATTCATGGATCCAAAAATCTACAGTTTCTTCTATTGATTTACTGATCACTACCTACTAGCCTCCCTGGCTTCCTTTAAATGCTAACTAAAATCCCCTTTTCTACAGGAAGTCTTTCCTAACCCCTCTTAGTTCTACTGATTTCTGTCTGTAGATGATTTCTTATTTATGTTGTATATAGCTTGTGTGTGTGTGTGTGCGTGTGCGTGTATATATATATATATATATACATGTATGTGTGTGTATTTTTACTTATTGTTTTCCCCATTATATTGTGACCTCCTTGAGGGTAGGGACCGTCTTATGCCTCTTTTTGATATCCCCAGGGCTTAGCACAGTGCTTAGAAAAACAGTAAGCACTTCGTAAATGATAACCCACTGACTAATTGATTGATACTCAAAAGGCAGGCTCTCAAGGCATTTTCCCATACTGCTTACTCTCTGGCTTATCAATGTTCTTTTTAAGATGTAGCAAGAAATGAATAAGATACAACAGATGTCGTCTGATGAAGGCAAAATACAATAGGATTATTATCCTGAACAAGATATCTCTCTTAATGCAGGTTAAGATTTCATTATCTTTTTTAGCTTTCATATTCCAAACGCAATTCAAAGTGAGTTTGCAATGCACTAAAACTGGGGTTCTTAGCCAGAGGTCTGTGAATTTATTTCAAAAAACATATTTTAATAATTATTTAATATAATTTGTTTCTCCTGTAACCATATGTATTTTATGCATTTCAATACACCATTCTGAAAAGGGGTTCATAGGTTTTCCCAGAGTTAAAAAGGGGTCTATGACCCTCTCTGACTAAAAAAATTAAGAATATCTGAACTAAAACTTCAGATTTTTTCAAGAAAAATTACTATCTAGCCATGCTTTTACTAAGAGAGGAGTGTCTCAGCTCTTCATGTCTGTTAGACATTTCCTAAGGCTATTTCAACACCTAAATAAGGTTTATATCCTTCGATTCATAGAATTCACCACTGGGTTTATACACTAAGGATGCCCACAATAGACAGCTCCCAAAGTGCCAAAATATTAATAGCTACATTATTTTTAATGATAACTCACTGTAAATAAATTATGTGCCCAATAACTGGCGAACAGCTAAAGAAACTATGGTATATTAATGTAATGAAACATTGCTTTGTATTACGGAGCCAGGAATATGAAAAAAAATTGAAAAACGATAAGATTTATATAAACTGGCATAGATTGAAGAAATAAATAACAATATACACAATGACTACAATAAAGTAAATGATGACAACATTAAAATAAAAAAAATCAAATGTATTTTATGACAGTTGTTCCAAATCACTAAATTACCACACTCTTCCTTTCTGTCAACAAACAGAAAATGATGGAAATTTATAAAAAATATTTGGGAATTACCATATTTTTCAATTTTGCTTAACTCTTTTTTGTTGGAAATGATATATAGAGATGTTACTTACTGTGAAATGTGTGGTACATAAAAACAAAATATAACAATATAATTTTTAGAATTGTAACAAGAATGCTGTGGAATTCTAGAAACACCAGTAGTCTCAAGATCAGGAAATTATCATGTATACATAGATGATAGTTAAAAAAGAAAGTGTGAAAGTACCTTGCTATTATAATTGTCATTAATTTGAGAAATCCTCATCCATGGACTAGATGTAATTTAATTTTAAAATTAATTGCATCTTAATGTTATCCAAGGCTTCCCCTATAAACCCCACCTACTTTTCTTTTTTTAGATAATAGTTAGCTTTTATACAGCACTTTAAGGTTTGTATAATTCTTTATTTGATCCTGTGAGGTAAATGCTATATTTTCTCAGTTTTACAGATGAAGAAAGTGAGGCTCAGTGCATTTAAGTGATTTGTTCAGGGTCACACAGTTAGTAAATGTTGAGGCAGGATTGAACTCAGGCTTCCTGACTCTAAGCCCTGTGCTCTATCTACTGCACCAGCTGCCTTCAGATGATGCTATATAGCTGAAGTCCATGAAATAGCACAGTCTTGGAGTAACCACAATTATGGGTCAACCAGAGATTAAAAAGAGATACATTGGCATTTTAACAATGACGAAATGTGAACAAAAAGACACACAGAAGATACCATCAAAGTTATTAGAGCACTATAAATTCAGAACTGGGAAGGACATTAATTTAATTCTTTTATTTTACATGTATGCCATACTGGAAAAGAGGTGGGCTAGTAATATAATTAGACTGAGAGATAGACAGGTCATGTGCTGCACTGGTATGGGTGCAATGTTACGAGACAGAGGAAGGTCCATGGAATGGCAGATGGACCTCTTTTAAGAGTCACATATGACAAGAAGGTATGAATGGGTTGTCAGTCATACTCTTGGAAGAAATACTCACATTTCTAAGGCCAAATATCCAATCAAATATTGACAAATTTATTCAAGTCATGAGGCAAGCAGGAGGAAGTGACATCCTCATTTATGAATACAGCCAGAAAAAATACAACAAAGCCTTGCAAATCTTTAGTGTTAATTCTACAAGAAGCCATCAGATGGGGCTCCTACTCTTGGAAAAGCTGTTTATGTGTCTTTCTCCCTCTGCAGCCCTATTTCATCTGTCCCTTTCTCTCTATTCCTTTTTTTCATTTCCCATTCTCTCTTTCACTCTTGACTAGCCATTGAGTAGAACCAAAGTATTTCTTAATTTATATATGTATATGTGTGTGTGTGTGTGTGTGTGTGTGTGCACGCCTGTTGGAGTTTTATGTTTTCTCCTTAATGAATAAAAGAGAAAAGGAATTTTATATGTATATCACTTTAATTAAAATGCCATTTGTGTGTGTGTATGCAATAATCATAGGTATGTTTATATTTGGGCTAACTATATACAGTATACTTGATTTCAGGCGATTTCAGTGGAACAGGAAACTCCCTTTCCCAAAGCTAGTTGGCATGGCTCTTGTAACTTAGCGTCTCAGGAAGTTACTTGGAGTATTAAGAGGTTAAGTGACTTATCTGGAGTCAAATAGTGAATGTATGTCAAAGACAGGATCTGAACCCAGGTCTTTCTGACTTTGAGATGGGTTCTCTATCTACTATGTGAGGCTACTTCTCTATGTTTCTGTTTATTTGCAGCACAGTTCTATGCACACATTTAGCACTTAAAAATGCTATTTGATTCATCTGTTTATGTAAACATGTTAAAATACATGTAAATATGTGCACATAAGCAAATTTATTTATATATGTCCATGTATACATATATGCTATACATATAAACACAGCTATGTAATCTGTAAAGTTGCTGTTTTATTCATGTGGCCCTCAGCTGAATTTTTCTGTGTGTTGATGGCCACCAATAGGGAAAAAAAAGTCTCTTCAATCCAACCCTAAAATTTTGTGACACTCTGGTGTCCTGGGTGAGGAGACAAACAAGCAAACCAGTGAGAAACAATTTTTATGTTCACATTTTAATTGCATTATTTCATAGTATTTTTTCTTTACTGTCACAGACTCATTTTTATTTTGTGTAACATTTTTACACTAATCTATTATGTAAAGTTTGCAATCTACATGTAAACTATAATGTGATAGTTAGCTCTGGTAGTGAGTCAATTCCGCCTAAATGTGGTTTGGTCTTCAGACTGCCTAGAATTTTTTAAAAGTCCAAAAAACTATGCCAACATTGTTAATTAACATAAATGGTTACCATGAATAAAATTAAGAAACCATTCCAGACAAATCATTGGATTGAGACAAGTATTTACTTTTGTAAGTAAAACTTCTGATCTATAATTTCTGGGGAAAAAAATCTAATTGATATATATGTAAGATTTATTTTGACAATCAAGATCATGTCTATCATGTAGTATATACCCTCAGGAACCCCATACAGTTACATATACCTTGTAGATCCTGGAGAGTGAGGGGAAAGGACCTATTGACTAATTAAATCTAGAAGCCTAGTAAAATTTTGCGTGGGAAGTACAGTGCAGAATAAACCTCAGTATATTTAGAAAATAACAAGAGGGAAAAAACCCATAATCAGAGCAAGTACTTAGTGAGGCTCATTTTAAAGGAAATATTGATTTTGACTATCATTTTTAAGAGTAGAAACTTGATCTATGTAATAACAATAATCCCTTAAAATCATATAGGATTTTATTTATAAAAAGTTAAAAGTACCACTACATATATTATCTTTTTTACAATATCACAGCAATTCAGGGAAGAGGGGTTATGATTACACTCGTTTTACAGATGGAGGTGCAGAAAATAAAATAAAAGGATACCACTGATACACTTTATTTCCTCTGAGGGCATCTATTTCAGTTATCTTATTAAATTCTTCCACTAAAATATTCCTCTGATGTATTGTGATATGGTGATGACCTTGGGCTCTTAAAGGCTTGAATAGTAGAGTAAAATCCTACCAATATTAAAAAGGGTTCTTAGTACAGGTCCAGCAATGCCTTTACCAGGCTACAGGGGCATGTTTGTTTTCTGAGCAGTAGCCTACACATGGAGAGGCTCAGCACCAGAGTTCTTGCCAACAGATGAAGTTTGTGGCTACAGTGTCAACAGGCAATGACAGCTTCAAAAAACTTACATAAAAACTAGGTTTATCACAAGAGAACAACAACAACAAAAAAAAAAAACAACCCACAAACACAAGTACAGAACCCAAAGAGTTTATAATCCACATAGAGATTTGGATATTTATGACAGTACAACAAAGGAAGGAGGAGAAAACAGGAATCTCTTCCTAAAGGCATGGGAAGGGGAAAGGTATAGTAAAGGTGGGGAAAGGACAAAACTCCCTGGAAGGTGATAACAAGAAGCACATTCTTTTCCCTTGGGAACTGCTAGACCATGGAGAAAGGATGACTTGCTTATCTATAAGGGTCTCAGTTACACAAGCAATTTTCTTAGCCTAATAAAGACTGATTGGTACTTATCTTGTATCCCAAGGACACACAGGAGTCCAGCTTGGGATGTAAACAACACATTATGTCAGCTCAGGGTAGGTTTCATCCTTGACATGTTCAGGGCCTCCTGCATGCTTTGGGTCCAGTGTTTATGGAAAATATGGCAACTCAAAAAGACAAGTTCAGGGGATTCCTTAACATTCCTTAACAGGAATAACAACTAGGAAACACCATTTACCAAAGAATAGGATACTAGTAATCTGCATCAGTAGAGTATATCCAAGAGATTAAGTCATTAATCCAACTAAATTTTAAATTTTTGTGAGCACTAATTGTCCAATCTTCCCACTTCTGGGAGCAGGAAATACTTTCCTTTGAAGTATAAGTAAATTCAATTCTATTTAAGACAAAGCTTTGTTTTCCTTTTTAAAGCACATGATGTAGACTTCTGGGGGTGGAGCCAAGATGGCAGCATAGAAGGAGGAAAACTCCATGGCTCCCCCCATAACCACCTAAAATATCTATAAAATATGACTCTAAATAGATTTTAGAGCTACAGAATCCACAAAATGACAGAGAGAAACTAATCTCCTGCTGAGGGCAGCCCAGCAGGTAGACAGGAAGGGTCCATTGCAGCATGCTGGGAACCAAGCCCAGCCATGCATGAGCCCACAGTTTTAGCCCCAGGGCAGCCCCTGACCAGCAGGGGCTAGAGTGGCTTTTGGGGGAGTGGATCATAAGCAGTTGTGGCCGTTTCCAGAATTATCAACCCATAAATGCCAAATACAAAGTAAAAGGTCAGTGTGGAACTCTGTTGGAACTGGAGGGGAGGGGGAATGAAGAAGCATGGTCAGGCCCCTGCTCCAGGGCGAGAAGCAGAGGTATGGTGGCCATGTAGCTGCCTACACATGGCTGCTTCAGAGCTCCTGGCCTGCAGATCATAGGGGGACCAAGCAACCATGCAGAGCATAATTGCTCTTGTTTTAACCTGCCTGGATCTGGATTGCAGTCTTGGGTGGTGGTACTGTGGTGTGTGACCAGTGAGCCAAAGCTGGTGGGGGCTGCAGAGAGGGCACCCAACTAATAGCTCTGGCAGCTGCAAAAACCCCAGCAATTTGGGACAAAGCTCTCCTCTCTGGAAGCACTTCTACTGTGGCAAAGAGCTCAAAAGTCAAGTAATTGAGTGGCAATACGAGCAAGCAAAGGAAGCAAAACAAGCACAGCAATAAAACCTGAGATTCCTTTTTGGGGGACAAAAAGGATCAAAGCATGGAATGGGAGGTAAACACCACAGTCAGAACTCCTGCATTAAAAGTTTCCAAGAAAAATATTAACTAGTTAGAGGCCATGGAGGAGTTCAAGAAGGATTTTGAAATTCAAGTGAGAGAAGTGGAAGAAAAAATGGGAAGAGAAATGAGAATGATGCAAGAAAATCATGAAAAGAGAGTCAATTACCTGACTGAGAAAATTAATGCCTTAAAAAATAGATTAACTCAAATGGCAAAAGAGGCCCAAAAAGCCAATGAGTCAAATTTGCTAGGTGGAAAAAGAATTTCAAAAGCTCACTGAAGAGGATAATTGCTTCAGAATTAGACTGGAGCAAATAGAAGCTAATGACTTTATGAGAAATCAAGATACTATTAAAAAGATCCAAACAAATGAAAAAAGAGAAGGCAATGTGAAATATCTCATTGGAAAAACTATTGACCTGGAAAATAGATCCAGGAGAGATAATTTAAAAATTATTGGACCACCTGAAAGCCATGATCAAAAAAAGAACCTAGAAATCACCCTTCAAGAAATCCTCAAGGAAAATTGCCCAGATATTTTAGAACCAGAGGGCAAAAAAGAAATGGAAAGAATTCACTGATCACCTCCTGAAAAAGATCCTCAAAAGAAAACGCCTAGGAATATTCTAGCCAGATTCTGGAGTTCCCAGATCAAGGAGAAAATATTACAAGCAACCAAGGAGAAAATATTACAAGCAGCCAAGAAGAAACAATTTGAATATTGTGGCAGCACAAACAGGATCTAGCAGCTTCTACATGATCTCTACATTAAGGGATCAAAGGGCTTGGAATATGATATTCCAGAGGTCAAAGGAGCTAGGAATAAAATCAAGCATCACTGACCCAGCAAAACTGAGTATAATATTTCAGGGGAAAATATGGTCATTCATTGAAATAGAGGACTTTCAAGTATTTCTGATGAAAAGACCAGAGTGGAATAGAAAATTTGACATTCGAATACAAGAAGCAAGAAAAGCATGAGAAGGTCAACATGGAAAAGAAATCAAAAGGAACTTATCAAAGTTGAACTATTTACATGCCTACATGGAAAAATGATAATTGTAACTTATGAAACTTTTCTCAGTATGAGGATAGTTGAAGGGAATATATATATATATATACATATATATACATATATATACATACATACATATCTATATCTATATCTATATAGGAGGGAATACATGCATATGAATACACATGTGAATGTATGCCATATATATGTACAGGTATACATGGACAGAGGTCACAGAATCAATAGAATAGAAAGGGATGATATTTAAAAAATAAAATTAAGAGGGGAGAGAGGAATATAATGAGAGGAGATAAGGAGAGATAGAATAGGGTAAATTATCTCATATAAAAGAGGCAAGGGATAACTGTTACAATGGAGGAGAAGACCAAGAAGGCAAAAGGGAATGGATCAACCTTACTCTCACTGAATTTGGCTGAAGGAGCAAATAACATACACGCTCAATTGGGTATCTTACCATACAGGAAAGTAGAGGGGAAGGGGATAAGAGGGGGGGGTGATAGAAGGGAGGGCCAATTGCGGTGGGGGGAGCATAGTGAGAAGTACACACTTTTGAAAAGGGACAGGGTCAAAGTAGAAAATAGAACAAGTAGGGGGCGGGATAGGATGGAGGGAAATAGAGTCAGTCTTTCACAATATATCCACTATGGAAATGTTTTGTGTAACTACACATGTAAAACCCATATTGAATTGCTTATCTTCCCAGTAAGGGTGGGAGACAAGGGAAGAAAGGAAAGAATCTGGAATTCAAAGTTTTAAAATCAAATGTTTAAAAAATTATTATTGTTATTATTATTTTTACATGCAACTGGGAAATAAGATATACAGGCACTGGGGTATGGAGATCCATCTTGCCCTACTGGAAAGTCGGAGGCGGAATGAGGGAGGATATAGGAGAGAGCATATTGGGGAAGGGGGGTATTCAGTGAGATCTCTGTTTTGGGGTGGTGAGTAGGGGAAAGACGGGGAAAAAATTTGTAACTCAAAATCTTGTGGAAATGAATGTTGTAAACTGAAAATAAACATAAAATTTAGCAAATAAAAAAACCACACAGACTATGGGAGATACAAGACTAAAATGATTGATGATGATGATATTGATAACAAAAAAGGAGGTATCATTTATATAGGACTCTCAGGTTTATAATTCACATTATAGGTGTCCTCTCATTTGATCCTCACAGCAACCCTGGGAGATAAGTACATCTACTTTATAGATGAGGAAATAGAAGCAGGCAGAGGTTAAGTGACTTGTCCAGAGTCACACAGCCAGTTAGTGGCTAAGGTGGATTTTCTTACTCTAGGCCCAGCATCAAACCATTATACCAGAAGAGTCAAACATGAAGCCACAAGGTATCCACAACCCTTCAGACTGCAGGCTGAACCAGAATAAAATACAACTGGGAAATATTTAATGAAATAAAACTACCATACAGCATAGATAATGTTAATCTGTGGTTTTTTAAGTCAATATGTAGCCCTCAGCGATCTGCTTTCTACTTGAGCTTGATATCACTGCATTGTACCATCTAACTGTCCTTGCCTTAATTCTCATAGGGCTATGATGTCTTATAGCTCTTAGAGGATTTAATTTAAGGGTTATTGAAGCAGCAGGAAAAAAAGATGAATTTCATTTTAGTTCTATTGAGTTTTAGGTAAAATTGAGATATCTACATAGAAATGTCTATTGTGAGACAAAAATATGGAGAAATTTGTACTACATATAAAGATTTGGTAGTCATCATTAACATGATTATTATTCACATTTACATAATATTTTAAAGTTACAAAAGCACTTTTCTGTGAGGAGATGCTGTGATTATCCCCTAAGTAACAGAAGGGGAAACTGAGGCTCAGTAAGGGTAAGTTATTTAGCCATAAGCATACAGCTACTAAATGTTCAAAACAGAGCTCAAACAAGTGTTTTTAACTTCAGGTTCTGTTTTTTTTTTCTACTAATCCTTGACAGCTGAAGGCATCAGTAAATGAGGCCTTCAAAGAGAAGGTGAAAAGAGTAAGACTCAAAGTTGAAGCTTAAGGAAATGCTAACATTTAAAGAGAAAGAAGGAAGAATTGGGATTATAGAAGAATAAGGAAAAAGGAGGAAGTAGGAAAGGAAAAGGACCAGGATCACTGACATGTGAGCTATATAGTACCTAGACTGGAAGCTGTCTTCATGGAATCTGTCAGCTAATGCAAAGGCATAAGCTAGAAGTATGCATGGCTAATTACTGAGCATGTATTGGCACAAAACATGTGCTTTGTAGGACAGTGGGGTTGCCTTTAGCTTCCTGGCAAATATAAATCTTGAGAACTGCTTTCAGCTAGAAAAGGTCAACTGCAGGTAATGGATGCCATTAGGGAATGTATATAGTTGAATCCACTTCTAAAATAAGGATAGATCTCTTTAGCGGGCAAGAGATATGATGAAACTCCTTGGAATCATCTCATTAGGAAAAGTTTTTTTTTTTATTAAACTGTTAAAAATAGTGGCTCCCTTTAAATTTTAGTGTGAAAGTATTATATATACATATGTATATATATGTATATATATGTATGTGTGTGTATATATGTATATGTATATATGTATAAATATATCAAATAAGGAATTGATGTAGTTGCTTCAAAACTGAGTTAATATGTATCTTCAGACAAAAAAAAATTTTTTAAGGCAAAACATTTCCTCTCTGTAAGGGAATGGTCTTGGAAAGCCCAGAACATAATCAGGGAAAAGGCGCCAACAGTAAGACATTAAAGGAAATGTAGGCAATGCCTTTATGAAATATGAATTAATTATTTCCTTAAATGAATCAGAAAAGAAGGATGAAGAATGATAGGCCATGCTTCAGGGTAACCTTTAACAGTTAGCTCAGTGAGTTAATGAGACAGGCATCAGCTCCTAAGGGTATGAGTAAGAACACGGGTGGAGTTTTTGCTAGAGAACAGAAAGTAGGTGTTTATAGAAGGGAAAATATGGAAGCACAGGCAGAGGTAACCATCTTTAAGGAGACACATCTCTAAGAGTCTGCTTCAGCTGATCCACAGGAAGTATGCTAGGTCAGAAGCTGAGATACTGAACCCTACCCACTCTCTCCCCAAAGCCAATTATGGACCCTATGACAATAATCCTTTATCTCCTTTGCACTTGAGTTCTTTTTGGGGAGCATGAAGACTTTCTCTTTGCACATGAAAGAGTTTTTTTAAACTTTCTTTGTTTTAAATGTCTTTGTCTTTATAAACAAGTATATGTGTATGTGTGTACATATATTTATTGGGAACACAGTTAGGAGAAGGAAACTGAGGGGGAAACACCCCCACAGAAGAGAGCAACAGAAATAAAACTAACACCAAAGTATTTTCCTAGAAGGGCTATCTCTGCCTGCAAGAGCAGAGCTAAGAGAAAGATAAAAAGTATTACAGATCCTTTACTAGTCTCTCCCAGACTGGAGGAGGAGTATCAGAAAACCCACATGGCAATAAGCTGTAGTAGTAGGGTGAAGAGCACTCAGAAATGGCTGAACAACCCCAATTATTACCTAATCACTATTACAACTCCCATACATCAAATTTTTTAAATGATAAATGGGGATTTTTTTCCCCCTTGAATTATTTAAAATTTCACCTTTTCCCCCCATATAATCTTGGATATGTTTAAAGAATTCTACACTAAAACAAATTTTAAAAAAATAAAAGAATCTTGTTTATACCATAGTATGTGATATTGTGCTGTTGGGGGTAATAATAGTAATAATTCACATTTATATAGTGCTTTATAAAGTGCTTTTCTCACAACTGCCTCTGAAATGTGTAGGACACACAATATTATCTATGTTTTGCAGAAAAGGAAACTGATACTAAGATTAAGTGGCTCACTTGTGATCACAGAGTAGTAAAATCCTTCATCTATTTCACCTAGTAAACTTTTTTTGGTTCAGAGTCCACATAAAGTAATAGAGAGTTCCTGATCTCAAACACTTTTAGTGCCAAATTTATTCTACTTAGCTGTGATTTGTTGTTGTTGTTAATCATTTTTTGTTGTTCTAGAATGTTATAACACAAAGGTAGGAGCTGCCCTATCTTCTTTGCTTCTCCCATAGCACCTTACAGACTATAGGTACTCAGTAAATATTTGTGGAATTGAACTTAATTCAACATAGGAATTTTAATATCTCTCTTCCTATTTAATATCTCTCTTCCTTATTAATTTCTTAAATATTTGAATCCTGGCCTATAGATTTGCAGTACTGGTAAGATAATTACAAAACATAGCCTGTAAACTTTGTATCGGCAGGAAAGGCATCTTATTAATGTTAGCGTCTCTCTCCTAGCACCTAGGGCAGTGTTCTGCACATAGTTGACATTTAATACAGGAGCGAATATTGAA
>CM053580.1:170906780-170932451 GCA_028627135.1 Pseudochirops cupreus | reverse complement strand
AGAGCTCTCTAACTAAGACCATAATGAGAGAGAGGGAGAAAGCAAGGGGAGGGAGGGAGGGAGAGGAAGAGGGAGAGAGAAGAAAGGAGGGAGAGGGAGAGAGGGAGAAAGAGAGAGCAAGAGGGTTGAGAGACAGGGACAGACAGACAGGGAGAGAGAGGGAGAGGGAGAGGGAGAAGGGGAGAAGAGAGAGAGAGAAAGAGAGAGAGAGAGAGAGAGAGAGAGAGAGAGAGAGAGAGAGAGAGAATAGATTCAGTAGTCAGTTGAAATTTAGGGCTTTATATCTGAAACACCAAGCATAATATTTTGCAAAAAGTGGGTGTTAAATGAATACTGCGTAGAATGGACTGGATTCAATTAGAGATTCCAAGTCAAATGTCAGGAAAGACTTCTTCACTTTTGTTAACTGTGAAATAAACAGAGGTGATACTTATGCCTAAATACAGTGTATTAGGTTATTTTTGTTTTTTAAGTAATGCCCAGAGACAGGATCCTGACCACTTTGAACCTTGACTGCTTCTAGGTATAAAGGTCTTGAGTCCAACATTACAATTCCCTTGAGATAGGAGCTGAAAAGAGTAATTAAGGTTTCTGAAACAAACTCAATAACTGGTTAGGCAGAGGGAACACAGGACACTAATTAAAAAAAAAAAAACAAAACAGTCACTGCAAAGCAGTCAATACTTATCATTTGACCTCACTTAAAATGCAATTCACTCTCTAACTAACCAAGCTGATTACAACCAGGTTATATTCAGCTAAGTAACCTGGACAAGACAATGAAAATCACGGAAGTCCATAGATAGAGTAAAACATATTCATATGAAGCCAGCCACTCACACTGAGATTTTACCAAGGGTATTACAAGTGCACAGGGATTTCTTTACTTGATTTCCTCTAGATAGAATTTAATTACTATGTATGGATTTTCCCAGATGTACAAAGTTATAAACCATGATTTACCTGGGAGGAAAAAATATTTTAATATAAGATTCCATACATATTAAACAAGTTTTACTTTATCTGAGTCCTTCCTAAATATTTCATTTCTGGCAATTTCATAGAGATAATGAAGCAGGGGAAAACCTTCAAATAAGGGGATTCATTTTTATGAGTTGCTATTTTATTTCTGTCCCTTGCAAGGGGAAGACTAAATCTATACAAAGAAAATTCTATTTAAAACACTATTGGAATTTTATGAGTATTGAATTTCCTTCCCATTTCAAAGATTTCAAATGGAGAGATATACTGCAGTGCCAAAGGACTGAAAATGACATTGTTTAGATAAACATGTCTTGTCATAAAAGTCTCAATACCATTCTTAGTGGACCCAATCACATCTCCGAGGTAGCATTCAAGCTTGGGTTTTTAATAAGCAAATGACATATCACAATAGACACTTGCTTTCAAGAAAATGATTTTTTTTTTGTGATTTGGATTAGAATCTTTCCATTAAGCCAGAGACATTCATAAAGGCAATCTTAAAAGGCATAAGAACAAGGAAACAGAAGAATTCAAATCACTAGGCATTAGCAGCAAGATGCAAACGTACTCAGGTCACTCAATTTTTCTTTATGTGAAGTATAAGGGGGAAAAACCCATCAATGTTCTATGAAAAAAAAAGATTTTGCAGAGTAAATGGAACATATTTAGAGATTGCAGATTGGAGGCTTTACCATGAATACCTAGCTATTCTTTTCTTTTGTGAAAAGAAATACACAAAATAAATTTTCATTTGTGGAATAAAATGTGAGATTTCTATGTGCTTCCTTCAAATTTGCATTTTAAAATCCCTTATTTTAGATTTTTCTTAGACATGATACATAGGTGACTCATAAGTGGGATGGTTATTCAGTCTCTCAGTTGTTATGCAACATATTAGGAGCTAGCCATCTTTGCAAACTCAGTCACTATTTCCAGTCATTGTGGTTTAGAAGTTAGTTAAGTAATACTAGTGCAAACTCAACAACAACCTTTGTAAGCAGACACACAGACAATTATTCTGTGTATGTATGGCACAGGGGTCCCATACTGTGGCCTGCAATGTTTCCAAGTGCAGTCTGAACTGGATTAAAATGTAATTAGGAAATATTTAACAAGATGCATAAAAATGCAATAGAACATGTATAATATTAAACTTTGGCTTTCTAAGTACCCTGTTTTTATTTGAGTCTGACTTCACTGATTCAAAGTATGGATTCAAGAATCATCTATACCAGTCATGCAGTGTTTTTTATTGAGCGTTAAGATGGGAAACAAGGAAATGTATTGACAGATTTTTCTGTGCCATGGTGGTCTTGCTCAGCTCTTTATGGGCATAACTTTCCAGTAAATGAATCATTTATACACCAAAGGAGTCTGTTTAACCATATAAGAGCTTCCTTCCCTAAAAACAGCATATATCAATGTTCAATTGCTTAGCCAACTATAATAATTTAAATGAAAAAGTAGACCATGGGATGCATAACTGAAAGAATTCTCAAAGAAGTCCAATGCCTTCAATATTACACAGGAAGTGACTCAGACTCAAAGAGGTTTATTCACAGAATGTCACATAGACAGTAATTAGCAAAGATTTTAAATAAGGTTTTCTGTTTCCAAATCTGATTTTCTTTCTTACTTTAACAAACTACCTCTCAAAAAGGACTATCTTAATTTTCAGTCATTTTTTTTTACCAAGCCAATTAAATGTGTCTGACTCTTTCTTGGCCATTTCCCCCAAAGAAGTAAATCAAAACAGAAACAGAGAAGACCTTCACGTCTGGTGAGCGAGAGTCCCAAGTTATGGTTACCAAAATACTACTGGGCATTCCATAGTAACAGGATATAAGTGTCTTGAGGATAATACTTGCTTTTGCCTGTGAATCTAGCACAGTGTCAGGACACACAGTGCTTAAGTATATTCATTCTTACATTTAATAAATGTTTATTAAATGGATACTGCATCCTTAATGTGTGATAGTGTAATCAATGTTATGGATTTTACACTATCAACCAATGAGAATAGAACAGAGGAAAATGTGAATTTCCAATTGGGTATCATATTAGCTACTTGACCATTTAGAAGTATTCTATGAATGTTAATGCATTATGTATGAATACAAGTAAAGTAATCATTCCAGAGCTCTTTTAGATAGAAAGCAGTTGGGCAACTTTGCCTCCTTACTTGGCCTTCTACATTAATCAAAAAATTATTAGTTATAGACTCCAAATTTTAGAATTAGAACAGTGTACATGGATTCTCTTTAATTAACAAGAAACTTCTTTCTGTGTAGGTAAAAAAAAAATTCTCAGTAATATGGAATCCAATGTGTGTTGTGAGATTTGCTTTGTTGGTTAGGAGCTAATTATTATCACTGGCCCTCTTCAATTGCATAATTGACATCCAGTTTGAAATGTCCAATAGGAAACTGGTGATATAAGACAGAACTCTGGGGAGAAATCAGAGCTGCAGATATGCCCCCCATACATGTGTATGTGCACACACATATATGCATATACGTGTATGCTTATATGTGTGATTATACATATATGTATGTGTATATACAATGGAAATGTTTGAAAGGAAGGAACTAGTAGATAAAAAAGATGGGTTAGAGCAGCGGTTCCCAACCTGTGGGTTATGTACAATTTGTAACAATGAAAATACATCCTGAATAACAGATATTTACATTACGATTCATAACAGTAGCAAAACTACAGTTATGAAGTAGCAACAAAAATAATTTTATGGTTGGGGGTCACCACAACTTGAAGAACTGTATTAAAGGGTTGCAACATTAGGAAGGTTGAAAACCACTGGGTTACAAGAATATGATAGACACAATTTGCTAGAGAAAATTGGAAGGGATGAGATCCAGGACAAATGTAAAGGGGCTGGACTTTCTAAGAAGGGTTACCACATTGCCAGATACTGGGGAAAAGGAAGAAAGTAGAGATGATAAAGAGAGGATTAAGAGATAGGGAGAAGAGGGAACTCATGATGGATGGCTTCGAGTTTCTCAGTAAAGCAAGAAAGAGTGTGCAGGGAAAAGTGAGAGATTTGAGAAGATATGAGAAAGTTTAGAATAACTGCTCTGGGAAGTAAGGGAGTCAATTAAAGAAGAATAAAAAGTCTCCTTTATCAGAAGGAATACATACAGACACACACACACACACACACACACACACACACACACACACACACACACACACACACTATGTACATCAAGGAAGGAAGGAAATAAGCATTTAGTAAGTACCTACTATTCTCCAAGCACTGTGTTAACAGCTTTAAAAACATTAACTCATTTCATTCTCACAACAGCCCTGGGAGATAGGTGCTATTATTATTCCCATTTTACAGTTAAGGAGACTGAGGCTGACAGAGGTTAAATGACTTGCCCAGAATAACAAAACTAATAAATGTCTGAGGCAGACTTTGAACTTAGGTCTTCCTGACCCCCAACCCAGTATTCTATCTAATTCACTACCCAGCAAGGTGGTCTCAAAGAACACAGGCTCTTTTTTCCAGCCCAGCCCCCATAACCTTCATCAAGGAAGCAACATCTATGGAAAACCCATCACCTGCAAGGCAGCTAATCTAATTAAGAAAGCAGAATGTGCCAGAAGAGTCAAATTACTGCTTCCACCTCAACCACCATATTTCCTCAGACTTTGATTGAGACGGCCCAAGACCCAGACCTCAAGAGTCATGGGAATAGCAATGATCACCAGCCCTAATTCTAGCCCAGACTCTGCAGCTATCAATAAAGCAAGCAATCACTGTGAAAAAAGTGATTCACCTTCTTTACCACCACTAATACCAACTGATGGCCAACTGTCGCTGATCAGAGGCTAAGTCCAAGAGCTCTGATAGTCCTAGCAACCCCCAGACCACTGGTGCTGCTTTCAGCTCATCCCCCAAAGCCATTATCAAAGAAGCAACCCCTGGTCATAAGGACCTGGCAACAACTTCTGCAGGTACTACATCTCCTACATCCTCAACAACCCACTAAAGATGCAGAAAAGAAAGTTTGGTAACTAAAATCCTTAGCACTATTAAATGGTTCAATCTGTCAACTATCATATGGTGTCAATGAAAGTGACATTAAAGCAGATGCATTACCATCTGCTTTGTTGCTACACTCTCAGGACCACTAAACCTTTCCATTTGACTTGTAGTAAATGCCTCTTATCTATGTTAGCTCTCCCATTAGAATGTGAGCTCCTGGATGTCCAGGACTATCCCCACTTTTCAATCTGTCTTCCCAGTACTTAGCAAGGTAAGGGCTTAAGAAATGCTTTGTTGTTCATTCATTCATTCAATGAAAGTCTCTCCATGGGGAAGAAATTCCCTCTGTTCGTATTAGATACTTCAAAGTTTCTTTGATGGAGATAGGAATGTGTTAATAATGTTTCCAAAATAGTCTAATTTATGTCTAGAGATAATAGTTTAATCACTAATTATATAATTATGGTCCCATATGTTCAATAGAATTGAAAAAGAAATCCTATGAAGATTCATTTTGGATAAACACAAAATACTGGCTTGGATGATCCGTGTGATCTATAAATGATTCTAAGCTTTGAAACAGTTCTCATCTGCCAATGTCTTTTCCCAAATCAAAAACAAATGCAGAGGGAGCTAAACTAGTTCTTTCTTAACACCTTTTTGAATCAGCAAGTATTTTAATCAGTAAATTCCAGACCAAAAATGGAAAAGAAAAAGAAAGATGACTAATCAGAGATTATATCACATCCTAAGTCGCTAACTTGGAATTAAGGAAGGATTTGAAACATGGTTGGTATCTGCATCCTTATTTGAAGTACAGTAGAATCCCATTATAATGTGACTCTTTATGTGACAGATGCTGTTTTATCCTCAGTCAAATCATGCCTTAGAAAAAGAACTATATATAGAATAAAAATTCAATATGTAGCACTGTTTAGCTAGAAGGTCAGTATTATTATTGTGCCCTAATCTCATTTATAAAGGGATATGTGTGTGTGTGTGTGTGTGTGTGTATATATGTATGTATGTATGTATATGCATGTAAATATGTATATATGTAGTAACATATACATACATACACACTAACTGTGGGAAAACCCATTAAGCCATTTATCTCCCTCTTAAGCGTTTGTAGATCATATATATGCAGTTAGAGAGAAGCAGACATAAATATGGATGAATAAAAAAGATAAGAGATAAATAGGTAGACAGATAGATACATGATAGATAAAAATCTTTGCAAGAAAAGCACTATTCACTTGACTAGAATCTTTCTGAAACATAGTTGCTGCAGGAAAGAGGCAGAAAGTATAGAATTTGCATTACAATAATTCTTTCAAATTAAATTTGGCATAATTTCAAATTAATTTAATTCACTAAAACTTAATTGTCTAATATGTATAAGGCATGGTGATAATGGGTGAGTATACAAAGGTAAAAAACAAAACAGAGTCCTGCCTCTCAAGGAGCCAGATAAGTATAATTAAAGGTCAGAAATAATGGGGCAAAAGAGAATCTCAGATGATGTTTTTTAGGTGGGAGAGCAGACTCTCAGCCGAGGAAATGACAAAATGTCTCAAAAAGGATCTGGCATCCAATCTGTGTCATGGAGGGCAATAGAAAAGATGAAGGATGTATTTTAGGCAAGGCGATATGGCTAAGGCAAATGCATGAAGCCAATTGATGGAACGGTGAGTTCTGGGAAAATCTAGCAGTTCAGTTTGGTTGGAACACAGAATATAAAAGAAGAAGCATGAAATAAGATTTGAAAGGCAGGTTGGAGCCAGATGTGGAAGCAGGCTGAGGAGTCTGATTCTAGTCTAGAGTCAAAAAGGAGCCAGTGAAAAGTGTGTGTGTGCGTGTACATGTGTGTGTTCAACAGGGGAGTGCTATTGCCATTTCTGTTCCTTTGGGAAATTATTTTTGTAGCTGTCTGAAGAATGGACATGAGGGGGGAGAGACTGGAGGCAGGGATGTCAGTTTGTAGAGGATTATAATAATTCAGTTGAGTGATGATAACAGCATGAACCAAGGTTCAGGTGAACACAGAATAGGCGATAGGTAGGAGAGATGCTACTGGGGTGGAATCAATTGGAGCTTGCAAATGAGTGAATATGGAACATTAAGAAGAAAAAGGAGTAAAAGAAATGAATATTAGCTTTCAAGATGATTGAAGGGATGGTGGTGCTATCAAGAGAAATAAGGTATCTGAGAGCAGGGATGAGTCTTAGGGATGAAGGTGATGAATTTAATTTTTAACATGAGAACTGTGAGGCGATGGTGAGACATTGAAGGATAAATGTCTGGCAGGCAGTTGGAGATATGGAAATAGTTAAGCAAGAGATTGGAGCTAGATATTTAGATTTAGTACTCTAGAGATAACTGTAGAAATTAGATGAGATAATATACGAAGAAATTATATTTGGAGAAGACTTAAGACAGAAACATGGGGGACCTCTATGCTTAGGGAACAGAAATTGATAATGAGTTAATAAAGAATATTGAAAAGAAATGATCAGAGAGGCAGAATAAGAACCAAGAGAGATTCAAAGGAGAAGAGAGTATCCAAGAGAGTAGTCAACAGTGTTGAAAGCAGCAGATACGTTACAATAGCTGAGAATGAGAAAAGGCCATCAAATGTAGCTCTTTTGACCTTTAGGAAAACCATGTCAATAAAAGGATGGCAATGGAAGCCAGGTGGCAAAGGACTGAAGAGTAAGTAGGTGATAAGGAAGTAGAAGGGATAGCTAGGTGGTGCAGTGGACAAACTGCCAGGTCTGGAGTCAGGAAGACCCGAGTTCAAACCCAGCCTCATAAACTTACTAGCTCTATGTCCCTGGGTAAGTCACATAGCCCTTTTTGCTTCAGTTTCCTCATCTATAAAATGAGCTGGAGAAGGAAAGGGCAAACCACTTCAGTATCTTTGCCAAGAATGAGCTCATGAAGAGTTGAATACAACAAATGACTGAACAACAAGGAAGTAGAAAATTCAGAGTATTCTTTCTAGGAGAAGGTGAAAGGGAAGAGAAATATAGAGGTCCATAGTCTGATGGCAAAGTCAAGTGAAAGTTCTTAAAAGCTAGGAAAAAACCTGGCCATATTTGTAAGCAGAGAGGAAGGAGCCAGTAGATAATGAGAGACTATAGATATGAGAGGGGAAATGGTAGAAGGGGGAAGTTCCAGAAGGAGACAGGAAGAAATGGGATTAAGGATATAGTGGGATTTGTTAGAATTTATAAGACAGGCCACAGGGAAACATTGTTTTAGAATTTATGCAGAGGTGTCAGAGGAGTTCAGAATCAAATATAGATTAATTACATTTCCTCTGAATCTCCCAATTGCTGTCAAGGAAACTGTCATCTTTCCTGTCACCCAGACTTACAATGCTGGTATCTTCTTCACCTCTTCGCTCACCCTACAGATACCATCCATTACCAAATCTCACCATTCTCTCTACTCACAGACAGAGTCACCACTCTAGTGCAGGCTGTCATCACTACTCATCTGGCCAACCACAAAATCCTTGCAACTGGTTTTCTTCCTTCAAGTTCCTCTGAACTTCTCCTATCCATCCTTCACTCAGCTACTGAGGAGATATTTCTAAATCTTACTTTTGACCATGTCATGCTACCCACTTCAATAATGTCTAGTAGTTCATTATTTCCCCCTGGGGATAAAATATAATGTGCTCCATTTGGCATTAAAGTTCTTTATAACCTAGTTCTATCCTCTTTTTTAGTCTTCTCAAACTGACTGTCTTTCATGCAGTCTATGATCCAGAGAACCTAACCCATTTGCAGTTCCTCAAACAAGATCCTTTTTCCTCACCTTTGCACTGGCTCTCTCCTATGCCAGGAATTTTCTGGCCTCTCACCTTCACCTCTTTAATCCCCTGTCTACCTTCAAGAGGCAGCTCAAATGTGAGCTTATACAAGATGCCTTTCTAGCTCTTCCTCTCTGCTAGTGCCTTCCTGATGAAATCATCTTCCATTTATGTTGTTTCTCCAGCTGGATTATATATTTTTTGAGGACAAGGACTGTTTTTTGCTTGCCTGCCTGGCCCTAGTGGGCATATGGAGGGAAAAAATGTGGTTGAAGATTTTGATCACAGGCAGAGTAGAATTTCAACACTGGTATACTGAAACATGTTACCATGGATCAGAGCCTTGTCCTCCCGTTTGCTTTTTCAGTACATGGTAATCTCCACCCTTTGTGAGAACATGATTGCTTTGTGGGTTTCCCTCAACACTTATGCTGATGGTATAGTACTATGTAACTGCTCTGCAACATCAGTTTCTAGAAAGGTGCCTTGGAGTCTGTATTACATTAGCCTGTTCTTCTTCTCTGCAGCTTTCTCCAGGTGTTTTGTGTGATTTCTCTACACTTGGTATCACCCCACCCTCTGAAGCCAGTCTTTTGGTTTTAGGCAGAGTTCCTGATGTTACAGCCTTTCAGAAACAGATGAGAGCAGCATTATTGATACGATACTTTTGGTGACTCTACCTTACCAATTTTATGAGAGCAAAAAGATGGTAATTATAAGAGTGTTAACTCAATCATGGAGAAAAGCATATTATTATCTGAGAATGGCATAAAGGCAGAGAGAATGAGTGAAGATATAGAAAGATTTTGAGATACTGAGTAGGAGATATAAGACATATCATGACAGATGATCTAAATCTTCTCAGTAAAGTAGGCCTCAAGATCATTTGATCATTTAGGGGGAAATGTATTGAATTCCTACAGCAGAATTCTGTAGCTGAATAGGAGTGAAAAAGTCAGAAAATAGGAATGCTCCAGACTTAAAAACAGCCAGGTAGAACAGCCCTGGAGTCAGAAGGACCTCAGTTCAAATCCGACCTCAGACACTTGACACTTACTAGCTGTGCGACCCTGCGCAAGTTACTTAACTCCAACTGTCTTGCTAACAACAAACAAAGAAACAAAGAAACAGCCAGCATGTGAATAGGGAAAGGACCAGAGATTTAGGAGTGTGAGACGTTGCATTGCTGAAATGAATAACTAGAGAGCCAAGAATAACAAAGCTAGAATTGGCACGATTGGGAAAACAGAGTTGTAGGGACAGACTGCAGGTCATGGTGTGCATGAGGAGGGTTAGAAGAAGTGAGGAAAAAAAAACAAACAACCAAAGACTGCACTCAGAAAATGGAAATTCAGCACTCAAAATCATAATATAGTGTTGAGTAATGGTGAGGTCTATGGGAAGACTATCCCTATGAGGGACTGATGGTGTCTCTGTGATGCTGTGAGGTAGAGATGAATGGTAAAAATGGATTTTATAGGAAGTGAGGGGTGGATGAACTGAGAGGCCTGGGTGTTTGCTGAGGCATCAAGAGGTAACTAAGTATGGGGGCACTGAGTGGGAAAGATGTGACTATAAACATGTAAGAGAGGAGAACCACCTGGTTATTCATAGATAACAGGAATATGGATCTAAACGTGGTAGTAAAGATAGATGGAATGGACCTCAAAAGAGTTCAAATCAGCTGAGCAATGATGGCAAAGGGAGGGTCTAGGTAGCAGTAGAAAGAAGGGGCCACTAAGTGGCACAGTGGGTAAGAGTGCTAGATTTGGAGTCAGGAGGACCTAAGTTCAAATCCCACATCATACACATGAGCTGTGTGACCCTGGTGAAGCTTCTTAACTCCTCTCAGCCTTCTGTCACCTCATCTATAAAATAGAGATAATAAGAGCACCTATCTCACAGGGATTGTGAGGTCAAATGAATTATATGCATGAGGCTTTGCAAACCTTTAAATACTGCATAATACTAACTCTAAATGCTAACTATGTAGTACATTTTCCTTCTAGCATTGTATTTTATGGAGCAAAAGAGGAAAAAACAAAAACAGCTGGTCCCATTGCAGTGGTTCTCAACCTTCCTAATGCCATGACCCTTTAATATTCCTATGTGGGCATATCTGTATGTGGGCAGACTCACCTGGAGACGGATAGAGGAACGGTGTCTTGGTTCCTAAGACCATCGAAAATATGTGTTTTCTGATGGTCTTAGGCGACCCCTGTGATCCCTGTGAAAGGGTCGTTTGACCCCAAAGGGGTTGCAGCCCACAGGTTGAGAACTGCAGCTAAAGGGTGGGAAGGGGTAGCATGTCTACTGGAAAAATCCAGGTTCCTATGAACACTGAAGACAGAACGAACAAGAGGAGAAATGCTGTGGTGTAGGACAAAGCAGTTTGTTAACAATAGTGTGGGTGTGGGTGTGGGTGCAGGTAGGGGGAGTAGTTTACACGGGGCATTCCAGAAGGAATAATAGAAGTGCTGGGCAGAGGAGTGCAAGACCTGGGGAAGGGAGGGAGGTAGGAATCAGTTAGCCTTAGCAGAAAGGAAGCACCAAATATGAAGAAGCTAGCAATCTAATTAGACTAATTAGAAATAACTCTAATTAGAATGAGATAATTCCAATATCTAATTAAATAATTAAAATTGATGATCAATTAAATAATTCTAATCAGAAATAATTTTATTTAACATGTTTTTCATAGGCTGAAAAATTTTTTAATTCTTGAAGAAAAAATATAAAAACAGGCCCAATACCTTCATAATTATGACTATAACTTCCCAAGAATCTGCCCTGATTTTCACAGGGCAGCAGAAACACCACTTACTGCGATCAGTAATGATTGTTCTGGCCTCTTGGTTGCCCGTCTTGTTTTTCAAATTCTGAGCCGCAGTAATCAGTTCTTCCAGTTGGGGGCGCCGCTGCTCCAAATCCTGTAGTGTAGCCTAGTTCAACAAACGTATAAAATTAAAAGTAGCCCTCAATACTTATCTATAATGGATACATTGTGGTCCTATTCAAGGATATTGCTGATATTTTCTGTTCTCTACAGTTCTGAGGGTTTTTCTTTTTAAATGGCTAATTGCACTCTAGGCATACATGCATTTTGAGAGAGGCAAAGTGCTCTATCTATACACATTCTTTATTTATAGGAAGCAAAGTGTTATTTTCAAACTAAACGAAAAATATTTTTAGAATATATAGGAGAATGGGGTATTACAGACAAGCCCCTCTATCGGTAGTGGCTTATGCATAAAAATTTAACCAGAAAATGTTTTTCGTTCACAGATATGTGGGCAATTGCAAATGGAAATCCTGATTATAGATTTGCTTCTTAATATTTCAAAGCTTTGGCTGAGCTGCATCACAACACTTGCACTCATTTAAGTCAATATAAGAATTCTGAGATTAAGAACTGTCATTCCGAATTGTGACAACTTATTTAGTAAACAGATGACTGCTTGTGCTTGTAATCTAATTCTTTGTGAAGTCCTGATGTGACTATGAATTTCAGTAATGGAGGATAGAAATCTTGCCTCTGCTGCTAACTAGCTTCTAAATTTTGGGGGGCTTACAGCTTCCTCATCCCTAATCTGTGGTGGTAAAATTAGTCAAAAATCTTTAATTCCTTCTGCTTCTAAAAAGTTATAATAATATGAACATGTTTATATTTGCCTTTGACATCTATGGGCTGTGTGACCCTGAGCAAATCATTTAGCCTTTAAGTGCTTTAGACCAGGGCTTCTTAAATTTTTCCAGTGGCAACCCCTTTCCTGTTTGCAGCATTCCTTGGCTTGCTTGGCCTGAGGGTGTGCATGCTTTGTGTGTAGAACCAATGCTGCAGTGAAGTTATGTGATGTAACATGACAAACACTGCCAGAAACACCTCGGATTCATTACGCATTTGATTTTTAATTAACTTTTGGTCAATGAGGGTTCAGAAACCTTTTACTGTTGCCAAATTTCTCAAGACCCCATATGGATCGAGATCCACAGTTTAAGAAGCACTGTGGCAACACTACAAGATGATTAATTTTTATCTTCAGATGTAACAACACTGCCTGGCACACGGAAGAAGCATAATAAATGCTTTTAAACTTACTCATAAATTGGAGAGAAGGTGCTAGCTTGTATGAGTAGAGGGAGTTTCCTTACCTGTACCAATGAAATCACAAGTCCCATCCCTATCTATCTATCTATCTATCTATCTGTCTGTATATGTATATATTCATACACAAAGACGTATATATATAAACATACACACATATACATATACATAGTGTTTGCGTATAAATGTGTGTTTTGTGTGTATGTGTGTATATGCAGGGAGACAGAGAGAAACACTGAGGTTGCTGCCAAGTCTAAATCTTGGGTCCTAATTAAGATATGAACTGTTTCTTTAGTGAAATTTAATTTCTTCAATGAAATGCATTCTAATCCTGTCAAGTTCTTTTTTAAATAAAGGTTTATTGTTTAAGTTGTCATAATATATATTCTGATAAACACATATTTGATATAGGCAGAAACTTTTGCTCTAGAACATTTATTCCTTACATAGTAATTCTTTAAATATTTTAAAATAAATTTGTTTTCTATATTCTTTTTTTTATTACCTACATTTTCTAATGTTCACCTCTGATCTGCATTTTCCAGAGAGCCATTATTTATAACAAGAATGGTTCAGCAAAACCAGCCAATACAAGAGAAGTATCTGACACAATATTCAGTGTTCCATAACCATAACACCCCATCTATGCAAAGAAATGTAATGGTAATGGAATTTAAAGATCCCCCTCTATTGGCTTGGTTTTTGGGTGGAGTGTTGAAACCTAGAGCTTGTGAACCACACTTGTAGGATGGACTTGTTGACATGAAGAGAGAGGGCTGAACTGGATGGAGCTGGTGACATGGAATTTAGGGAGAGGCCTGTGCAGAAAGAAGCCCAAGCAGAGAGAAGGCCCAAGCAGAGGAGACCAGGAGGACTTTTGGGGAGCAGTATGGTGAAGGCAGAGAGAGAGCAGAATTGCTAGGGGCAGTTGCTGAGAGAGAGAGAGACCGCTGAGCGCCAGTTGGAGGACTTTTGAGAACTACCACCTGGAGCTGCTGAGACCTGAGAAGGCAAGGCTATGATGCCAGTATTTTGTCTGTCTGTTTTGATGTTGTTTGGCTGGTAAAGGACAGTGCTGCTGCTGCAGAGGTCCTGGAACCTTACTCTTGGTTCAGAAGCCCTGAAGGAGGATTTTCTTGTTGCATGTTTACAGAAATCCTGGAAGAGTGTCTTGCTGATGTTTTCAGGAGTTCTGGGATGGTTCTACAGGCAGAGAGTGAATTAATGAAGACACTGGTAATGTATATGATGGCTTTGTTAAGCTTTGTCTCCCCAGGAACAGAGATTGCTGAGAACTTGCCTCCTGTCAAGATGAAGGAAGAATCTTTCCTTGGGTATTCAATGCTGTGATGATATCTTAACCTTGTTGTAGCTTAAGGGTGGATGGCTTTTTGTGCTCTCCTGACCCTTTTGAGAAGGTGTTTGGCTTTAATGGAAGGTATTGTAATTCAGTTGTGATCTATAGGTGTGAAACTTTTGACTTTTTGGTGCTCTGTGACTGACCAAATGAATATACTTTGTTTATGTTTGGAAACTAATCTCCATTTGAGAAGAGAGACTTTGGGTGACTGACTAAATGAATGTACCACTCAGAGGTGGGCTACTTGGGCCTTGGTACTTTGCAATTGAATTGAGGACTTAACTAATTATTGAGTGATGCTATATTTTGATTTTTCTGTGAATGTTTTGCCTTAATTTGTCACTGAATAAAATAGAGTTACTATGCTGGTATTCCAAACCTTGGAAGTTGCCTTTGTTTAGCATTACAAGAAATGGGGGAAGAAACCTTCCCATATCTACCCTTTGGGAACAAGCTTGGTCATTTTGCAGCATTTGGTTTCCATGATTTATTGTTATGATCTTGATTTCTATTATTCTGGTCCTTGTATATATTGGTTTCCTTTTTTTGTTTTTTTTGGCTTACTTCACTATGAATCAGGTTGTTTTAGTCTTCACATGCTTTTCTGTCTTCATAATATTCATAATTTTTGGAGCACAATAATATTGCATTACCTTAATGTGCAAAACCCAACAACTCATCTAGCCATTCCATATCTGACAGGCATTTAGTTTATTTCCAGATATTTGCTATTACAAAAAGTACAGCTATAAATATTTTCAATTATATGGGATTTTTCTGTTTTTTTTCTTGACCTCCTTTGTGGGTATGTGTGTATCTTTGGAGATATTGTCTCATTCAAGATAATATGTGTGTATGTACATAATATATGTATATATATATGTAAATACTGTGTGTGTTTATATGTGTATATAAATATATATATGTATATATGTATATATATATATATATGTATATATATATATATATATATACACACACACATATCTCATTTGAGATGACACATGGACAAACACAAACATTAGCACATTTGATCCTTATAATAGCCCCAAGAGTTAAGCGCTATTATTATCTACATTTTATAGTTGAAGAAACTGAAGTAAACAAGGTAAGTGATTTGTCAAGGGTCACAAAGTTAGTATCTGAGGTAGGATTTGAAATTAGGTCTTCCTGATTCCAGGCCCCTCAATGTTAAGGTACCTAGGTGACCTCAGTAGATAGAGAACAGGGTGTGGTTTCAGGAAGATCTGACTTCAAATCTAGTCTCAGATACTAGTTGTGTGTCCCTGGGCAAGTCACTTAACCTCTGTCTGCGTCAGTTCCCTCAGTACCCCGCTGGGATAATAATAAAACCAACCTCCTAAGGTTATTGCGAGAATCAAATGTGATATTTGTAAAAAAGTGTTTAACATAGTCCCTGGCATAGAATAGTTGATATAGAAATACTTATTTCCTTTCCTTCAGCAAGATTTCTGGGTCAGAGTGTGACCTTTTAGGTATTTTCTTCATATACTTGCAGGCTGCTTTCAAGCAACCAAAAATTGGACCAATAATCCATAGCTACGCCAACAATACATTAGCATGCCCACATATGACTCCTTCAGAACTGACTATTCCCAGATCTTGGTATTTTTGCCAATTGGCTTGTTGTGAGGTGAAACTTTGGAATCGTTTTTTGCTTGATAGTTCTCATATTAGTGATGTGAAGCATTCTAAACTAGTTATTTTTGCCATTTGCTTCTTTGAATATAAAGAGAAATGAAAATCTTTATATTTCTTAAGATTTGGAAGCCACCGTAAGGTTCTTTAAAAAAAAACTGCCTTAAAAATGTCCAATAGGGTCTCATCTTTATTTAGTGAACCTTGCTTTTAAAAAATATTTTATTCATATTTTTGAGGGGTAGCAATGACAGAGCCAGTCACCATGGAATTTTCTCTATGTAAGCATCAATGTATGATCACTGTCACCTGAGTTTCTCCACAATGGAAGGATAGCATTCTGTATGAATTTCTTCACAAAATGTGTGGACTGATTTGAGATGTGAAAAATCTTCCCACATAGTAAATCAAAGGGGATTCTAAAATGTGAAGACTTGCTATTTTAAGAAAGTGCATGGTAGAAAAATGGTAGATATTGAGTTTATGAAGTGACCTATTTTCTCCTACTAATTTTACAGGATTTTTTTTTCCCCTCTGAAAGGTCACATTTTTACCCTACTAGGAAGCAGTGGGCAACTTGACTTCAGAATTCAGGCTCAACACCTTTTGGCCAGAAATATTAAAACAACAGAAAGAAGTGATCCAAATACTTCACACACATTTTATTTGAGAGTTTGTTCTCTTACTGTATTGAAAAGCTGGTGGGATCAACTTTTAACAAATTTTCCACATTTGTAGACAGTGATTGTTCAAAAGAAAAATCCAATTTTCAGGTTTCTAACTTTTATGGTTTCTTTACACAAAGGGGTGTTTGAAATATGGAACAAATTGCCAGACAGCAATTGAAGTAAGTAGCATAAGTCAGTTGGAGAGAACTGAACATATTCTATAGTAGAAGATGTATATAGTCATAGATAGATTTTTAAGAGATAAACATTTTCTTGGGGTAGAATGATAAGACCAGTCATCTATGACATACTCAACTAAACATGTACTTTGGAATTTGGTATTTGTAGAAGTTTTAATATATTCAGTATCTTTTCAGATAGCAATTGCCCAGAAGGTTATCTTTATTCTATAGGTACAAGTAAGCATTTTGAGTAACATGGAGGACAAACTATATGGTTTCTGTATTTTGGGGGAAAATGAAAAAAGAGTTTCTAAATCCCCTGATATTTTAAGAATTTAGCTTATATTTATCAAGTTTGAAAAACTGGGTTACTTTTGCCTGCTCTCCTTTATGTAGATAAATTGTACAATTCAAAACCATTCTAATACTTTGGGTTTTTTTTCTTTCCTTTAGGAATTCAAAGTTCAATTAAGAAGTATGTTTTAAAAGTGACTTGATCAACTTCAATCTGAAGTTTAATAGATGCTAAATTAAAACTGACCGCAATGAATAGTTTTATCTCAGAAATTAGCAAGCATGTCAGTTTAGACTTAAAACAGTCCATTTTCCCCTCTAATGAACAAAATAGCTCTTAGGGTATTGTGAAACTGGTTCTCTAGTTGGATGATTCTCTAATTCTGCTGACAGAGACATGCTATGTAAGCACCTGAGAAGACTATTAATAGCATTCTTTGAAGCAAGTTCCTTGAAAGTTTTAGAAAATGAAACACTGTATAAAAACACTAGGAATTCTCATAGCATTTCTGTTGATATATTTTACCTCCTTATGTATGGACTGACCAAGTATCCAAATCTTTACACAGAGAAATAAATTTTTAAAAATACAAACCACTCATATAGCTAATGAACTTAGCAAAACCAAACCTATTTGTTGAATGGCTAATCTGAATTTAAAGAATTTCAGAATAGGAAATTTTCCTTTATGAAGGGAAAAAGGGAGGATATCAATATGATGTTCATTTATTTTATTTCGATTTTGAACTAAAAAGACCACAGAGGTCAAATCCTAAATGATTCTTGCTACTGGGACCAATGCAGAGAAGGTGGCCCTGCTTGCGGGTCAGAGAAGAGTGTTAATCAGCCACACCTGAAGGCCAACCCATCTACCAATCAAGGTTGCCTTATATTTGCCAGGGGAGGTCCCAATGATGTATTCTCAGGTCAATCAGAAGCAAGACACAGCCGGATTTAAAGGGCCCTGTGACACTCCAATGGAGTCTTTGGGTTCCAAGAGGACTAATGACTTCCATTTATTGGTTGCTACTAGCTTAACTAATAAATTGATTAAATCATGCTCAGAGTTTTGTCTCTTGTAATTCCATTTGGCACAGTTTATACCTGCACAAAACACATTTATTACAAATCCAACTTGAATGAACAGAGTAGAACAATGTAATGTACTCAACATTAGCTAAGTATGTTATACAATTTATTGCTTGTATATTATCTACTATCTAAATGACAACAACTATTGGAGAGGGAACAAAACTATCCTATTTCAAAGGAATCTTCAGACAACTATTGGGCTACATACACTAAGAACAGCTTACCCCTTGGAGGTCTGAATTCATAATGGACTCCACTAGCTGAGAGAAAATGGAGGGGGAAAAAAAAAGAATGATAAACTCATATCTTCAAATGAAATCTGAATCACAAGTTTTTATGTTACCAAGTCTCCCCTGTGGTAAGGGAAGCTATTACAAAAACAGCTGGCTATTTTATTTGAAACTGTTGTAAAGAATTTAATGGTATTCTTTAAAATGAAATGCCATATACAATTAGATTAGAATGGAAAATACCACATTTTTTACTTAACCTATATCTAATAAAATATTTTAGCTAAAAATAATAAGTAACAAATTTGAAAAAAAGTATCTTTAATTTTTTGTTCTCTAATAGTCAATATTCTTTTCATAGAAAGTCAAAGTTAGTTACAATTTCAATACAACCCCCTAATTATTTTCGTAGGTTTGTGAATGAAAGGCATTATGGTATAGAGAGGAAGGAGAGCCATTGGAGTAAGGAAGACCCGACCTTTATTCCTGCCTCTCGGAGATAATGGCTCTCTGACTATGGGCAGGTAATAACCTCTCCTTTCTTAATATCACAATCTGCACAGGAGTTGTTCATCTAATATGGGTGGAAGGAAAATCTATTGTGGGAGTTCTCCACACAGATGAATGATAAAAACAAAACAAAATAAAAAACACCCACCATATTCAAGGGACCTCCAAATGTGAATTCAGTCGGATGAAAAGAAATATCAGTGCTGAAGGATTATAATTAGAATTCTCAAGAATGATGTTGTGTCTAGTTTAAGAAATCACCTATAAAGACTGATGCCAAAAACAGGGGGGAAATAAGAATTTAAACCAGGTACCTGCTAAATTGTAGTCTTTATAGCTTGCCAGAATATTTTAGCTCATTTTGCATGCCAATCCCTTTATTTTTTTTCCTGCAAATTAAACTCTTTAGTTTCATTTTTTTTTTTAAAAAAAAGACACTCCCTTGGCTAAACCTTAATAAGGCATAGCTTGCTGTAGGTATAGCTTGGTGTAAGGTCTAGCAAGCCAACCTTGACAGGAAGAAATGGGTTCAAATCCTGCCTCTGTCACATATCATCTGTGTGACCTTGGACATATCACCTCTCAGTGCTCTAGACAACGAAGACTTCAAGCTGAAGAGAAAGTTCTGATTTGCATCAATGAAGGGAACTTTCACATTCAAAACTTTTGTATATCAAATCATAGGCTTAGTCCCTAACCCCTGAGAGAGGAGGTAGGTTTTTGGCAAGGAGAAAGGAGGGGGACAGCATTACAGATGGCTGAAATAGAGGGGGAAAGCGTGGAAACAGACATTTGCCAGGGTTTGTTTGCAAGAAATGAGAACATCAATCTGACTGATAATGAAGATTCTTGGAGAGTGTTAGGAGGAAAGGTTAGAGAGGTAAAGCAAAGCCAGAGCACAGATTTTGAAAGCCAGGCTGAGGATTTTGAACTTTAGCCTGAGAGCAATAGATAACCCTTGAAAGAATTCAACATGTGAGTGACTTAATGAAAGTGGTGTTTTTGGAAAGTTAATCTCAAAACATTGTGTTAGAGAGGTTAGAGAAGAAAGGGGCTGGTGGGAGGGAAATCTCTTATTGCTGTTGCAATAATCCAAGTGTAAAATGATAGTAACCTAGATGAGGGTGGTATCAGTGGAAATAGAAAATAGAGATGAATGAGATCTACTTCCAGGCATTTTCATATAAAACCAATGTATGAATTTGTTTTGATTTACTCTAATTTTGTTTTAAATGAAGGTTTCTATTTATAGGAGGCTTAGTAAAAAAGAGTGGTACAAAATAAGAAAGAAAGGAAGAGCTGTCATTACAAATGCTTAGAAAAAAGGAGATGTATATCTCAGAAAGAGATATACAAACCAGGTCAATGTGGGTTCTATCATATTAATTTTAATGTATAACTTCCGAGAGTCAAGATGGAAGAATAAGCCTAGAAATTCCCTGAATTCTTCCAAATTCACATCTAAACAACCATAAAATAAGACCTTAGAATGAATGCTGGAATGGTAGAACCAACAAAAAGATGGTTCCAGTCAAAAATAATTTAGAAGGTTGGCAGGAAAAGTCTATTTCATGCGGGTAAAAAGGAAGCACAGTCCAAAGCAGGCAATATCTGAGCAAGCCAGAGCCCCAGTGCAGGTTAGTAACTGAGGCCTTACAGTCTGCTACAGCAGCAGAAGAGTAGCCAGGACCCCAGTAACCTGGGGCATGGGCCAGATCCCCTGTGGTCCTGGCACAGCATCAGGCAAGTGGCCAGGCCCAACCTCCAACCCCTCCTGGCCTTTGCACAGTATCAGGTGCCCTCCCCCAGGCCTGGCACAGCCCCAAGTGAGCAGCCAGGGCTCATAGCTCCTGGCACAAGAAGCTTGGGACAGTGCCTCCTCCACCCCAGGAGTAGAACTCAACTTTAAAAGTCATGAAATAGAAAATGGAAAAAAAATGGGGAAAAAGTGAACAAAAACAAAAAAATAACATGACCATAGAAAGTTACTCAACAGATCATAACATAAACTTAAAAGAAGATAACAATGGCAAAACACTAACATGCAAAGCCTCAAAGAAAAATGTAAATTGGTCCCAAGCCAATACAGTGATCCAAGACAATTTCAAAGCTGACAATTTCAGCTTTGTAGGTCTAGGGGGAGGTTAAGCAATTCTCACACAGGCTCAGAGAACTCAGGGTCATCAGCATAACCTTCTGAGTCACTGAGTCATCTAGTTATATAGTAGCTGGCATCCTTTTGAGAGCTAATCCTTGGGCTAGAACTAAAATATTGTTGTTATCGGCCTTCATTAAAATTTTGTCAGGAACAGGGAGGGGGACTGGACCTGTGATTTCACTGGTAAATGGAACTCCTAGATGAAGAAAATTTTTCCACTGATGCAGGTATGCACCTTCTTTGAAAAATATAATCATAAAGAATTGCCAAGAGCACTGATAGAGAAAGCAACCAGAGTCCTACCTAAATAGTGTAATGCATAACTCATTAATCATTTCATGTGTTAGTTCTTTCTCTCCATTTGGATTGCAAGTTTTTAAAGGCAGAGATGATCCCTATGCTTCATATATTTCAAGGATCTAAAGAAATAATAGCTAATATTTATATGATTTAAATGTAAGGTATTTAATGTGTATCATAGTATATTATATATATATATATATATATATGTACATGTTTATATATATATATATATACACACACACACACACACACACACATATATATATACACACACACACACACATAGTATACATAGTATCATAGTATACATTATCTCATTTCAACCTCACAATAGCTCTGTAAGATAAAACTACTATAATCTCCATTTTACTGAGAAAGAAACTAAGGCACAAGGAGAGCAAGTGACTTGTCCAGGGTCCCATAGATGCTAAGTATCTGAGGTGGGATTCCAGCATGTTATTGGGGACATAGCCAATGTAGTAAATAATTGCTGAATTTTTTTGTCTGATTAATTGAAATGTTGTTAAAATAGAAAACAAGAAAACAATGTCAGATGTGTTGGAAAAAGGAAAAAAAGTTTTCTGACTCAAAGCTAACGTCACTATTCACTGCAGATTTTTCTTAAATGGTTTAGCATAGGAGGAATGGTTGAAAGGTCCTTGACACGGGGAGATGACAGTGAAAGCAAGACTGGGCTAATTACGGTATGAAAACAGCAGTAAGTCATATAGACCAGTACACACTGAAGTGGTTCAAGCAGTATTTAATGGCATGACAAGAATTAGTGAGTGCTTGACTAGTGCTGAAGATGGAAAAATGGGATGTCAATTTTATACATTGCTACTAGATACCAAATCATAAATTTCATTATAATTGTAAACCTTTTTAAAAATTCTTTTACATGCTTTAAAATGATAGGCATATTATATATTTTATTTAACATATATTTAAACATACATATGTATATGTGTGTACAAATATAAGTAAATATCCACAAATATATGTATGTATATATTTATACATATTGTATACATATACATATGTACATATTACACATTTACATAGGTATATATACATATATTCATTTATTAAAGAGAAAAGAATACTGGACTCCAAATCAAAGTACCTATAGATAAGTTTTCATCTCTGATATTTATTATCTGTCAACTGTGCCATCAATTAACCTCTTTGAGCCTCAGTTTCCCTATTTGTAAAATGAGGAAGTTGGACTCAATGATCCTTAAGATCTCTTCTAGCTCTAAATCTCTGATCTTCTGATGGTAATCTTTGAAATTGTTACTGTTCTTTTATTTTTCAGTCTTCCAAAACTGAATGTTGTATTATTCCTTAATCATGTAAAATGAGATTAATTTTCTATCAATAAATTATTTTTTAAGTAACTTATTATTTTCTTTTGTTAAAGTACAGCCAAGGAATTTTCTCATTATCCTTTCAAAAATGCTCTGACACAAGAAACCTAGAAGATTGACTTCCTTGACAAACCCTTTAAAATGTACAAATGAGAAATCTTAGTTGTGAAGTAATTTGCAAATGAGTAGCCTTACACCAGTGATATTAAACTCAAACAGAAACAGGGATGCTAAACTCTACATAAAGATCCTTCAGAACCACATATTGACTTAGAAAAGTACCTATTAATATTATCTGTTTCATTTTATTTTTCTCTATTTTGTTAAATGTGTCCCAATAACATCTTAACAAAGTTTGAGCTACTTGGGAGTGTTTTGGGCTGTGTGTGGTCTGCACAGATGGCATGTGTGATACCTCTGGTCTCCACTAGGGACTGCTATGTTACTTAGAGGGAGGAATGGTAGAATAGCTGGCATGTTCTAGAGTTAGGAAGGATTGGGTTCAAATTCAAATTCTCTCTCTCTGACATTTATTGTGAGGCCAAAATGAGATAATATATGTAAGTGCTCTATAAATGTCAACTATTTGTACACAGTAACAGTAATATTGTTTGATGAAGAACTGTGGATTATTTAGCTCTTCTTGGCAATACAATGACCCAAGACAATCCCAAAGGCCTGATGATGAAGTATACTATCCACCTCCAGAGAAAGAACTGATAGTGTTTGAATATAGACCAAATCATGTTTTTTCACTTTCTTTCTTCCATTTTTAAACTTTTATTCGTCTTCCAGTAAAAAATGAAAAATATGGAAATGTTTTACATAATTGCACATTTATAACTCCCTCTTGATTGCTTATTGTTTCAGCAAGAGGGGAGGGAAGGGATGGAGGGAAAGACAGAATTTGAAACTCAAAACTTTAAATAAAAATGTTTGAAAAATTAAAAAAAAGAAAAAAAATCTCTTTGTTCTGATGTTACTATTTCTGTTAATGATACCACTGCTGTCTAAGAAGGATCAAAGCATGGAATGGGAGGAAGACAACACAGTCAGAACTCCCACACCAAACGCTTCCAAGAAACATGAAGACTGCCTAAAAGCCATATATCAACTTAGATCAGCATAGATCAGCATAGATCAGATTTTGAAAACCAAATGAGAGAAGTGGAGGAAAAATTGGGAAGAGAAATAAGAATGATGCAAGAAAATCATGAAAAGAGAGTCAACAACCTGACTGAAGAAAATAACACCTTAAAAAATAGATTAACTCAAATGGCAAAAGAGGCACAAAAAGCCAATGAGGAGAAGAATGCATTAAAAAGTCGAATTTGCCAGATGGAAAAAGAATCTCAAAAGCTTTCTGAAGAGAATAATTCTTTCAGAATTAGAGTGGAGCAAATGGAAGCAAATGACTTTATGAGAATTCAAGATACTATTAAACAGATCCAAACAAATGAAAAAATAGAAGGCAATGTGAAATATCTCCTTGAAAAAAACCATTGACCTGGAAAACAGATCCAGGAGAGACAATTTAAAAATAAGTGGACTACCTGAAAGCCATGGTCAAAAAAAGAACTTAGAAAGCATCCTTCAAGAAGATCTCAAGGAAAATTACCCTGATATTTTAGAACCAGAAGGCAAAATAGGACTTGAAAGAATTCACCAATCACCTCTTGAAAAAGTTCCCCAAAAGAAAACTCCTAAGAATATTATAGCCAGGTTCTGGAGGCCCCAGATCAAGGAGAAAATATTACAAGCTGCAAAGAAGAAACAATTTGAATACTGTGGAAACACAATTAGGATAACCCAGGATCTAGCAGCTTCTACATTAAGGGATCGAAGGGCCTGGAATATGATACTCCAGAGATCAAGAGAGCTAGGATTAAAACCAAGAAACATCTACCCAGCAAAATTGAGTATAGTGTTCCAGGGGAAAATATGGTCATTCAGTGAGGTGGAGCACTTTCAAACATTCTTGCTGAAAAAAAAACAGAACTGAAAAGAAAGTTTGACCCTCAAATACAAGAAGCATGAGAAGGTAAACACAGACAAGAAATCATAAGGAACTTATCAAAGTTGAACTATTTACATGCCAACATGGAAAAGTGATAATTGTAACTTATGAAACTTTTCTCAGTATGAGGATAGGTGCAGGAAATACAAATGTATATATACATATACATACACATATGCCTATATAGGAGGGTTTATATATGCATACAAACACATATCTGACTATGTGTATATATGAATGCATAGAAGGCACAAGATCAATTGTATAGAAGGGACAATACTCTAAAGGGTGAAATTCTGAGGTGGGAGAAGATTAGAATGAGAGGAGACAGGGAGAGACAGAATGAGGTTAATCATCTCATAGAAGAGGCAAAGGATAATTGTTACAATGGAGGGGAAGAACAGGAAGGCAAAAGGGAAAGGGTCAACCTTACTCTCATTGAACTTGGCTTAGGGAAGGAACAACATAAACTCTAAACTGGGTATCTTGCCACTCAGGAGAGTAGGGGGAATGGGATGAGAGGTGGGATGATGGAGGGGAGGGTTGATGGAAGTACATACTTCTGTAAAGGGACAGGGTCAGGGTAGAGAATAGAACAAGGGGGGTGGGGTGGGATAGGAAGGATGGTCATATAACCAGTCTCTCACAATATGTCCACTGTGGAGAGGTTCTACATAATTTCACATGTTCAGCCTGTATTTGATTGCTTGTCCTTCCAGTGGGGGTGGGTGATGAGGGAGGAAGGGAAAGAATCTAGAATTTAAAGTTCTATATTCAAATGTTAAAAATATATATCTATATACAATTATTATTATTATTATTATTATTATTAACTACATCCAACTGGGAATTAAGATAAACAGGCATTGTGATAGGGAGATCCATCCTGCCCTACCGGAAAGTCAGA
>CM053580.1:170881734-170906280 GCA_028627135.1 Pseudochirops cupreus | reverse complement strand
AGAATCTAGAATTTAAAGTTCTATATTCAAATGTTAAAAATATATATCTATATACAATTATTATTATTATTATTATTATTATTAACTACATCCAACTGGGAATTAAGATAAACAGGCATTGTGATAGGGAGATCCATCCTGCCCTACCGGAAAGTCAGAGGGGCGAGGGGGAGGACATAGGAGAGAGCAGATTGGGGGAGGGGTTATACAGTGGGATTGCTGTTTTGAGGTTTGGGTAGGGGAAGGATGGGGAGAAAATTTGTAGCTCAAAATCTCATGGAAATGAATGATGTAAACTAAAATAAATAAATTAATTAAAAAAAAATGATATCACTGCTGTCCCAGTTATTGATGGTCAAAACTGTAGACTCTTCCCTCTCATTTCTCCATATAACAACAACTAACATTTATATGTGCCAGCCAGTGAGTTAACTGCATTATAATTATTTTCTTATTTGATCCTCATAACAACCCCAAGATATATTTTTGTACTTATTTATATTTACATATATACATATACATACATACACATATTTATGCTTTTATTATCCCCATTTTATAGATGAGAAAATTGAGACAGAGATCTGCACAGGGTCACAGAGCTAGTAAGTATGAGAGGCCTGATTTAAATTCAGGTCTTCTTGAATCCAAGCCCAATGAGCTCTATCCTCTGTGCTGATCACCAAGTCCTGTCAATTTGGTTGATCTTCATAATGTTTCACACCTTTGCCCTTCCTCTCATCCTGCCTTTGCTACCTTCATTCATACTTTCCTTAGTTCTTACCTAGATCAGTACTCTAGCCTCATTTACACACTCTTACTTGAAGTAACACACTTTTGAGTACACCTGTCCTAAAATGTTTATAGGTATTTGTTTATATATCACAGCACTGCAATTCTATGATATTTGTATAGATTATAAAGTTTACACAATAATAGAAATAAAAAGATAAGATAAAGATGAAATAATATTTGACCCACAGTCAAAAGGTAGCCTCTGGTATTTACTGAGCAGGCCTGTGTTTTAGAATAATCACTTTTGCAGCTCTATGGAAGAATTGGAGAGGGGAGAGACCTGAGCCAGGGGAACCAAATAGGAAGTTATTGAAGGTGATGTGGGTCTACACTAAGGCAATGATTTTGAGGGTAGAGAGGAGGAGACATTGGGCCACAGACTGGCTCTTTAGGGTGAATGAGAGGAAGGAACTGAAGATGGCAGCAAGTGACTGGAAGGATGCTGACACCCTAAACAGCAACAGGGAAGCTCAGAAGAGGCATGGGTTTCAGAGGAAAGATAATGGAATGGAAACAGTGATGTAGAGCACAACCCATTTATAGCCACTTATCCTGGCTGACTCCACCCTCGTCCAAATGAAAAAGTGGTGTGGGACTCTTACCAGTCACTGCCCCAAGACCACAGAGCCTACATGAGGGCTGCCCAAAGCAGCCACAAGGTGATCTGAGGGGCTACAGTGTCATCAGGGTGGGGTGGGTGGAGAATTTTGCCTGTGCTGCCTCTAGGTGTGGCTGAAAGGTCATAAGCATCCTGAGGGTCCACTTCCCAGTGCAGCCAGTGGAGTGGTAGAAAGAGGAATGGAGAAATATTAAACAATATCGGGGGTATTAAACAAGAGTGGTGATTAAATCGTGTGGGAGACAAGTCCACAACTGACCTTCATGGGGAAGGTGGGATGCAACCTATTTTCCCAGCTTCTCTTTGGTGCCCACATATCCTTTGGTATCATACCTCCTGTCCTTTTGTAGTCATGCCATGGCTACCACCTTGGAGACCACAGACCTAGACTACTGAAACAGCCTCAGCCTAAAGTTTGGGCTACTACTACAAGTATCCCATCTTCCCTGCTTCAATTTATCTTACATATTCCTGTCAAATCAATCTTCCCACCATATATCTGCGATGACACTTTTCCAATGGTCAAGTATACTCCAGCCCTCCCCACTAGCTCACAAAAGCACCTTAATTTTTGTTTAAGGGGAGGGCTAACAAAAACTTTCTCCATAATTTGGTCACACTATACTTTTTTGACATTATATTTTGCTGCTTCCCCCTGCCAAGTACCATATATCTCAAGTGAATTGTACCCAGAACAGACCACATTCTCTCTTACTACTCTGTCTTTTCTCATATTGATGCTAGTGCCTGGAATGCTCTTTCCCTTCATGTCTGTTGAACTCTTACTCATCTTTCATGGTTCATCTCAACTGTTTGAAAATAATTTATTTAAAGCTGGAATCTATGTTAGTGGCCATCAAGTCCAACCCCACATTTTTGCAGTTGAGGAAGTTAAGGTGGAGAGAATTTAAGAGGCATTCCCTGATTCACACAACTAGTAAGCATCCCAGGAAGGATCTGAATTTCTATCTTTCTGACTCTAAGACTAGAACTCTTCCCACTCCACACTACCTATCTACCTCAAGCCATTCTCTGATCCCTCTAGCTGGAGCCAGTTTCTCATTTCTCTGAACTCTTAGGGCACTTCCTAATCGTATTCTACGTATTATAGTTATTCACATACATGTCTTAGCTCACCTACAAGAACTTCTCCAAGGCAGAACAATGTTTTCAGTATCATTATATCTCACTCAGTACTTCCACAGTACATTACTGCGCACATATTCAATTGGTCTATATTTTGGTAGAACCTTTGAAAGACCATAAACCATCTCTAACTTAACAGATAAATTTGAGAGAGGCAGCCAAAGCTCAGAGAGATGAAAGGACTGACTTTAGTCACAGAGCTGGTAAGTGTGGAAGCAGGTCTTAAATCCAGGTCCTCCTCCCTCCTATTTATCATGCCACTATTTCCCATACCATACTTCCTCATTTTGGCACACAGTAGGTGGTGCTCAACGACCATTTCTTGAATTGAATTCTAGTCACATGATAAAAATTTTTTCTCCTTCACTATACTTTTAATGAGAAAGCCAAAATAATTTATAATACATCTATTCTCAATTGACACTTATTTAATTAACATTCATTGAATAAGAGGATCTTTTTTGTTGTAGCTGTGTTTTTTTTTTCTTTTTGGAGCTGGAAAGAACCTTAAATATCCTGAGAGTACCTTTGTTGAAAAACTTTGTTTTATAATCTGAGAATGATATTCAGCAGACTGAATTAGAGGTCTTTTTTGATCAAACAGTTTTTCCCCCCCGAGCACCAATGATAACAAATCAAATAATGGAAAACGTGTCAAAAAGAATATTGTGTAATTTATACTCAGACTATAAGTACTTAGCACAGTGCTTGCAATACAACAGGCTCTTAATAAATGTTTACTATATTATGTTATGTTATATTAGCCTTGAGGATCATCAATCTGTGATATTTACAATATGGCATCCAGCACCACACAATTTCCTAAGTTTACCCTCAAAAACTGGCAGTCTGAAATGGACATTTTTTTCCTGCCTTCTCTCTCTCTCCCCTCTCACCACCAACAAGTCACTAAAGTAATTATTTTGGAAGACATAATCTTAAAAATATTCAAAGAGCCTGAAAGTAACTGATAATCAATCACCAAACCAATGAATATTTAATCCTCAACTGTAAGCAAAATGCTATGCTAAGTATTATGGTGATTACCAAGGTATATAAGATATAGCTCTTTCCTTCAAGGAGTTTCTACATAGGTCCAAAGAGAAAAAATAGACATACACAGAAAGTCAGCAAAGAACTCTTGCCAGGCAGACAATGTGGTGGATAACAGTGTTTCCTTATCTGTAAAATGCACAGATGGACTAGATGTCTTCCAAATTACCTTTCAACTCTAGATTCTAATGATCCTAGGAATTTAGGGGATAATTTAGTATTATCTTCGTATTAACTAGTATTAACTGAGTATTAACTTAGTATTCATGGAAGGCTCCATGAAGATGGTAAGACATGAACTGTGAAGGTGGTAGTGCACATGACTTCCACCCAAAGGACAGAGAAAATTTTAAAAGGCAGAGGATGGAGAGAGCAGTCTTGCCAGGAAAATGACATAAGCAAAGGCATAGATATAAAAGGAACATGGAATACTTGGTAGAATGGGAGGATCACCCTGGCCAGAGGAGACTGTTGAGGAATAGGGGAAATAAAGTTGGAAAAGTAGGCTGAGTACAATATATGGTTCAACTTAATAAACATTTATTCTATCTATTTCTACTAGGAGCACAATGAGGAGTACTTTTATTCTTACTAGGAGGACACCCCTGTGCTAGATTGTATACCTTGGGAAGTAATGGGTTTCTTTTACTAGAGGCCTTTAAGGAAAATCTGAATGATAAGTGCTAGGGAGTGGGGGTTATTTTTACTAGTATATGTAAGATCAGATAGCTGAAGACCCCGGACATCCAGCTAAAGAACTCATTCAGAAAACATTCCTTACCCAAGGAGGGAAGCTGCATAAAGATTGTAGGAAGAGAGAAAGGCCCTCTAGGCCCTGCACAACAGGATTTGTGAGTTGCCTTTGCTTCTACATATATATCTTATCATTACTGTAGCCTCAATTTGAGCTCACTTTTCCCATAGATGCTGTGTCTATCTAAGGGAGACTACATCCGAGATTTATGGTGAGACTTCTTGGTTTTTACTATTTACTATCTTAGTAAATGCCTTCACTATAATCTAATAATGCCTCCTGACTGATTGTTAATGGGAAGCCTCCTCGTAGAGTCTTGTGGATACTCACAAGGTCTCCTTTTGTACCTGAGACAATGGTTACCCTCTGAGAGCCCAATCTTTCTTTGAGCGTGGATAGAAGGGAGGGAAGCTGCTCTGTGACAGACCTACTACCTATCAGGGTTTCCCCACACCATGGATTAGGTCCAGCCCTCCTTCCTTCCTGGAACCAGTATTAGTTTTCCCTAAAGAAGGAAACAAAATGATCCCAGGGAGTTCATTTGGCCACCGTTTCCTCGCCACAGCCTCCTGACCAACCACTCAGAGCCTCTTCAAATTGGTGAATGTCTGAAGACCATGTAAAATCACTGTACCCTACCATGCTGATAAGAAACATTTCCATATGGAAATAAGGGGTGCTGTGTCCAGAAAAATCTAAGCACTACTATATCCTTCCTATATTAGGGCAAAGTGAGATTCCTTTTGTTAATGATTCAATGACTTTCAGAAACCTCATATAATCCTAACATCAAACCTTGGACTAATAGAAAATATTGGCATGAGGCCAGCCTCCCAAAAGCTTCCACAGGGGATGCAACATTTATCAGAGCTAGAATTTGAATTCAGGTCTTCCTGACTGAAAGATATATAACATATTATATATAACATACATATATATAATATATAACATATATATATGTTGTGACGTTTTCTTATGAGTTCTAGGTACTCTTAGTTACATTTTACAGGCAGACATTGAGACAATTTATGAAGTAACCCAGGACTTAACCCTTAGCATTTTGTTAAGTTCACTGGGCCACAGTACCTCATTCTTACAAAGTAAGTTTATGAATAATCCATGGGTATTAAATAAGGTATAGACAGTTGGAATTTTATATGAAATCTCTTAAGCTTTTACAAATAAATGTAAAACAAGATGTGTGTTTTTAAGAAGCAATATTCTGTATATAGATTTTTTTAAAAGGAGGTAGAAATGCATACTTTGCTTTGACTCCAAATGGTATCATTTGTACAGTGTGGCTGCACACATAAAGAACACTTGACAATAATTGGGTTCTTCCTCTTCAAAATGGACAAAATTGTTCTCTAGGAGATATAAACATTTCTGTAGCTGTTTCCTCAGTGGCTGTGATCAATCTTTTTTCTCTTCACATCACAAATGATTGTAGAAAAGATCAAATCCTCCTTTGATTGGGTACTATGTCTAAGCATGGACTTAGTTGTAAATCATTTGTGAAGATCCTTCCTTCATAGGTGAGTGGAATTGCTTATTATGGGGTGTTAATGCATTTTCCATGTAAGTATTGCTGGTAGAAGAAGGTGTTAGACATTGATCTGTATTTTTACAGATAAGCATTTCTTTTTCTGCAATAAAAGGATAGTTTCTATAATAAAAGAGTGATTCTGTATTTTTGTAAAAATATACTTTTGTAACATAAAAGAGCTCCATTAAAACAAAACCAAACCAAAAACAGTCTGACATTGAAGGATGCAAAAAATTATAATAAAGTATTATAATTTTTGGTGGTGACTTTAAAAAAAAGTTGATTGTTTCATGGTAACACTTGTTTGCAAAGGAAATATTAGCCAGGTGCACATTTGCTCCTGGGGGATGCTGACTCTTGGTGGATTGCTTGAGCTCAGGAGTTCTGAGCTTCAACAGGGCTAAAGCCAACCTAGAGTCTGCATTAAGTTTTACTCCCATGTTGTGAGGCCAAAGGAGAGGGGTCACCTGGCTGACTAAAGAAGGGTGAACCAAAGTGGGAAAGAAATAGAACATATCCAAATTTCTGTAATCAGGCTGACGAGGGGCTAATGAACTTCCAGCCTGAGCAAGATAGAAAAACTAGTTGTTTTTTTAAAAAAAGATTTGCAGGAAGAAATGTAGAAAACCTTTTTAATCCTATGTACAGCATCTGTTCTTGCTCTATAAAAATACGTCTTCATTAGCACGCTGTACCAGCAAAGCAAGCTATTCTACTACATTTTAAGGAAGACCACCTCAAGTGAAAAATGCCTGTTTTTGGCTCAAGTCCAAGTGAACACATGGATCAAATGAGGCTGATTCATAGGAATATGGAAACTCTCTGCACTGATTGTTAGGAAAATATGCACAGCTTTTAAACAGTATGCTTCCAGGGCTGTTCAAAGGGCATGAATAGACCTCCCTAAATGACTTTTGTAATATCCTAATGCTAACCAAGCTGTTTGGGTTATAGGCAGGCATTATGTCTAATTCTCTTTGTTGTTGGGCGTGTTACTTATTAGCACTCAAGTGAGTACATTAAAAGTAATAATAAAAGCAGCAGTGATTGCTACTATATGGTTAGAAGCAAGAGCTTTTAGCTCACTATTGATTCTCCACAACTGTTTCTACATGAGACAAAGGTCTTCAAACCATAGTCTTTATTTCAGTAGTTTTAGACAACAACAACAAACTATTACCAATCTACATGGGGCACAGAAGTGAGGGCAGAGAGAACCCAGTGTGTAGCTTCTGCTCTAGTCTTCAAAGTGGAGGTCTGAATCTTAAGGATAAATTACAATCAACCAGAGGGAGGGAAAATAGACACCATTTCCCCCTATCCTTGGTAGCCAATTGCTGGGCTTGTCTTCTCTGCACCATATCTTCACTTATGATCAGTAATAGTTCCTCACTCAACCTCTTCCCACCATTGTTTTCCCTTGACCATGTAAGCTTTCCAACTTCTCTCCTTCATGTTGGCCTCAGCCGCCAGGGGTAGTCTTACCCCAACTTGGTATAAGCTACACAGACCAAATCCCTTCACTCTTCAGCATCAGATTGCCCTGCTTGTCTGATCACCTCAAGCCTGGAACATAGGCCTCTAGGGTTAGTAGGTAAGTTTTACGCTGAGGTAGTGGTCTGATTAGTAACACCGCCCCTGACACCCCCTACCCCCATCCCTTTCATTTTGGGTGGGACAGAAAGTTAAACAGCATGAAAAGACACAGATGTACTATATACATCCCAGATTTATATTTTTAAACCCCAAATCCCTTCTACTTACTAATTTTGTTGTGGCAATACAAATCTTCACCTGAATTTAAAACCTTTGTGTCATCTTACATTTCTCTCTCCTTTATCTCACAATGCAATCATTTGCCAAATTTCTACCTCTGTGGTATCTCTTACATCTGCTCAACTGGCTCAAACATCACTCCAATTCAAGCTCTAATCACCTCTTGTCTAAAGTATTGAAGGAGTCTCCTGACTGGTCTCCCTACCTCAAATCTCTGCCCTCACCACTCCATCCTCTACACAGCTGCCAAAGTAATTTTTCCTTAAGGATAGGTCTGGTCATGTCATCTCCCCCTGTTCAATAACCTCCATTGCCTCCCTGCGGACTCTAAGATAAAATATTTCTTTTATAGCATTCTTGTTAAATTGCTTTTTTTTTGTGTGTGTAAGTTTTGTAATGTCCATAATTAGTATTGTGGTACTATATAATTTAAGAGAAAGTAAATGATGTCACATGATGGTGGCATGAACTCTAACAGTTTTAAATGATAGGACTCAGGACCAGAAATGTCTGGAGACTACTGCTCTAGAGCACAGTGCTTTAAATTCAACAAAGATAGCTTATGGCTGTTAATTTATGAATGTTGATCTAATTGACTAGAAGTGCCTTTCCTTCATAGAGGTAGCATGGTACAATGCATTTGTGTCAAACTCAAATAGAAATGTACCTAAAAATCTGGGTAGGCCACATACTGACTTAGAAAGCCACATATTAGCCTCATCTATGCTTTATTATGTCTTTTATCTATTTTGTTAAATATTTCCCAGTTACATTTTAATCTGGTTTGGGTAGCACTAGAGAGTCCTGTGGGCTGTATGTGGTCCAATGGCCCTATGTTTGACACCATTGGCATGGTGAAAGAGAAGGAGCCTTGGGGCCAGCAAGACATAGATTCAAGTCCCTCTCTGACATATAATAAGACTGGCTAAATCTTGGTGTTCTGAATGCTTCTGAGAGTTCCCTATCCCTGTGAAACCACAAGTTCATTCATAAAACTCTAGTCATTTCTCCTTGATCTTAGTCTTCCCTCAGCAATTAGCTCCAGTTTATATCTACCCTGTTACACATAATTATTTGCCTGTTGTTGCCCCTATTAGATTGGGAGCTCCTTGAGATTACAGATTTTCCACCCTTTCTTTGCATCATCAGGCTTAGCACTGCTTGTTGATCTCACTTTGACTTGAATGGGAGAAAAATGTGTAGAAGACAAAGAGACAAGAAATTGAGGAGAGGAATATGGCCTTTTGACTGGGAGGATATAGAAGTAAAACTACAGTACACAACAAACTAACATTATAAAAGAATAAAGGTATGAGCTCACAGTGGCCCCTAGAGAGAATAAATCCTGCCATTCTAGTGTCATAGTAGAAAACTGGCTTTAGCACCGGGAAAACCTTGTTGGAAAGAACTAATATTTACCAGAATTTTTCACAAAATGGGTCAGGCCATCCCTGGCTGTCTCTCCTTCCCTTCTAGGACAGGGATAAGTTTCCCCAAAAAGATTGACTCCTAAATCCCTGACAACTGCTTTTTGGACATAAGAAGTCCCACCCATGTGCAATGGAGTCCCTCTGACTTGGCAGATTTCTAAAGACTATGTGAATTATCATTTCCCTTGCCAAATTCTATCCTTTTTTGCTGACCAGACCTATTTTCATGTAGCACATCCTCGCCATGTCGGCAAAGTAAACCTCCTTTTGTTAACTGTTCAGTGTGACTCATTTTCTTCCTTCCTTAAAGCCAAACTAAGAGGGGTCATTGTTAGCGCTGCCTCCACCACCCTGGTTCAGGTATTACCTCTGAAACCCACTATGTAGGCTGAACTTGTCACTGAATCTCTAGCACTCTAGGAAACGATCTAAGACTATAAAATGGGGTGTATTGTAGCAGATTTAATTCAAATCTCACCTCAGATACAATAACTGGTTGTGCATCCCCCAAATCAGCATAATAGCACCTACCTCTCAAGGCTGTTGTCAGGATAAAATGAATTCATACTTGCAAAATGCTTTGTAAATCTTAAAAGCACTTTTATAAATGCTAGTTATTATTATTTTTGTTGTCATTAGGCAGCTAGGCACAGTATCTAGCCTAAATTAATAGGCATTTAGGCAGCCAAATGCTGTAGTGCATAGAGTGCTGGGCCTAGAGTTAAGAAGACCCAAGTAGAAATTTGGCTTCAGACACTTAATTAGCTATGTGACCCTGGGCAAGTCACATAATCTATTTGCCTCATTTTCTTCATTATCACCCTAAAATGGGGACAATCATAGTATCCCTTACGGGTTTGTTATGAGGATCAAATGAAATATTATTTATAAAGAGCTTGGCAGAATGCCTGGCACATAGTAGGCATTAGAGAAATGCTTACACCCTTCTCTTCCACCACTATTACTAGGGCTGCTACTGTTGCTGCTGCTGCTGCTCTTCCTCTTCCTCCTCCTCCTCCTCCAATTATTACTACTATTATTAGAGAGTTTCTCATACCATTGAAATCACAGTGATAGCCCCTATTCCTGTCTTATTCTGACTTATGTGGGGTTGACGTCATGTAACCCCAACAGAGAAGCAATGAGGTACAGTGAGATACTTAAACCTGGGTTCCAATCAAATCAAATAAACTTTTCTGAGTCTCAGACTCCTCATCTTAAACTGAGAGGGTTGAATTAGAAGGCCTTCAAGGTCTTTTTCAACTCAAAATCAATAATCCAAATGACAGTAAAGATAATTATTTATTAAAGAAATCCACTCACCCTAATCCAAATACTAACCTGACTCAAAACTCTTACGAAATCTGAAATAGTAAGATGACTCTCCTCAGACTGAGGAGAGAGCCAGAAACAATGAAATATCATTTGTACTGACTTCCATACTCTTTCCTTGAGTTCTCCTCTTGTCACTGGAGCCTTACAAAATCAGACACTGCCCCCACCACCTCACCCCATCTATGCTCCTTTGTGTATAGAGCTATGTGTGAACAAGAGAACGAACCACTGATCTTTCCAGCATGAAGGCGTATTTTACAATCTCCTTTCTAGTTCAACTGAAAATATTGAGAAATAAATATTTCTCTAAAGTCCTTCCCAGACTTTTCCCTTTAGGAAAATCTGTAAATGATGAGCAATGCTAGCTCAGGCCAAGAGAATGGATTAAAGGTGGCAACTAAACAGAACTAAAAGGGTCTAGTCAAGCTCATTATCTGTGTCATCCCAGGAAGAAACTGACCTAGGACCCATCTAGGAGGATTAAGTAATGGTGTTCCCAGGGAGGAGTGCTTTTCAGGCCTTGAGAAGAGCACTGAAAGAAAGAAATAAGTACTTTTAGGAGATGATTAACTTCTATAAGAAGGAGTAGAATGTTAATCACAAACTGTATTTTGACCCACTGTGACTTTTTCCTTGTTCAATATTCCTATAAATGTCACCAATTTCACTTTCAACCCCAGAGCCATCTGAATCCATTGACCTGATATTTGTCAGGATGAGTGGAGATGACCCAGGATGCAAAGGGAGACCCTGGCCCTTTTAGGTTAAGGCCTTTTCAGATACTCATTTAGAGTAAGGTAAGGCCCATTCAGTTAATAGGCATCTTTGAGTAGTGAGTCAAGGGATAGCCCCTTGAATTAGAAAAAGAACAAAAAAATTCAGGCTGGGAGGGGAAAACCCTCAAGCTTGCAGTTCCAAAGAGAAACTGTGACCACTGACATTCACTGTAAGCCTGGAGGGCCCAAAATACAGTCATTAAGTGGAGCTTGGGCAGGGACCTATTGTGGTCCAATCTAAGAGCTTCAGAGTGAGTCCCTCTGAAGGGGAAGGGAGGGAGGAAAGGAGGAAGAGAAGGAAGGAAGAAATCTTGTCAGTAAATCTGAAGTTAAGTGGGCAGCTTCTGGTCATCAAAATTTACCTTCCTTTGGAAAGAAGAAAAGGGAGAGGGAGAGGATGAGCTGAGTTACTCAACCAGTTGGGTCCCCATTCAAGCAGCTCTGTCTACTTACTCCTTCATTTTTGAAGGGGACCCTGGCATCAGGGAAATGATGGCATGACTTGCAGTTGACTTTGACTTGAGTGAGGGAGGGCAGTACCAAGTCATCAGCCTCACTTTCTCCTCCAAAGCCATCTGGATCCAGTAGGCAGATATTCACTGAATGGGCATTACCTCACTCAAAGTGAGAACCTGAAAAGGCCTTAGCCTAAAAGGGCCAGGGTCTCCCATTACATCCTGGGACATCTCCAGTCATCCTGATAAATATCTGGCAACTGGACTCAGAAGGCTCTGGAGGAGGAAGTGAGGCTGGTGACCTTGCACTGCCCTCTCTTACTCAAAGTCAACTGCAAGTTATGTCATCATTGCCCTGATGTCATGGTCCTCTTCAAAAACAAAGGAGAAATACAACAACAACCTATAAATGCTACCTTAAATGGTCTTGAGGGAAAGAGTTGCCTGAGGACATGAGAGCAAGGGGTGGGATATGGCAGTTTGGGCTTTGCTTTCTCCAGGCAAGAAATGCTTGGATTGAGAATAATGTTAAATTAATAAAAACAAATTCTGACAGGTATATCTCTAAAACTAAGAAAATAATGCTGATATTTTTTCCTCTGATACTAGCAACATAATAATGAAAATTAAAAATCTAAGCATTACTACATAGATGAGAAGTAGGAGGCAAACTAGATGACAATGTTTATTGTGATAAGGAAATTTTGCTTATCAAGTTTCTCATAGTTAAGTATACTATGTGTCATACGTTAGACTAGATAAGTATATGGATGGATCAGTCCAAATTCACCATTACTACTTTAAACCAAAACAAATCATTTCCCCCAACCAGCATGAGGTAACCTACATGAACCTATGAAGTCCGATATGTTCTTAAGTTTACTCTTGTTCAGTTGTGTCCAACTCTTTGTGACCCCGTTTGGGGTTTTCTTGGCAAAGATACCAGAGTGGTTTGCTATCTCCTCCTCCAGCTCATTATACAGATGAGAAAATTGAGATAAACAAAGTTAAATGACTTTCCTAGGGTCTCACAGCTAGAAAATGTCTGAGGTCAGATTTGAACTCATGTCTTTCTGACTCTAGGCCCAGAGCTCTATCCACTGTGCCACCCAATGACCCCATATTGTTATGTACAAGGTGTGAAGTACACTGCTCTCCATCCCTAGAATGGCCCCAGATGCTTTATCCTCTCCTGCTTTATTTGTATAGGTTCCCCCCGTTCTTTAAGAACTAGCTCCAACAAAACTTTCTCTTTAAGGTTTTCTGGTTACTCTCTACCTGAAACAATCCATTCATATTATAGTTTTTGTATAATGTCTTATGTTAACCTTAGAGCACTCAACAAATCATTATTGCACTACTGTATTATAAGCTCTTTATGGCAAGAAGGAAAAAAAACATTGCATTTCCCTTAGTGCCTAGGTCAGGTCCTTCACATATAGTAGGCATAGGATTTGCAGCAACAAGAGTTGGGATTTAATCTTACCAGTCTAACCTTGGGAAGGGTTCTCCTTATTTGGTACTATTTGTTCATCTTCAAAATGATTTCTAAGGTGTCTTTCAGCTCTAAAGTCTGGGTCTAGGATCCTATGTTTTGCACTGAATTGGAAACCGAGGGACCTAGGTTCTAGTCCAGGCCAGACACTAACTAGCTGTGTCCCTTTGGACAAACCATTGGACCTGTTTTGATAACAATTTCCCACATGTAAAATGATGGGGCTAAGCTAGTGAGCTCTAAGATCCCTTAAAATTCTGAGATTAGTTTGAGTTGATGTCAGCCTCACTCCAGACTTGAAACTGGAATCTCTGAATGGAAAGAAAACTTAAGAGATCATCAAACCTAATTGCCTTATTTTACAGATGAGGACTGAAAGCTAGAGGACCTCAGGATCTTATCCATTTCATAGCAATAATAAGGGGATCTGCAATTTAAACCTAGGTCTCCTCCCTTCAAACTACTGACTTTTGACACTGTTACCATCCTGGAAACTTAAATATAACTTTGACTGTTCCCTAGTGATCAACACCAATGGAGAGGAAGCACATGGGATACGGCCTCCATTTTCTCAGCAAAATAAGAACCAAGTCCTCAGTTTAGGAAGGAGGTGTGGGAGACTTGAAATGAAAAGCAAGGTTTTGCCTTACACTTGTGATTTCCCAGGTAAAACTGGATAAAACAAATCTATAGCATATCCAGTCAACATGGTTATGATTTTCTCCAGTTTTGATTACAAGTTCTGTCATTTTTACTTTCATATCTCACATATATACTCCTTTTTCTCTATTAATAGAACTATCTCCTTCATCCAGGGTTCATTACTGGACTGTTGCAATAACCTTCTAATTGGTCACCCTGCCTCAAGGGTCTTCCCATTCCAATCCATCCTGTGCTCAGCTGGCAAAGTGATTTTCCCAAAGCACAGGTCTGACCATACCTACCACCTCCTTTCACCTCTTACCTTGTACTCATGATTCTCCATTTCATAAACTCCGGTGACTTCCTACTTATTACCTCTAAGATCAAATATAAAATTCTTTGCTTGGCAACTAAAACCCATGATAACTTGGACCCATCCTCCTTCTCCAGTCTTCTCATACCCCATGTCCCTCTATAGATTCTGTGACTGGCAGGTCTTCTTGCTATTCCTTACATTATACACTCCATCTTAATTCTACTCCTTTTCAACGGCTGTCCTTCAAGCCTAGAAAACCCTCTTTCCTCACCTTGATCTCATACCTTCCCTGGCTTCCTTCAAGACATAACTCAGATCCCAAGTTCCTTCACTTTGAGAATGCCTTCCATTTACTCTGTGTATATTTTAGATCTTTTATGTACAGTTATTTACATGCTCTCTCTCCCAATAAAACTTGAGAGGGGACCATGTTTTTGCTTTTCTTTTTATCCCCAATGTTTAGCATGACAATGTGGAGTTCAAAAGAATATGTCCATATTTTTTCTTTTGTCTCTTTTCCCTTTGTAATAAAAAAAAACACATTGTAGCCCTTAATGATTTCAATCAATCAAAAACGCGTTTATTAGCAATGGAATGAATTGGGAGATTACAGAGAATGGAGAGATCAGGATGACCCTGAGGAAATGTGTATGTCTGCATGATGTGTGTATATGTCTATGTGCGCATAAATGTATGCATATATGACTTAGCTTTAACTGGACTTTCACAATGTTTACTGACACCAATCAATACTTTGTCATATCCATGATTAGCGATACAAAGAATCCCTTGAAGTTACATAGAGAGATTTTAGATAAAGTCCATTCCTTGCAAGCGAAGATTTGAATTAACAAGGCATTCCAGGGGCTTACCTTGACTTCTCTTTCTTGTGCCGTTGTCATAACAAATTCAGTGCAATTGAATGATCATAATGAGAGGTCTAAGCCATTGATTATATGTGTGTATGTGTGCATAAATATATGTACATACATATACACATATTTCATGTATATTTATATACACATATACATACACACATAAGTAAATATATGTTATATATAATACAATGCACATGTATAGGTTGTTGTTCAGTCTCTTCATAACCTAATTGGGGTTTTCTTGGCAGAGTGGCTTGCCATTTCCTTCTCCAGTTCATTTTACATGTGAGGAAACTGAGGTAAACAGAGTTAAGTTACTTGCTCAGGGTCACAGAGCTAATAAGTGTCTGAGGTCAGATTTGAACTCAGGAAGATAAGTCTTCCTGATTTCAGGCCCAGAACTCTATCCACTGCATCACCTAGCTGCCCCTGCAAAGATATATACATACATACACATACATACATACATACATACATACATACATATATATACACACACATAAAATATATCTATATGTATACAAATGCATATATCAGATATACTATTACATATATTACACACATACATATGTATATAGGTATATATATATAAGTGGATAAAATGCCAGTCCTAAAGTCAGAAAGACTCATCTTCCTGAGTTCAAATTGGCCACAGACACTCATTAGTTGTATGCCCCTGAGCAAGCCACTTAACTCCGTTTGCCTCAGTTTCCTCATCTATAAAATGAGTTGGAGAAGGACATAGCAAACCACTCTAGCATCTCTGCCAAGAAAACTCCAAATGGGTCCACAAACATCAGACACAACTGATAACAAAGAAAAAAAGGACGAACAATGAATCTGTATATATCCCCCAGGGAAATCAACACGTTACCAGAGTATGACGAGCAGTTCTTTTGGAGGACAAAAATCCGAAAAAAACCAAAAACCTCTAGAACAGGTCTGTTCCCTATTGGGGAGATGCAGCATGCTGGGATGGAATGAGAACAGCCTTCTGGGATCCTTTCAAACACTCCTGCTCTCTTCTCAGCTCTCCTCAGTCAAAATTAAAACAAAACGAAACAAAACAAACAAAAAACAGCCACATCTGCTCAGGAACAGAAGACTGTGGCCCAGCTATCCCTGGCCTCACCCTTTCTTTCTTTCTTTTTCCCCCTATCTCCTATGCAGTTTTCTTTCTCCCCCAACCATTTTCCCAAAATCTGAATGCAGTTTATGGTTACTGTACATCAGGCAATTTTCTCATCAAGGTTAGGAATCAAACAGGGAGTTGTTTGTGAAGGAAGGGGGAGAGCTGGAACAAGGGAGTTAGTCTCTGCATCCCTTCAGTAATATCCAATTAAATCCCTTCCCTTTCATGCACAGAAAACTTGAAAGCAGTGGGTGGCAGGTTTAGCCTAAGGATCTGAGTGAATCATTAATTTCTATGATAACATGTCTGCCCCTCAAAAACAAAATACTCTAAAATGGAAATAATGAACAATGATAATAAATAGAAGATAATTGTCATATATTAGTTTGAATAGATGTCATTCTCTTGTCAGTTTCAGTAAATAACCCCCCAAATCAATTGAAGTGTTTTCTCTGAAAGAGAGATATAGGAAGAGGCAGGGAAAAGAACTAGCTATGGAGTCTCTTATGGTGATAAGTAGAAAACCAAGATTCTTTACTCTCCCAGTTCTGACTCAATAGAAGTTAATAATGAAATGGAAGAAATTCATGAAATTTTAACCACAATCTGGAATTTGAGCTGTCGTTCAAATTTAGGAAAAACTTCTGATCTGTGATGTGCTGCTATTAAAACAGAACTTTAATAACAACCATGTATTATATATGTTCTGATTGTTTTCTCGAGAACTCAGAATAGATGTTTGTAGTTTAAAAATGAGTGTGAATAATTTTGAATCATGTATTAATAAAACTTCCATCCAGGTCATAGGACCCCAAGATAATAGTAGGAGGCTCAAAAGGCATTGCCAAATATGCAAATGTTTCTGTGCCCAAGCTCTCAAACAATTTTTACTATGTTCTGGTGCATATAAGAGGCCTTGGGGACATATGTGCACGCATACACACACACATACACACACACACACACACACACAGAGTAGAGGAGAAGGAAGACAAACACAGGCACAAAGCAAAAGAAATACACTTATTTTAAGACCTCTTCTTTTGTGCAGTCAGCAATGTACAGTGGAAAGATCATTGGCTTTGGAGTCAGAACACCTGTATTCAATTCATACCTGGGAGACCTTATTGGTTTCGGGTTCTTTAACAGCAAAATTGAAGGAGCTGGACTAACCTCTGAGGTCCCTTCCACTTCTAGGCCTATGATCCTAGGTCTTAGATTTGGGCTCTGCTACTAGATTTCACTTGACTGTCTTGCTTTCCTTCTCATCAACAAAATCTGCCACCAGACTCTAAGTCTAAGGGCAATTTTACAAACACTAGGCCAGAGATTCTAGAAGTCTCTTTTTAAAAATCTATTAGCTGGAAATGCCTCAAAAAATCAGTCTGGGGACCTCATTAGGACTACTTTCACCATCACCTACTGCTACCTTTCTGTGTTCCCACAGTTCACCTGCTTGGTTTCCCCAGTTCTGGAAACCATAGAGCTTTTTATACAGAAGTTGCTGTATAATCTAATAAATAAATATTCTCCTAAAAGCCTGTGTAAAAATTACCAAAAAAGATGCATGTGTATATGATGAATAATTTTAAAATGTTCTTTTAAAGTAAACATTTGAAGGTAAAAACATCAAAGTCAGAAGCATGACCTTGGCATAGAATTTTTTATGGTCATTTTTTCTTGTAGCTTCTGAAACTACTTTTCCTATTATGCTACTTCCTGCCCCATTCTCCACTTTGCATTAAAAAAAAATGTTGGGATTTCTTCTTACTGTGACTGTTTTGCATCAGTTTTAAAGATTCAAATTTTCTACATGAGGCAATTTAAAAGTCAAAATCATATTTGACAGAAACTATATATATTTTAGTGGAGAAGGAAATGGCAAACCATTCTAGTATCTTTGCCAAGAAAAACTCGTGGACACTATGGTCCATGGAGTGACAAAGGTTTGGACGTGACCAAATACCTGAATATCACCTATTTTAACAAATAATATAAGTAACATATTTATAACTAGTAATATTCTTGGCACCTACTAAAATTTGTATGAGAAGCAGCATGGTGTAGTGGATAAAGAACTAGCCTTAAAGCCATGAAAATGTGGGTTCAGGTCTCACCTCTGACATGTCCCATCTTTGCAACTGTGGGCAAGTCATATAACTTTTCAGCACTCTATGAAACTTCCTAAGACTCTACACAGAAGACTCTGATCTTCATTAGTAAAGGGAATCTCCTCACCTAAGAGTTCCTTATGATAATGAAATCACAGGCCCAGTCCCTATCCCCCATCCCTAAAAAAGAATGTGAATGAACAAGAGAAATTAGACTAGTCGGTTAATTTAACTGTTTCATGTATTTCCCTAGAACTAGACAAGGAAAGTCAAACAGCCATTACCCTAGTTTGCTTGAGTACTCAGAACATTTCTGTTAAGCTGCCTAGAAATAAATGTAGAATTCTCTTACTGACCAAATCAAAATGAAAAAAGCTCTCCATGACAAGATGCTTCGCTAGGTAATAACTCTTACTCTTTTCAGCTTTGCGGCTTCCCAACAAAACCCTCTCCTTCCCCAACAAAATCCATTACCCCAAATTAGAGTCTATTAAATAAACAGATTAAAAACTGAGATGATTTGCAAGAAAAGAAAACAATAAACTATTTCACAATGCAGTCTGAGAGTTTCATTAAGCAATGCTGTGTTGGGAAAAGCTACATATCTTTTTAATTGCTTGGCTATTTCTGAATCTGTATATCCCATGCTCCATTATGCTCTGACAAGCCAGGGAGATGTTCTCACATAACAGCATTTCATTCTTGATTGAATTTATAGCATAGGTTGCCTCTTTATATGTAACATACAGAAGAGTCTTATTATCACTATTATTATTATTATTATTATTATTATTATTATTATTATTTTGTTACTCCAGCAAGGACTTGTAAAGTCAAGTATTATTGTGACAGAAAAGGCAAAAAGGATAATATCTATGACTTATATAGTGCTTTAACTTTAAAATGGTGCTTTTCTTGCATTACCTCATTTGATTTAAAAGACATCTCTTTTTCCCCTAGGATCAAACCCTAGCATTATGGAATTATCATGAAATCAAAGACTAAAAAATGTTGGAAAGAACCTTTGAAATGATCTAGTACAGCTTCCCTCCATTAATACAAAGAACTTCCCAATCTCCCTCAACAATATTATTATTCTTATCCTGCCTGAAGACTTTCACGTCTGAGGAATACATTACCTAATATGACAATCTGTTTTAAATCTGGAGAGTTAGATTTTTTATTATTTTTGGATATTTTTGTTAAAAATAATTTCTTATATAATCTTTCTCCCAAGTACTTCTACCCCTTTGTCTTAATTCTTCCCTTTGGATGTAACTTCGCGGAATAAATTAATCTTGGTTTTCACACTACTATCTAGTTCTTAGGAAAGCAATTTTCCTTGTCTGAATCTATTTTCTTTTCAGTAAAATGAAAATAATTATGACTGAATTACCCATCTCATGGGTAGCTGTGAGGTGATATAGTGATACCTTCAGTAGTTTGAAAATTTTACAGCACTGTATCAGTATTAGTATTATTGTTTCATATAATAGCTCTGAAAAATATTTGAAAATTATGATTTTTCTATGCCTTTTCTTCAAGGCAAACATTTCAGATTCTTTCAGTCATTTCTCATGTAACAAAATTTCTATATCTCTTATCATTCTAGTCACTAGCCTCCAAGCCCTCTAGTCTATCAAAATTTCCATTAAACTGCTGTGCCTGGAACTAAATACAATATTCCAAATGTGTTTGATCACTGTTTAATACTATGGGATTATTGTATCGTGTGTCAGGACACCCCTATGGCTAGTACACATTGTTTGGGTTTGAGCAGGTCCTGTGATGTAGATTATACTATAAAAGGGTGGGTGGATTTCCTAGATTGAGGGGCATGTGGGAATTCATGAGGAAATTAGGGGATGCTACCAACTAGTAAGTTGCCCTTTAGAGCTAGAACATAAAAGATTTGTTGTCTGATGTATAACAGAAGACTTTACACTGGTGATTTGGTTCCTGTCATTCCCATAACACTACAAAACAAAGTTTCTTAATGTGGGATCCATAGATATGCCCCACTCTCCCTCCTAAGTGTTCATGAGAAGATTTCAGAGGGTCTGTAAAAAAAACAAAACCCTCTTTATTTTTACTTAGCTTTAACTAAAATTCAGCATTTCCTCCCATTATGTAGGTAGGCAAACAAACATATTCTGAGAAACAGTCCATAGGCTTTACCAGACTGCCAAAGGAATCCATCACACAAAAGAGGTTTAAGATGTGATGTACAAGATCTCCCCATTGCCGGTCAGGCCAGCAAGATTCTCCAGGACCATTCCAGGGACGTACCTACTACCACTTGAGTACTCTTTCCTTTGAGAAAAAAGGGGAGGCTTGGGAGTTCAATAGAACAGAAACTGGTCCAGCATCAGTACTATCAACAAATATTCTTGACCTCTGTTGACAAACACAGCCTTGGAATCAAAATAAACTTTCTTTTGTCCTTCTCATGTCTCATGTCTACCTGCCTATGTTGGGACAGTCGTTTATACCATTCTAATACCTGAGGTTATGGAGGCATCTGGCAGTCACTAGCTCTTCCGATCCGAATATTATGCTTCTACCAACACAAATAGTTCTTGCCCTCCATGTTTTTGGCAACCACAATAAGACTAAACTAAACTTAAACCTCTAGGAGTTTTCCACGTGAAATGCTGTTAAACTGCTTCTCCCGTCTTGGACGTGAGACTCTGGATTTCTATGTGCAAGACTGAATGTTTATTCCAACTAAGTTTTTATTTTGTATTTTTATTTTTATTTTGAACTTAAAATCAAGCCCAACTAAGCTTCACGTTATTAATTTTGGCCCTTTATTTCAGTCTATCAAGATTTTTGGGGATTCTGACTCTGTTGTGCAACACATTAGCCATAACTATAATTCTGTCATATACTGTTTGTACATAAGTTTTTTACATGCTCTCTCCTCCAGTAGATTGTGAGCTCTTTTCACTCAGCTGAAGACAGCCTGGTGCTTATCTTAGAAAAGCCTTGGTAGTCCTTTACTCCTGTTTTTTAGGTATTTTCCCCTTATGCAGTGGTTCTCAATCTTCCTAATGCCTCAACCCTTTAATACTCATATGTGGGCATATCTGCATGTGGGCGGACCCCCCTGGAGATGGTAGAGGAACAGTGTCTCTGTTCCTAAGACCACTGGAAATATGTGTTTTCCAATGATCTTAGGCAACCCCTGTAATCCCTGTGAAAGGGTCGTTCGACCCCCAAAGGGGTCACAACTCACAGGTTGAGAACCGCTGATTTAGAGTAACAAATTTGGCTCAAATATTGAATGTTGGAAAGGCTAGTAAGGTTACCTCTGTATTTTACAGATGAAAAAAATTGAGGCCCAAAGAGATTTAGTGACTTGTTCAAAGTCTCACAGTTCCAGGATTTTTACTCATCTCTAACTCTATCACACTAATGCCCTTGTTCCAAACATCTTTAAATTTCCTTTTCGTTGTTCTTAGTATATATTTTAAAGCATTAACTGATTGATTGAGCAACTGTATGATATAATGAAAATGACTACTGAACTTGAATTCAGAAAAAAACCCATGAATTCAAATCTCATATCTGACACTATGGGCTTCATTTTCCTCCTCTATAAAATGAGAATTATAACAGCTATAGAATTTGCCTGACAGGGCTGTTGTAAATATCAGACTAGATTGTGCAGTAAAGAACTCTGTAACCCTTAAAGTACTGTATACAAATATAGTAATTATTATTATTATTACTTTTAGTTTTCAGGACACTATTCTTATATATCCATGTCACTTTTTGTTTCTTTGTTTCATCCCTTTTGCTATCTTTTATTCAAAATCTTTAGTTTCCTGTGCAACCACGTCAAATTCTTTAGGTAGATACCTAAAGATACCCCATTCTCATCTTCACTGAAAAAAAAAATGTTTATATCATCAGAACTTAGTTTAAGAGAGTCTCTTTTTCTCACTTTTGACTATATTCACTCAGAATCTTTTACCATGAGCTCAAAACTAACTTTACTCTGATTTTGTTGAAATGGGCTGTCCTAAAGACTAGGGTATGATTAAGATTGCATCATTCTCTTTCTATCCTATTATTAATTTTAAGAAAGATGTGGTCTCTTTATTCCAAATTTGTCATTGCCTCTACCACATCAACCAGTGTTTTGTTAGTAAGAATTTAATTAAGCCCAGAGTGTGAGGTTCCTTTACCTTCTGAGAGAAAACATGGTAATTTTATCTATTTTCAAATGATGAAATTATCAGCCACGCAAGTAAAAAATTATCTACATGGGAGGCAGAGTCAATATGGTGGCATAGAAGCAGGAAAACTCTGTGGCTCCCCCCATAACTACATCAAATACCTATAAAATATGACTTTAAAAATTTTTTAGAGCTACAGAACCCACAAAGTGACAGAAAGAAACAAATCTCCTGCTGAAGGCAACCCAGTAATCAGACAGGAAGATTCCATTGCAGTGCTCTGGGAGCTGAGCCCAGCCCTGCTTAAGCCTGCAATTTTAGCCCCACAGTGGTACAGACCAGCTGCAACTGGAGGGCCTTCAGGATAGTGGATCATCAGCAGCTCTGGGGGTTTCCAGAATTATCAACCCATAAATACCAAAGACAAAGTAAAAGATCAGTGGAACTCTGCTAAATCTAGGGGGGATGGAGTGTGGTCCAGCCTCCACCCCTGGAATGAGAAGGTGTGGAAGCAGCACAACCCTTCAGCTGCCTCCATGTGGCTGCTTCAGAGATCCTGGCCTGCAGGTTGTAGCAGGGTAAAGTGACCATTCAGAGGCTAAGTGCACTTGCCTTAACCTGCCTAGATCTGGATCATGGTCTTGGGTGGTGGTCCTGAGGTGTGTGGCCAGTGAGTGAAAGCTGGTGGGGGCTGTAGAGATGGCACCCTTGTAATAGTTCCAGCAGCTGTGAAAACCCCAGCAATTTGGGACAAAGCTATTCCCTCTGGAAGCAGAGTTCTACTGTGGCAAAGAGCTCAAAAGTCAAGTAATTTACTGGCAACATGAACAAGCAAAGGAAGCAAAGCAAGCACAGCCATCCAACTTTAGATTACTTTTTTGGGGACAAAAAGGATCAAAGCATGGAACAGCATGAAGACAACACAGTCAGAACTCCTGCACCAAAAGCTTCCAAGAAAAATATAAACTGGTTGCAGGCTATCAAGGAGTTCAAGAAGGACTTTGAAAATCAAGTAAGAGAAGTAGAGGAAAAATTGGGAAGAGAAATGAGAATGATGCCAGAAAATCAGAAAAAGTGAGTCAACAACCTGACTGAAGAAAATAACATCTTAAAAAATAGACTAACTCAAGTGGCAAAAGAGGCCCAAAAAGCCAATGAGAAGAAGAATGCCTTAAAAAGCCAAATCTGCCAGATGGAAAGAGAATCTCAAAACCTCGCTGAAGAGAATAATTGCTTCAGAATTAGATTGGAGCAAATGGAAACTAATGACTTTATGAGAAATCAAGATACTATTGAACAGATCCAAACAAATGAAAAAATAGAAGGCAATGTGGAATATCTCATTGGAAAAACCACTGACCTGGAAAATAGATCCAGGAGAGACAATTTAAAAATTATTGGACTACCTGAAAGCCACAATAAAATCAAGAACCTAGAAATCAATCTTCAAGAAATTCTCAAGGAAAACTGCCCTGATATTTTAGAAACAGAGGGTAAAATAGAAATTGAAATAATTCACTGATCAACTCCTAGGAATGTTATAACCAGGTTCCAGAGTTCCAGATCAGGGAGAAAATATTACAAGCAGCCAAGAAGAAACAATTTGAACATTGTGGAAACACAATCAGGATAACACAGGATCTAGCAGCTTCTACATTAAGGGATTGAAGGGCTTGGAATATGATATTCTAGAGATCAAAGGAGCTAGGATTAAACCAAGAATCACCTACCCAGCAAAACTGAGTATAACGTTTCAGGGGGAAAATGCAGTCATTCAATAAAATAGAGGACTTTTAAGCATTCTTGAGGGAAAAAACAGAGTTGTATAGAAAATTTGACACTCAAATACAAAAAGCAAGAGAAATACAAGAAGCAAGAGAAACACGAGAAGGTAAACAGGGAAAAGAAATCATAAGGAACTTATCAAAGTTGAACTATTTACATGTCTACATGGAAAAATGATAATTGTAACTAATGAAACTTTTCTCAGTAAGAGGATAGTTGAAGGGACTATAAATGTATATATATATATATATATATATATATATATATATATATATGTGTGTGTGTGTGTGTGTGTCTACACAGGAGGGTATTATACAT
>CM053580.1:170858053-170881634 GCA_028627135.1 Pseudochirops cupreus | reverse complement strand
ACTGTTACAATGGAGGGGAAGAACAGGAAGGCAAAAGGGAATGGGTCACCCTTACTCTCATTGAATTTGGCTTAGAGAAGGAATGACATACACGCTAAATAGTGTATCTTGCCCTACAGGAGAGTAGGGGGGAAGGGGATGAAAGGGGGGATAATGGAGGAGGGGGCAGGTTGGGAGGAAGAGTAGTTAGAAGCATACACTTTTGTAAAGGGACAAGTCCAAAGTAGAGAATGAACAAGTGGCAGGGGGTGAGGGGGTGAGGATAGGATGAGGGAAATATATCCAGTCTTCCACAATATTTACACTACAGAAATGTTTTATGTAACTACACATGTGCAACCTATATTGAATTGCTTATCTTTCCAGTAAGTATGGGAGATGAGGGAGGAAGGGAAAGAATCTGGAATTTAAAGTTTTAAAATAAAATGTTTTAAATATATATATATGTATTATTATTATTATTGTTATTATCATTATTAAAAAAAAGAATTATCTACATGATGACTATATCCAATGGCCCCTGGCCACTATGCCTGTTTTGTAATTTGCATTGATTTAAGCTTAAGAGTGATGGATTTAGAAATAGGAAGCCTGTATTCTAAGACATGATACAGAAAACCAAAACCTATTTTCCCATGCTACTTATGTAACCATCTTGTCTCTGGCTATAACCTTCAAATAGAAGAGAAGAAAGTAAGAGCTGTGACTTCCATTTTTCTCATCAGCATTCAATTTTGGGGGGGGGTTTTCCTGCATCATCTATCCCTGGATAAGTCAGCAAAAGTGGATTGTGGTTAGTAGGTTTGTTACATCTCATATGTATTCTCCAGGAAGATAACAGAACTCTTTATTAGCTATTCATGCATTCTTGTGACCACTTCCATCACCTTTAGCTGTATTATGTAATTCTGTGACTACTTCTATCACCTTCAGCAGACTTTCACTACCAACTTGTCTCTTCATCCTGTGGCCAATCATAAACCCATTAGAATCCACAAATTTTCTCCCTCTTTTCTTTTCTCCCTCCCTCCCTCTCTTCCTTCCTTCCTTCCTTCCTTCTTCTCTTTCTCCCTCCCTTCCTTTTTCTTTCTTTCTTTGTTTCCTTATCCCTATCTTTTCTTTTTGGAAGATTGCAATAGTGTTTCTTTAGGAGGGTGAGAGATTTAGCCTCTATGGCTCTTAGTTTCATCTCTCTATTTCACATCTTTGTTACATTCTTCTTGTTGCCAATTTCTTGATGCAAGTTTGGATCAACTTTCACCTTCAAAGAAGGTTTTCTTTCCTGGTTTCCTTCCTGGATTACTTACTTTCCCCATCTAGGAACCAATCCTTCTTTCTACATAATCATTATGTCAATAAGTTTGCTTCATATTCTCTCATCCTGGGGCCACTGGTGAAAGCCCAATATATCTCATCTGTTCCAGATTTGACTATGGTTCACCTTGGTAATTTGCTGTGCTACCTTACATATGACATCTCTAACTCATTCCTACTCCACCCCTACCATTCAATTTCTTTTTCTAGGAATAGTAATTAAATAGATACTACCAATGTTTTCTAGAAAAATCAATTGTCCTGTTGTTCCATCCACAACATAGCTTTCCTTTCTAACAATTCCCTTATGCTTCCTGTTGTGTCCTTCTATTAAAATATAAACTCCTTCAAGGCAAGGACTGCTTTGATTTTTGCATATGTATCTCAAGCCTTTAGCATAGTGACTGATCCCTTTCAAGCACTTCATATATGCTTTTTCAATCATTTATTCATTTGTTAATTCATTTATTACCCCTCAACTAGAGGTAAAAAAAAAAAACAACACTTAAAAAGGTAAGAGCATACATTCCTGATGATTCTAGAAGGAAGATAACCACTGACATAGAACTTCAGAATAAGATCTGATGCCGATGTCATCCTGGGTCACTGCCAGTCATCTTGTCTTTGTCCTACCAATGGACTTTGATAACTCAGGAAAAGAGTGTAAGATTGATGTCTTTGTGCAACTCTGCCTCACTTAAATCTAATTCAGGCACAAGTCAAGATATCACCCTGTTACGTCATTGGTTCTCTTCAAAAATGAAGGATGAACAGTAATAACAGCAGCATGAAGATCTACCATGTTTATAGTGCCTTTGTATCAAGGATAACAATAGTGCTTCATGGATCACATGGAAAACTATAGCAAAACATCAATTCATTATAATTATTGTAGATCTATGGTAAACAAAACATATTTTTTCTTCTTGGTTTTCGTATCCTGATTTTTTTTTCCCTCCTAGTAATGGATCATTTGAAAATTACTCAGTCTTGAGGAAGAATTATATGTTCCTTTTTTTAATCATTCACAGTCATGATGGTTTGACTTATAAAAATCAGATCCTTAAAGGATAATTATTATTTTCTAAAAGGAATTCCTATTATCTGCCTTCTTCTGTGAAGTGTTTTTTATGTGGTTGTCTCTTTGAGCAATCCTCCCAACTTGCAATCACACTCAAAAAATATATTCCCATAAGATGTGGTCTACTAGGGCTATTCTACTTGGGTTCTGGTTTTAATGATATCGGTCTTTGCACTTAACATTAGAGCTTACCAGCTCCTACTGGTGTGCTTCCCATCAATGGTCAGGAAATAGACACAATTTACTGTTAACAAAGGCATTTAAGATGACATAGTAAAATGAAAAACAAAATAAAAATCTCCCTTCTTCTTCCCTTCCCCTCTCAAAATTCCTGTGATTCATTTTCTAATCTTTATCTACAGCATCTGTGGGAAGAGTAGAAGTAGAAATAGGGTATAAAGTAGTGAGGCCCACATGTAAGGCATTCATACTTCAGGTTGACTCCCAGATTCAGAACTACATGACCTGGAAGTCCTTTTTCTCCTCATATAGTTCTCTCTGCAGAGCAATTTTAGATTATCAAAGCTAGCTCTCTTCTTAGTTCACTGATAGTCCCTTTCTCTGCCACTAGAGGTTCTATTCTTGGAAGGGTTTTCCTCCTTCAGTGTCTGCATGCCTTTCTAAATCTACCTGGGTGGAGTATATCCTCCTATATGTAATGTATACTATTGGTTAAATATTTCTGTTTCAAAGCAACATGGTTAATGGTAGGAACAAGGGAAAGGGAAAGAAACCTCTTCTCCTCCCACCCTTGGCACCTGCCATCACCACCCTTAGCAATTTCAGACATTCCTGGGGAAATACTCACACGCGCACACACACACACACACACACACACACACACACACACACACATTTTATAACAATGAAAAACTGAACAGTATCAAATCTCTACAATGGAGAATAAAAGTCTTTAGTTGCATTGTTATTAGTGGATCTATTGCAAACCATAATCATTTAACTTAAGTAAGCTCCTAAGCCTTATTTAAAGTGTTAGTGTTAAAATATTAACACAGGTATTAAATGGATGTAGAATTCCAAGATATAGAATTTAAATATACTTATACAAAGTCAAATCCATTTTCATTTACTAAAATGAATAAATGATTTGAATGAACTACAATATGTGGCAGTAATGGGAATGGGAATTTGAAGATCTTCCTTGTCCCTTAATAGAGGAATTTGAAGACCTTCCGTGCTTTGAAAGTAAACTCTGACCCCAAATAGGCTGAATGTATTCACATGGAACCTGTGGTGGGAGGAGTTTGCTAGAGGGTAGAGTAGAGCTCACAGGAAGTTGGGAGTCAGAGCTCAAGAGACAGTGGGAGAAAGAGGATGCTTAGGCAAGAAGACAGAGAGGTTTGTGAGTAAATATTGATCTTATATTGGTTTGTGGAAAGGCTAAAGGATGCTGTGGCTCTCTCTGTTGTTATGACTTGTTAACTTCTTTACTTCGATGATGGAATCAGCTTACTGGTTTTGGGATTCAGTTTTTTGGTGTCTAAATAAATGCTTTGCTTCTGTCCTCTATATGGAGAGTTTGTTATATTTTATAATAGAGGACCATGTGATATTTATAGTCACTATCTTTAGCGTGATCATGGGTGTTGTAAATATTACATTAGCAATACAGTGGCACAGAGGTTAGAGTATAGGATCTACAGTCAGGAAGACCTGAGTTCAAATCCTTAGACACTCACTAGTTGTGTGACCCTGGGCGAGTCACTCAACCTCTATTTGCCTCAGTTTCCTCATATGCAAAATGGGGGTAATAACAGCTCCTGTGTCTCAGGATTGTTGTGAGGATCAATAAAAATAGCATTTTGTAAAGCACTTAGCACAGTGCCTAGAACACAGTAGGTGCTATAAACATGTTAGCTGTTTTCATTATTATAAGACAGGCGATCTATGTGTTGTGTGTGTGTGTGTGTGTGTGTGTGTGTGTGTGTGTTTAAGCAGAGAACAAGAGCTAATTCATGGGCATATTATTTTTTAAACCATTATCAGAGGTTCTTAAACGTTTCTGTTTCATGGAACTCTTTGGAAGTCTAATGAAGTTTATGGACCCCTTTTCAGAATGATGTTTTCTGTCTTACATTTATAAATGAAGGAAATGTTAAATTTTGCTTAGAGGTTGGTGAAAATAATGGTGCGTTTTATTTTCCTCATTCAAGTTCATAGACCCTCTGAAATCTATCTATGAGCACAGGCTGACTCCTGACATATATTAAAAAGCAAGCATTTCTGTTCCACTGCTTTCAGGTATTTGAGGAAGGGGGGAGGGAAAGAGAAAAGAAGGAAGCAAGGAAGGAAGGAAGGAAGGAAGGAAGGAAGGAAGGAATCATAATGTAATCTAACTTTATTTTCTTTCTATATATTTATGAAGGCAAAACTGAGAGGAAGGAGAGTTTCTTTATATTTATGAGAGGATCTCTTATCCTCCAGGGATCTCTACCTTAGTATTTGCTCTACATTGACTTCACCACCTTAGGTTTTTTATCTGGCATTCTAAGAAAAGGTGAAGGTGACCACTGTTCAGGACAAGTTATCCATTTAAAAGGACTTATGATGAAAAATGCTTTCCACCTCCAAAGAAAGAACCAATGGAGTCTGAATGCAGATGGAAACATATTTTTTAACTTTCTTTATCTTTCTTTCTTTTTATTTTTGGCCTGTACTTTCTTTCACAAAAATGACTGTATGGAAATAAATTTTGCATGACTGCACATATAAAACCCAGGTCAAATTGCTTGCCTTATCAATGAAGGGGGAGGGAAGGAAGAGAATTTGGAACTCAGTTTAAAAATGAATGTAAAAAATTATTTTTACCTATAACTGGAAAAAATTAAAATATTAAAAATGAAAACATTTCAACTAAATCTTGATGTCATATAAAAAAAATGATTTCTCAGGGAGGAAAAACTCAATTTCCTGGATAAATAAAGTTTGTTTCATGTACAAAATCATAGGCACTGGTTTTGTACAGAAGATCATTGATACAGAGCAGGAAAGGGCTTTAGAGGTCATTGAATTTCATACCATCATTTTACACATGGATACTGTGGCTTAGAGAGATGAGAGGATTTATCCATGGTTACATAGTCATGAAGTATTAGAGACCTGTCTAAAGTGGAACTTGAACCTAAGGCTCCCTTACTCCAAACCTAGTGCTCTCCCTAATAAACCAACCTATCATTAGAGTCATTTAGCCCCAAAGCTCTGTCTTATCAAAATGTGTGAACTCTCTATCTACTGAAGAGCCATCATCTGTCAGAAAAATCTACATTTCCTGACATATTTGGAAAACAATAGCATAAAAAAATCTGCTCATTCTGGCCTTATTCACTACCTGGAAAGGATGAAGGAAAACAATAACAGCAAATCCCTCCTTTGTCATTTGTGATTCACATCAGATTTGAAGTTTCTATTTATTTCTTCCATAAAAATAGCTCTCATGGTTAATCAGTTTTTCAAGTGTCCATCATTTTTCACCAGGGATAATTATTCAGATGGCCAACATGTAGCTCCATCCAATCACTTAAAATTAATATTTGCTTTCAAGAGTGACTTTCTCATCATTTGCTTTAAAATAATAGGGTAAGGGACTTCTGTTGAATATGAGCAGGGAGAAAAGGTAAAGATACGCAGTATAGAAATGTCCACATAACCATCTATGAAATTCATAGGGAAGACTGAATCTAGAGCAAATGCCCATTTAAGTGTTGAGGACATTATCTTTCTAGTTTGAATAACCCTGAAGTGCTCGGATCTCTGCGTGGCTACTGTGATACCCAAAAAGGAAGATGAAGGACATTTGTGTGTTGGGTTGATCCTCTAAAGGATTTACAGAAAAATATGACCCAAAATTATAGAAGAAGAGAAGGTAAGAGGCTTACTCATCCATCAAAACAAAGCATTCCCTGTGGATCTTTGTGATTAAATATTGTTTGTCTTTGATCACCTAAGAAGGAAAAATATGTTTAAAAATATTCCAACATATTTTGGAATATTTATAGCTGAAAAACAGAAACATCAGCTCATTTCTAATTTCAGGGTGAAGACGGTATTAGAATAACAATGCTAGTCTGGCTTAGTGTGGGTCAATGGAAAACAAAACTGAACTAAAAGGCAAGATTTTTTTTTTAATTCTAGTTCTATCATTAGAAGAATCTTCTAACATTGACCTCAGGCCACATATCTCACCTTTTAGACCCTATTTATTTTTCTGTAAAATGGGTATATTTCATTACTTCACATATTTATTGTTAGTATCAATTGATATAACACAAGTAAAAGTGTTACAGTGCTACATTATGCAATTTGTCTTAAAAAAAGAAATGAGTTGTTCCCACTGATTAAACTTTTATTTATTTGTTTGTTTTTGCCAATGTATATCATCAGCTGCTCTAATAAGCAATAAGAAGGTTGCTTGTGGGCATTAAGAGGTTAAGTGATTTGCCAAGGGGAACACAAACAATATACATCAGAGACCAGATTTAAACCCTGATCTGGCATAATATTCTTGATTTGTCATTTATTGGCATCACATTTGCCTGTCACAGAAGCTCATATATAATTGTCTGAATCCTATTCAGTGAGGGAGAAGAGATAGGTTAAAGAAAGAAGAAAGTACTACATAATCTCTTGACATTTTTGGAATAGCAGTTTCTTGTTTGCCGGTACAAGTATGATCTCTTTAGCATGGACGTTTTATACTGATAGTCAATATTAGTTTTCAACAACGCTTAAAATTTTGTGATAAGTTTATTTTTAAAAATTCAAATGAAATATTGTAACTTGGGTGTGCTTAACATGCATGTGAGATAGACTTGTTGATGAATAATGACTAGAGTTGATAAACCATTTTACAAAATTCAAAATGCTTCATTTATTTTTTTTTCCATTTGTACTTTGGAACAATTCTGAGATACAGTCTACAGGTATTTGTTGTTGCTGTTCAGTAATTTTCAGTCATGTCTGACTCTTCATGACCCCATTTGGGGTTTTCACTGGAGTGGTTTGCCATTGCCTTCTCCAGCTCATTTTATAGATGAGGAAACTGAGGCAAAAAGGGTTAAGTACTTGCCCAGGGTCACATAGCTATCTCAGATTAGAATTTAGGTCTTCTTGACTCCAGGCCTGGGGTTCTATTCACTGCACCATCTAAGTGCCCAAGTATTTCGCCATCATTTTACAGATGAAAAATAGATATTGAGGGAAATTAAATGACTTGTCTAAGATAACACATAGCTAAGAAATACCAGCTTGGATTTGAACCTAAGATTCCTGAGGTAGTACATCATGATAACTTCATAACTGGTAAACAGATTTTAATCAAACAGCTGCTGAGTAAATTCTGTGACAGTAAAATAAAAACTATTTCTTTTAATAATATAGCATTACTCTAATATTAAAGTAAGCAGGACCATAACTAGGAATTTTTGTTTTTGAGACAAGTAATACAAACCTCTCAGTTGTGTGTGTGTGTGTGTGAGTGTGTGAGTATGAGTGTGTGTGTGAGTGTGTGAGTATGAGTGTGTGTGTGTGTGTGTGTGTGTGTGTGTGTTCCTGAGAGTCAAAAGAGGAGACACTGAATCAATGGTGGGAAGACTATTTGATGGGGGAAGAAGGAGAGAGATGGGTAGGGCAGGAGAGGAGATCAGCCCACCCCCTGGCTGGTAACTTCCTATTTTAACAAATGGTTCATACTATCTAGTCCTAGGTTCAGAAAATCTAGATCCATATTAACTTTGTGACCCTGAGTGTAAGTCACCCTCTCATTGCTCTAATCCTATCTCTCTATAAATTGCAGAACAAGTGCCAATCTGTATTTTTAGAAGGAATTTCCTCACTGGGAGCTATCTACACAAACATAATCCCAGATCTAAACTAAATAAACAAACAAAAAACTAGGTGCTAATCACTATTACTTCTATCTTCTGAAGGACTGGGTCTTCAGTATCATCTAAACTTAGTATAGTGAATAAAGCACAAGTGATTTGACATCTTAGTTATGGTAAACATAGCAGGACTAAATTGAATGAAATGTTTTAGAAAGTCCAAATGACAGGCTAACACAAAGGAGGAATGGATACCTATGTTACTTCAGGACCCCACACAACTTTTTGAAAAATTCAGTGCCGTAAAGAAAAACCTCATTCAACCCACAATAGCTGTTGTACTGGAGGAATAAAAACAACAACAAAAACACAGCTTTAGAAAGAATTATCAGTAGATTGATACTGTGTTGAAGTGAATAATGTGAAGAGCTAAGGTCTTAATATGTATCATAACCTAAATCCTGGGCAACTATGTGGCACAGTAAATAGAGTGCTGGACCTGAAGTCAGGAAGACTCATCTTCCTAAGTTCAAAGTCAGCCTCAGATACTCAACGGCTGTGTGACCCTGGGCAAGTCACCTAACCCTGTTTGCCTCAATTTCCTCATCTATAAAAATGAGCTGGAGAAGGCAATGGCAAACCACTCCAGTGAAAACCCCAAATGGGGTCATGAAGAGTCAGACATGACTGAAAAACGACTGGCTTGAAATACCTCCATTGAGGGATGTGTTCGTCATATTTTTTTTCTTTGTAAATTCAGGGCATATCAAAGTACCTGGTACACAGAAAGTGCTTCATAAAATTTCTACCTAGTTAATAGTACCACTTGAGAAATTCTGTGTCTTGGAGAGAAGAATATCTTGAAAGTATTACAATAAATAACTATTATACTCACTACCTGTATGACCTTCAACAAATCAAAATGAGAAGGTCAGACTAGATGGCCTCTGGGGTTCCATTCAGCTCTAGAGTTGTGACTCTATGATTCCAACTGATTGATGTGCTTTCAATTTCAACAACTTTTCTTATTACCTTAATCACTGATCTAAGCAAAGCAATATGGCAATTTCCTTTTTCTTTGGAAGTTTATGGGTGTCAGTGTAATTAGTTAGCAATTTACATTCCTTCTTCCCCAACAGGCTGCATCAAAGAGAGGTAGAAGCCATTTTTAGGAGAGCAATAATTTATAATTACTTTAACCCATAAGAAATGTAAGACAATAGGAAGAAAAGAATTATTTATAAAACACTTTTTTTTTTAAGAAAAGGAGAATAAATCACAACTAATTACTTGGTATCCAGCTCATCTGTCCATGATTTTTTTTTTGTAGAAAAAAACCCAGCAACTATATTATTGTCAAATTGTATTTCACTTTTATAACTTATTCTTATTACTGAAAGCTCATTTGTTTTGAGATATCATCCACTGATAGAAATCGGTTCAATAAAAATTATTAAGTAATATGTTAATGGCCAACATATTATTTTTGAATGTTAGGTCTTCTTTCCAATTTTTAAAATAATCCATTATCTTTCTCTTGATGTAGAATGAATTGAAAACAAATATTTCAGTTTATTTTACACATAATACCTCACACTCTTGCTCTAGAGATCAAGAAAATTTTTTTTAAATTTGATACCTATTAAGGTATCAAATTTCCTTTCAAAATGTCACAAGAAATGATGTTCTACCTTTCCTCATAATTTTTTCTAGCTTCTAAGCTTCATAATTAATTACGCAGACCTTAGGGTAAATTGAAAAATTAATGGAAAGGTATCTCTGAATGAATTCATCTTTTGAGATCATTGTCCTAGATAAAACAGAAGTTTTACCTGGTGTATTTAATCTCTAGGAGAATTTCTTCATAGGTCTAAGAATATCAGGCAAAATTTGAAATTGACCTAATGAGTATGCTCAAGTCAACTGGAACTGGCTCCTGAGAGCTCATTGCTATAATTTCAGTATGTATGAGCATTTAAACATTAGAAGTAAGGAATGCTACCAATTAGGACTTGATTTATTGTTTTGTTAATTATCTAAACTTAAGAAAGTGATGAGGAAAATGTTAACAATACAGATTGAACTTTAAAATGTGTCATTTGTCTGTTATTTTTAATGGAAAATCAGTTGTTAAACATTTACCCACAGTCCACTGACAAGTTTGGTTTTTGATTCCCAGAATGTCCTTTATCAGTCATCTCCTTTCATTTACCCACTGTACGTGATACATGCTCTCTGGAGCTGGCTGTTCTCTTAGAAAGAAATATAGTAAAGTAATCCCTACTATGAGTAACATTAGATTTTAAGAATATTAATTGTTCATAAAAACATAATGTTTTTATACTTCTCTAGGTATTTTCATTTCAATAGGGAACTTTCAAAGATTTACTGTTTTAACACAAAATAGTTAATTTTGAATGGTGGAATTTCAGTAAGTGGCAGTCAGTTTGGAGAACAGGGCTATTTTTATCTGCAGAGACCTTTTCAAAGCAAAAGTAACAATAGGATAACTTCTATTATCAGTGAAAACCTACTTTACATGCACAGAAACTAGGACTGGAAATAGAGGAATATTAGGCTGTATGATTCTAATGTAAAAAGGGAAATATGAAAAATGTAGCTGATTATTTCACTGTTTCCAAATGTCTAGATATTCTTTATTTTGTAGGTGAAACAAAACCCTATATATTTAGGTAATTTGATTTTGCAGGATTACTCAGCTATTTGGTATTGTGTAGGTAGAATCCATATCTTCTTTAGATAATAAGGGGATGGTGGGATAATTTGATTCTCTAGCATTTGGATTTAATCTGATTTCTTTTTTAAAGACAGCGATGGAAAGAGAGAAATAAGGAGAGAAGTATCATATCACAATATGGGATGTGTCATTTCTATGAATCAGAATTTCCTAAGGCTATGAGAATAGGCAGCTGCCTACTAGGTATAATTTAAAGTATGCTTGAAAGTATGATTAAAAAAAAATTCACCCCTCCTTTCCACTGTCCTAACAAGATACTTAAAATTCTCACTAATAAATAAATTTTTTCAAGACCCATCAGTGTGAGAAAACAATCTCTTTCTGAAAACTTTTCTACTTAGTGTGTGTTAAAATTGTTTTAAAATGTATTTTAAAGGAGGGGAACAAAAAGGATAGCATCTTTAAAAAGTGGAAGGAATGAACTAAAATGCGCTAGACTGGTTAAATGACAATCTTTAATATTTTGGTGAAAATTACCAACTTTGAGCTTTAAAGACAAGGGAAAAAATAGAAAGAGGTAATGGAAAAAAAAAGTTAAAGGAATTGTGACTTTGTAGACATATAGGGTAGTTTATTACTCTCTTCTCTGACTAAAAAATAAACTTATCTAGAACAGTTCTTTCTTATTCAAAAAGAAGGTTAACACACACACACACACACACACACACACACACACACACACACACACACATACACACACACCCAACAACATAGTGAACTCACAGGAGTATAGAATAAGATGATCAAGTCTTTCCAGAGATGAACAGAAGGCAGTCACAGATAATATTTATTTGCAAAAGGAATTACTAATATTGGCCTCATAATAAAGCTAGTGAATTTTCCAACACCTATAAAATGCATGCCAGACAGTGATTGGAAAATCTGAAAGTTTAATGCCAAAAACATGAAATTTTACTTATGTACTTACATTTCTTTAAATATGGCTCTAAATTTTGGCCACCTTTAAAATGATCAGATACACATTGATAATTTGCTGACATCACTGGTCTTTACTTTTACAAGTTTATTATTTTTTTAAAAAGTATGTTTGTCCAGATTGTATGTTATATTCCTTTTTAAATTTCAATTGTCCACACAATGAAGGTAAAGCTGGTTTGTTAATATAAGCACATTCAAATAGAAATTGGTGGCAATTACCTGGATTTCAGGTATAAGAACTATAAGGAAATAAACAATTGCTAAAGGCCTAACTTTAAACCTATAAAAGGTAATTTTATTGTAAATTTCAAGTGCTTTTTTTTTTTAAAGAAGCAATTTGTATATATTCAAGTCGGAATTCTAGAATCCAGGAGGAGTTTGAAGAATTTCATTAGATAGAGATGTCAGGGAAAGGATAGCCCATTCATTCTAGAGCTATGATCTACAAAATTTGGGCTACAGCCTAACACTAGGGCTTGTGGGAATAGTCAGTTGGAAGGTGAAAAACTGGGTTCTATTCACACACTCTCTGAGAAAGTCAATCATGCAGCTAGACTCAAAACCACACAAACGCATGTTCTCCAATACTCATAAGTTCTGAGGTTTACAGTAGCCTCTCAGAGCAGTTGTATCCTAAATGATTTACTCAGGCATCAAAGGCTAAAGTCACTGGGAAAAATTATCCCACCCTAGTACATCTTCTTGCTCTCTCCTCGATCACCTAGAACAGATCACCTTATGGGTGTGAGTGTACTCCCTAAGAGTAATAGGGGAGCAATAACCGTAACTAAAAGCCCCTACTTTATCCTTTTCCTTTTGAGTAGGACAGAGTGAGTCAATGTAATCGTTATTGCAGACCTTATTTTATTACCTTTCCCCCAAAACACAAACTCTTCCTTCAAACTTTCCAAATGCAGTCAAGGGCACCACCATCCTTCCACTCACCTTGGTTCACAAATTCAATGTTATCTTCAACTCCAGACTCTCCCTCATCCTATTTAACCAATAGCTAAGTCTTGTCATATCTGCATCCATGGTATTGCTTACCTCTATCCTCCAGCTAGCCAAGATCCTGTCATCTCCTACCTGGACAAGGCAAAAGCCTCTTAATTACTTCCCTTGCCTCAAATCCCCTTTTTCTCCAATCCATTCCCCACAAAGCTGACAAAGTGTTTTTTCCTGATCATGCTACATCTTTATCCAACAAAATTCAGTGGATCCCTATTGATTCTAATCATTCTACACCTTTATCCAACAAAATTAAATGGATCCCCATTGATTCTAATCATGCTACACCTTTATCCGACAAAATTCAGTGGATCCCTATTGATTCTAGGAGTAATTATTATTTAATATTTATGTTATCCCCTCTTTTTTACTTAATGTTTTGGAGCTTAGCAAACATTATCAAATATAAACAATTCCAAATACATAGAACAGAAAGGACTGTAACTGAAAGTATGCATTTTTAAAAGAATATAATAAACTCAATTTTGGTTTTAAACCTGCCCTTGTTTGTCTCCTGAACTTTTCTGTAATCAAAAGAAAATATTACAATGACCTTTCTTTTAGAAATTTTTTTGGCACACCTATCACTCATCCCTCTCCTTCTTCTCTCTCTCCTTTTCCATTAAAAAAAAAAAAGAAAGCAACCTTCCATTATAGCAAATAAGTATAGTTGAACAAAACAAATCTTCATGTTGTCTGTGTTGGAAAATGTATGTCTCAATTTGTTTCTCATATTTCATGACTTTTAAGCTTCTATTTTAAAATTTTATATGTATATGATTGTTAGTACAGTAAGACAAATATATAACAGAGACAGCTACATATATACATATTGAATGTGTGTGGTAAAGATATTTTCACCAATGAGGTAGGGGAAGGATGATCTTGGAGACCTCTGCTCTGAGTATAACACCCTCAGTCTTATACAAAACCTAGAGGTATTTTTTTCTTTTTCTATACTCAAGAAAGTCTTGAGATAATTCCATAGAGAAAATTCTTCTTTAGGTTCTTAATAGAGTTCACCAAGTAAAATAACTCATTTAAAATGATATTGTCTTTTTATTTTCTAAAAGTAAGAATTCTTCTTGAAGAGAAAAGAAACTTTTAACTGCATATATAAATCCTTTGAAATGCAAGATTCAAGGGTGATTATAGAGGTTGATTTGTTTAAATGTCATGTCCTTACATTCTAAAAGGGTTTTCTGGGGGCAATCTTTTAGTCATATGATGCCTGTGGCTTGAATACCATTCAAGCAGAGAAGAAATAAGTTTTTTATGAACACAATTACTGATTAACACCCCTGGATAATTTAGCTAAGGTTCAGATACTTCGCAGAGGCTGTGGTAATGTAATCTAAGGAGTCAGGGAACATCTATACACTCTTCTTTCTGTTAAAAATGATGTTTCCTTATCAGAGTTCAATCAATTTATTGTAACCAATAAATAGCTGAATTAAGCACTGAATACACAAATGATACACTTATCTTATAACTTTTTAGAAATGGCTTAAGTTTTTGGTGTCAATTTTCCAAAACTAAATGAAATAAAATATTTTATTTTGGATCAATCTCATATTTATTATGAAGAATCTACATGACTCAGGATAGAGTGCTAAATCTGGAGTTAGGAAGACTGGTTCAAATTTTATCCTGAAAGTGTTCAAGTTGTGTGACTCTTGGCAAATCACTTAAGCTTTCTCTGTGCCTCAGTTTCCTTTTATATAAAAAAGGGATAATAACAGCATTTTTCTCACATGGTTGTTATTGGGACCAAATGAAAGCATGTGGAAAGTGTTTTGCAAAACTTAAAATGCTATTATCATTATTTCAAAGCATAATTTCAGTTAGAAATTAACTTAAATATATATGTATACATATAACATGTGGGTGTTGATTATGTATAAATATGTGTGTTTAAGTCATCCCTCAATATCTGTGGTCTTCACATTCTCAGTTTTGGTCATTTGCAGGTTGGCCATTGATAATTAAATGGCAATTTTTTGAGATTTGGTACATAGTGAGAAAAATCACAGACTATGGTATAGGTAAAGAAAACTAAAACAAAAAGTCATAAATGCATAAATACTATATATTATTAATCTATTTTATCACATGACCATAAGCATATATACATTAATTTATAATGAACAGCCAAATTTTGTTAAAAGTTTCAGTGTGCTAAAGAACTACAGGCTACACAATTACTTTGGGAAAGCCTCCTCCTCTTTATCTCACTACCTTCCAGACTCAGTCAAGTGACTTTCTCCTGCAGTGATCCTTGGATATTGAATTTTTTGTAGAAGTAAATCTCTGAAGCAGTTGCTGCTGCTACACTAGCAGCTGTAAAGACTCTGCATAGTGTGTGAGATACTTAAACTCTCTTAGGTAGAAACTACAACTTTTTTATGGGTCCAGTCTGTTGTTTTTCTTGTTTTTTGTGTTAAATAAATATGATCAAATTATTTAAAAATAAAGGTTTAGGGTGGGGCTCAAAGTGATTCCCAATTTTTCACATTCACAGGGTTTTTGAGCTCTTAACCTGTGAAAATGTCAAGAATGTCAAGGGATTACTGTTACACACATACACACACATACATACATATATATGTATGTGCATATATGTATATATATATATGTTTATATGTATGTATATATGTATCCACACACATATATATGTGCATATATATAATATATGTTATGTACGTATGCATATACACATTTTATATATGGGTTATATATACATAATACACACAGAGACATTTGTTTTTGCTTATCCTCCTGAACAACAGCAGTAAAGAAAACCCACTATTCCGTACCCCTCTTGTACTCCCTACCTTCTCATGAAGACTTTAATGGAGTAGAGTAGAAAGAGCTTTGAACTAGAACCATGGTCATATTCTAGCTTTGTTTGAGCATAGGCAAATCACCTGAGTTTCAGTTTCCTCATCTGTAAAATGGAGCCACTATCTGCCCTGGTTGCTGTTGAAAGTGGGTGTGAAGAAGACTCTTGTTGTAAGCCTTAAAGCACTATAGAAACATGAATTTTAGTTGTCAATAAGACAATTTTATTGACTGAGGAGTGAATGACTTGCCCAGAAGTGAAGGTTTAATATGAAAGAAAGGATTTGGAACTGGCACTATAATATACTGAGGAATTTGTGAAATAACGTGGGAGGCAGCTAGGCACAGTCATGGATAGAACACAGATTTAGGAATCAGGAAGATCCAAGTTCAAATCCTGCCTTCAACACTTACTATCAACATGACAATGACCAAATTATTTAACTTCTTTCACCTTCAGCTTCCTTATCCATAAAATGGGAATAAATATAGCATCCTGACTTCATAGGGTCATTATGAGGATCAAAGGAAATGACATGAAAACTGCTATGTACATGCTAGTTAGTATTCTTACTACCTAGCAAGAAAGGAGATTGGGGGTTTCATGTTAACCACTAAAATAATTTATAAATCATTATAGTCTTCGTGTCTCTAAGGAGGCAGCAGCATAGCATAATGAGCACTACCAATCAGGAAACCTGGACTGTTGCCTTGTCTCTGTGTTTCTTGGCACCAGAAACTTGCCGTGCCTCATTTATAAAATAAATATAAAAGCCAAATTGTTTTGAAAATCAACTAAGTGTAATGCATACTTTCCAAAGCCTAAAGCATTATAAAAATGTAAGATGCAATTACTAACCATACTATTGAAATATCTTATTGAGAACAGGGGTAGGGGGTGGAAAAAGATGGAAAATTCACTTACAACAATAGAAAAATCACAGAAAAGGAAATGAGGACCTCCCAGGATTTAGAAGTCATAATAGTAGCTGCAATTGATATTTTGCTTAAGGGTTTGTAAAGAATTTTAACCATATTCTCATTTTATCCTCACAGCTTCCCTGGTAGGTAGATGCTACCATTACCCCCATTTTACAGACAAGGAAAATGAGTTGGTGACTGGCCCACAGTTGGTAAGGATTTGAGGTCACTTTTGAACCCATGTTTTCCTGATTTGAGATCCAACATTCCAATCACAGCTCCACCCAGATGCCTAGGTGTATAGGTACATTGAGCTAGCTTTGTTTGTTTAATACTTTCAGGGTCAGCCTTAAAATTTAGATGACAATGCAGGGGAGAAATATTTTTGAAAATCTTTATGGATGGGTACAGACATATATAACAGGCATGCATACTGTATACTTTACAAAATAAATTATACTATTTTTCAAAAGTATCTCTCCCCTACTTTGTCATTGAGTAACTCTTCTAGGAGAAAGAAATGTGATCAAGTAGAATTTATCTTCTATTTTTATCACTACAATTATGTCTTCATCTTTTTAATAATACTCTGCTTTCACTCATGTCTTAAACTCTTGAAATCTGACTTCTGACATTATCACTAAATTGAAACTGTTCTCTCTGAAGTACCAATGATCTTTAACTTGACAAATCCAATGGCCTTTTTACAGTACTTATTCCTCTTGACCTTTTTGCAGAACTTGACACTCTTGACCACTCTCTTCTCCTGGATAGTCTTTCCTCTCTGAGATTTTGTGATGAGGCTCTCTTGCTTCTCTTCCTACCTGACCCCTCCTCACTTTCCTTTGTTGGATCATGACGATAACAATAACAGTAATGTTGTTGGGCAGTTGTGTTTGATTCTTTGTGACCCTGTGGACTAGAGCATGCCAATATTTGTCCATGGGGTTTTCTTGGCAAAGATTCTGGAATGATCTGCCATTTCTTTCTCCAATGGATTAAGGCAAACAGAGGTGAAGTGATGTGCCCAGGGTCACACAGCTAGTAAGCTGAGGTCAGCTCTGAACCTGGGTCTTCCTGACTCTAGACCATATGTGCGCTAGCCACTGAGCTGCCTGCTGCTTCTAATAATAACACTTACTATGTAAGTGGCACTGTGCTAAGTGCTTTGCAAATATTATTTCATTTGATGTTCACAACAACCCTGGGAGGTAGGTACTCCAACTTCCCCATTTTATAGAGGAGAAAAATGAGCCAAACAGAGGTTAAATGACTTGTCCAGGGCCACACAGTTAGTAAGTATCTGAGGCTGGATTTAAACTCAGACCTTCCTGATTCCAGGTTCAGGGCCCTATCTACTCCTTAAATATGGTTGCTCTCTCCAGGGCCTTCTTCTTTTGGTTTGCCATGCTGCTCCTCTGGTTACCTATCTCATCAGCTCCCATAGATTCACTTATCATCTGTAAGGAGATGACTCCAGTCTATATACCCAGTCCTAGTCTCACTTATATTTCCAGTGCTGCATCACTAATTTCCTGTTGGACATTTCCAAACGGATGTACAGTAGGTATGTCACACTCACCATATCCACAAGAGAACCCATTATCTTCTTCCCCAAAACTCACTCCATTTCCTAATCCCCCTGTCACTGTGGCAGGCCTTATAGGCCTTTCTGCCATCTTGTTTTGTTACCCGGAACCATCCAGGATTCTTCCTTTTTCTAACCCTCAAATCCAAATGAAGGGTCAAAGGCTTAGATCTGGAAGGTCCTTGCAGGTCATCTAACCTAAATACCTCATTTTAAAGGTGAAGAGCTTAAGATCAGAGTACTGAAATGATTTGCCCAAGATCACATAAGTTGTTAATGGCTAAGTCAGGGTTTGAACTCAGGTTCTCCAGGTCTAAATCCAGCGCTCTTTCCACCATTCCACAAAATTGTTGATTTTAGCTTCACCTATTTCCACTCATACCATCACCCTATTATAGGCCATCCTTACCTCTCATCTGGAATATTATTATTAGCCTCTTGATCAGTTTCCTATCTGAAATCTCTCCCCAGTCAAATCTATCCTCCACCCAGATGCCAATGTAAACTCTTAAAATACAAATATGACCAAGTCTCTCCCCATCCAAAAATGTCCAGAGGAAATACAGACTCCTGCTTGGTATTTAAAACCCTTCAAAATCTGACACCAGCCTACTTTTCCAGGGCTGTTATACATCACTTATCTTCACACACTGGACATTTCATCCAAACAGGCCCACTTGTTGGTCCTCATACATAGCATTCCACCTCTTTTCTCCAAGCTTTACACAACCTTTCCTCCCATGCTTGCCACCTTTCAGAATCCTTTAGCTCCTTCAGAGCTCAGCTCAAGAACCATCAGGAGTCCTCTAAACTACTGGCACTTCTCTCCTCCTCCCAGCACTTCATTTTCACTTGGTCTATGTTTTATATTGCCTTGTCTGCACAAATGTTATTTATGCCTACTAGAATATAGTCAGGGACAATTTCATTTTATCCTTTCTGTCCTCAGTGGCTGCTTAGCACACAGTAGGTGCTTAAATACTTAGTGACTGATAAATATATAATTTCCTTTGTGTAATATGTTACATTTCTCCTAGAAATAATGTGACATATGCTTGAAAATGTATATTAAAAACCCTAGGATAATTTACACTAACACAAATGTGAATATTTACAAAATAAAAATTTCAATGATGTAACAAAATTAATTAGGTTAATGAAGTGATATACAATTCCTTCTCTCTAGTGCTATCATATGAGTTTTGATGGAATATTAAAGTTAGGATTGTTCCATTACTTGGGTGACAGCTTATTTACACCAGAAAAAAAATCATGACACTACTAAAATTTGTTTATGAATACTCAAATGATTATATATACACTGTAATCTTTTATTTGGAATCTAATTAAAGTATGCATACTATCAAATCACTTTTACTGTTATATAATTGCTGATTATTTTTTAAAAACTTTTTTGCACCTTTTGTTTTCAGGGAACAGTTCAATGTTTCAATACAACTTTTTGCTTTCTCCTTTCATGGGCTTGAGATCTTTATGGGCAGGATAATGACAACATAAAAGGCTTTCAGAAATACTTTACCTAAGCACTCAAGATTATAAAAGATATATTGTATATTTATTTTAAAATTCTGAATACCACCATCATAATTTTCTTACATTTCTTTTCAACAGTAATTCTGGGGGGAAAATCAGTTCTATAAGTCTGAGAAATACAATATTTATGAATCTCTTTTTGGGAAGACATTACTGCTGTATAAATTCAAATCTCCGAATCTAGAGTAATTCAAATAAGTCACAATTTAAGTAATTTCCCTCTTTCATATTTATATCCAACTCTCAATTATCCTTAGCAATGGAAAGAAAAAAAAAGTACCACCAATAAAGCAAACTAGTGGGTAAGCCCTAGATTGTTTACATCTAGTTTGGGAATTCACTATAAGTATATGATACCAAAACAACATTTAAAAGCAAAAACTTCAAATGGGTCATTTGGCATCATTTAGGCAGGAAAAAACCCCTCACATTTGTTTTACTGAACTCTATCCAGCTAGATGTGTTTGGAAATGCTATTTCCCTCCTCTCTGACATACGTCTTCCTAATTTTGTGTTGCTTTAGCTAACATGAGAATTATTATTATTTTTTCTCCTCAGTACATTAAGACAGGTTAGGAAGAGAGTAATGAGTTGAAGTGTCTGGGGGAGAACTGAAAGAGATGGTTGACAGGGAAAGCTGACTAAAATTCTACTTTATATAATCCACAATAGTGACCAGTCCTGTTCCCGTCATTAACTTGAAGAGAAACAACAACAACAACAACAAAAAAGGAGCAGCAGCAGCAGCATATCTGCAACAGGTTCTTATGTTTTATTCTTCATACCTTCTGTTTGATGATCATGTCATTGATGTCTTCAAGATCACCCACCATCACCCTCTGGGTTTTTATCACACGATCAAGCAAGGAAAGCCAGTCAGTGAGCTCTGTCCATGCCTTGTTGAAGTCAGCTAGGGCTGGTACTTCCAACAGCAAGGAAGATGGCATTTCTAGTTTGGAGATGGTAGTTTCCTTAGTAACCAGAGTTTGCGTAACCACAGTAACAGTTTGACCAGGAGCTAAAACATTTTTTGAGGGGAAAAAAAAAGAAGAATGTAAGGAACATAGAGCTAGAATTAAACCACTCACTTTGAGAAAATATTTATTTTAATTAAATAGTAACTATAGCAGTCAAGCTCTTATTTATACTATTAATGTTTCTTAACCAAATATGTATTTACAATATATCACACATAGTAGGACAATCCATAGATTTCATTTGAAATAATGGTTCAATTTTGATTACTTGTTTTGATAGTTCAATTTGATAGTTTGATAGTTCAATTTTGATAGTTCAATTTTTAAAATGATTTTGCTTATCTAACCTGAAAAAAATTGTTTATCATAAGTACTTTCTTGTCAATAACAATTATGTGGCATGAGAAATTGACCAGACAAACAGAAATAATCAAAACAAGAAGAATGAAGTTTACTTAAAACTTCTGAGGCAAGTGAAGGGGAAAATTAGGATAATATATGGTTTTTGCTCTATTGTTACCTTTAGTAAGGAATAAATTGTAATCAGAGGTCAAATCTTGCGGGACCCAGGGGTCAACAAAAACTGCTTAGTGTTAGCAGTATTATTTGTATTGGGAACAGTTTATCACATTTTCCCCTACTTAGACTAGTAATAAAAAATGGCTAGCAGTAGGGGGAAAATGGGTATCATTAATCTTTGTGAACAAGAGCTAATGAAGTCCATTATTGTTGGGACATGAAATACCGTTTTTATGGCCAGTAAGTAAAAACAAATATCTAATAAACCTTACTTTACTATTTTGAATTCTATGACCAAAGCTGACTGATAGTAAGCATCATAGTGAATATGGCCAAAGAAATGTGGAGACATGAAAGAAATGTTCACAACATCACAGAATCAGAGCTGGAAGGGACCTAGTAAGCCTTTGAGTCTAACCTTTTAATTTTACAGCAACAATATGCTAACACACATGAGATCCCTCTACAAAGTATACATACTTCTCTGTTTCAGAAAAGAAAAAAAAAACTTGTAACAAATTATACCCCGTCCTCCTTTATAGAGCTACACCAAAGGGATTTTGAAGAAGTACAGTGTGGAGAGGGAGAGGGACTTCTTCCCCTTCCCTCCCTTCCAATTTGCGAAGGCTCCTAGCTTTAACTTTTCAAGAAGGAAAAACACAATCCAGTAGTTTGAGGTTTTTTAGTTGGTAACAGTTTAAGGAAGCATCTCAGAGGAATGAGATTCCTGGGAGCAGAGAAGAGAACTCCCTATGGACTCAAGAGAGGACTAACTCTGGTAAGTAGGAATTGAATTGTAGAGAGATCTTGAGTAACCAGCTGAGCAACCAACCCAGTGAAAGCAATGACACCCAAGGGGAGCTGTGTGAAGACTAAAAGAAGAGAAAGGACTTCTAGGCACAGTACTAAAATTATTCTTGGCAAGTAGGTATTAAGTTCTGGTTTTTCTACCTTTGAAAAGACTTCTAATATTGTAAGTTCCTTCTAAATTTTGTGTTTTGGAACAAAGGCACACTTAGGCTCTTCTAATTTTAACTCTAGGGGAAGCAATACAATATCCTTTATGTAGACATAGGGCTTCACAGAGATATAAATGAGTAAAAATTCTTCTTAGTTCTCAGAGTCCTTACTGTGTTACTCATCTCTTAGGTTTAGGACAGGAAACCTGTTAACTGGACAATTACTAGAACAAATTAGTGTTAGTATCTTATATTTAGTGTAACAGGAACATAATGATGAGGTACAGGCTCTGGGAACCCCCTTGAGCTCTCCTTGAATCTTTGAGGTACTTGAACTCTTGGGAAACCCCTTGAACTCTGACTAAATCTTCCCATTTGATGAGGCATTTGCAGAGGCCTTAAGCTTTTCATTGTGGCTCTGCCCAGACCTCTGTTACTAGCCTAGCCCTCCACTGTCCATCTACTTCCCACCCTTGAGCCTATCAAAATATGAATCCACCCTTGAACTGGCTTAGCCCACCATTGCTTGTTGGCTCCAGGTAGCTTCCAACAGCTTCCCAGCCTTAATCACTCATTGACCTCATTAACTCCTCCTGAAGACCTTCCCCAAACTCCTCCTCCAGACCACCCCTAGATTACTCCCACAACCTTTCTGTATATAAGATCTCTTCTTACCCCCATGTGTGTGAGAGTGCCATAGAATGACCTAGCACAGACTTTGTGAAAGACTTAATCTGTCCTGCTTGCCCAATGCAAGCATCACAGATACCTAGGCTCCTTAAGAGTCTAGCCAATATGGCGAATTTTTAATGAACTTTTAATAAACTTTGCTTTTCTTTGGCTGAGAGGAGACTTGAGTCAAATTCATTCAGCAGGACCTGGAGTGTTGGTATTTTGGGGTCTCCAGAGCAACCCTAATCCTTACCACAACAATAAGACCTATATAAAAATAATTTTGCTAGTAATTCAGTTGTGGGAACAGAAGCCTAGGGAATAGCGGGGAGGTTATCATCATAGTTTAAAGGGGAGACACAACAGACTATAGTTCAACTTGAGATAACAAGGTGTTGACTTGAAGGAAACCTAATAACCTAAGGTTATATCCTCCTTTTATCTCCCTGCCCAAAGTACCATTAACTATAATATTATAAATACGATCTGATCTCTTAGCTTGAAAAGAAGGGGAATGAATGTAACAACAACAAAAATCAACCTTTATTCTTTATATCAGGGGTCCTAACAATTGTGTGTGTGCGTGTGTGTGTGTGTGTGTGTGTGTGTG
>CM053580.1:170839982-170857953 GCA_028627135.1 Pseudochirops cupreus | reverse complement strand
TGTGGACTACAGGTTAAGAATCTTTGCTCTAGATGGAATTCTTTGTCAGCTATGAGTTAGATAGCACGTCCTATCAGGTCCCTTTCTAAACCCTGAGACTCTGTGATTCTTAGATTCTTAGCCACCAAGTATGGGGCTCCTCTCTTAGAGGGAGAATTTGAACCTTTGGAAGGAGAAACAACATCTCATGCTTCACAAAATCCACAGGATTCACAGACACTGGCAAGTTTACAGAATCCTATTATTAACCCTGAGATAAAAAGGTGTTTACCAGTTGATTGAGCAAAGAATTACAAAATTTTCAAGAATGAAGGAATTAGAGACCAGCTGATCTAATTCCTTTGTCACACAGATAAAAAAACTTAACCAAAGAGAGTAAGTGGTTTATCCAAGCTCATATAGCTAGTCAAATGCCAGAGCAAGAAGTAGAACATAGGCAGTGGTATGCTAGAAAATGTTTAACAATCAGCATTCTTAAGGGGAGGGGAATGTATGTCTATACATTTTTAAGTTTAATTTGCATTATTAACATTTTATCCATCACTATCTTACATCTAGACAATCAACAAAATAATAAATTAAGCCTTGATTTGTAGTAGTTACTGACTTACAAGGTACAAATACTCAAAACGAAAAGTGAATAATTGGTTCTCATGAATCTGCTCAAGCTGGCTCCAGCACATCCCTGAACATGGGCCTCCTAATTCTTAATCCTCTGCTATTTCCATTACAACTAACTGATTTGTGAATTCTCATGGGGGGTATAAAAAGTGATATATTAAGATCTGTGGGGAGATGTGCTGTCATTCTAGAATATGTATTGGAGAGGAGAACTAGAAACAGCCAAGACTTGGCAAAGCCACCTTTCTCATTCTGACTATTGATGCTGTTTTATACTGGAATGCATTATGTTATACAGGAGAAACATGGAATATAACTCCAGGTACTTTGAAAATTTGAGTAGTAAACAGATGAACTTTGGGACATAGTGAAGGAAAGGAATACTGCCAAAATGACAAAAATGGAAAATGACAGCTTTTGCAAGCACTGTGGAATGACAGGCACACTAATTTACTGTTAGTGCTATGAAATAATCCAACCATTATGGAAAGCAATTTGGAACTACACTTAAAAAGTCCCTAAACCGTGGATATGCTTTGATGACACTACTGATATACCTGCTGATATAACTACCAGATATACACCCAAAGAGGTAACATAAAGAGAAAATGGATCCAAAGAACTGAGATAAAGCAGGTACCTGTCAGCTGGAGAATTTGTGAATATATGAATATGATAGATTATTATGCCATAAGAAATGAGTAAAGGGATAGATTCTATAAAGCTGGGAAACTTTAGATGAACCGATGCGGAGTAAAAGGAGTAGAACCAAAAGAACAATTTATATAATTATCACACTGTCAGGGAAATCAGTTGGAAGGATTGAAGAACTCTAATAAGTGCAGTGATCAATCATGCACATCTTCACAGAAACTGATAATGAAGCATGCCTCCCACCTCTCAGTAGAAAAGCGACAAACTGGAGGTACAGAATGAAGACCTGACCAATGTACTGCTTTGTTTGGCTTGAACATATTCACTCCATCCTTAGACTCTTCTTCTGATTGTCTGGTTCCTCCCAGTATAACCATTTTAAAGATGATACTCAAGCTAACCATGTATTCCTTCCTCTCCAGTCTGCACCTTTATACTCCTTGCCCTCTGGACTTTCTCTCCCCTAACACCACATGTAGCTTCCTTTAATTCCTTAATGTATTATCTTCTACCATTAGAATGTAAGCTTCTTGAGGGTAGGGGATCTCTTTCCACTGTTTTTCTTTTGGCCTATATTTGTTTTACCAGTAAGCACTTAGTATTTTTCTTGACATGACTTGGAGAAAGATAAAGCCAAAAATGAGAGGAAGCTTATAGAACACTGTAAAGAAGTACTACAAAATTTACTCTTCTTTCATCATGGAGAATAATATTTAAAGCAGAAAGGGTATAGCAAATATGTAATTGAAACTGAGGAAAAGTGAAGAAATAGTTACAGAACACATAGCTACTTTAAATGGTTTTTTATCTCCTGGTTCTGATAAGTTAAATTCCTGGGGACTGAAAGACTTTGCATATGTGATCCCAGAACTATTTGAATCCTAAGGAAATTATGAAAAATAGAAGATAAGCCAGAAAAATGTAATTTCCTTAAGGAGAAGGACTATTTTTATTTTACTTATTTTTTATTTCCAAAACCTTGCATATAAAATGTACTTAATGTTTGCTGAATTCTGGAAGACTGAAGATGAGCAAAATAGTTAGAAATTTATGAAATTTAGCAAAACAATAGAACTTAATGTTGATGCCTAGTCAAATTCCAGAATGAATTATTAAACATAGTACTTGTGAGCACCATGAAAAGAAAACAATGTCCTTTAAGAATTAGCATAAGTTCTTTAAGAATAATTCATGCCACATGTTTTATTTTGTTTTTAATCTTTATGGACTGGTAAATAATGGGAATGCAGCATGGTGTATTAGGATTTAAGCAAGGTGTTTGATAAGACTCTTATTCTTGTTCACAAAGGGGAAGAATCAAGCTTAGATGATAGTACAGTGAATTGGCCTAGATGAGTTTGTCCAATATGAAGCGCGTGCGTGTGTGTGTGTGTGTGTGTGTGTGTGTGTGTGTGTGTGTGTGTGTGTGATTAAAGAAATACGTAACTGGTGAGGGGGGAACATAAGCATGACAGTTTAGTGGTACAGTATATAGAGTACCAGAAATTCATCTTCATGAGTTCAAATCTGGCCTCACACATTGCTAGCTGTGTGACCCTAGACAAGTCACTTAACCCTATTTGCCTCAGTTTCCTCATCTGTAAAAAGAACTGGAGAAAGAAAGACAAACCATGGCAGGGTCTTTGCCAAGAAAATGCCAAATGGTGTCAAGAAGAGTCAAACACAACTGAAAAAAACATGAGAAAAGTGAGATACAATTGACAGCTCCATTAAACTGTGGCTACCTGAAAGCAGGGGTTGTCTTTTGCTTTTCTTTGTATCTTCAGTGCTTAGCACAGTGTCTGGCATGTAGTAGGTACTTTATAAATGCTTATTGATTGACTGACTGTGATGTCAAAGAACTCAAGAAAGGTGACACATGAACCATATGTGGTGAAGTTATGGAAGGACGTGGACAAGAATAGCACAGTACTGGCAGACAGATTGTGACGTGCAATGCTGAAGAGAAGACTCACCTTGATGAGTGGAGGACGTATTTGTGTGCATATGAATGTACGTGTTGGTAGTATAAATTTTATATATGCCTTTATATGAATAAATCAATATATTTTTCTCTACAGGGCCTAATATTTAATTCTATTCATACGTATTTGTCAGCAGAATCATCAGAACAATAAGTTTAGAAGTACTGTACTGAATATGTTTTGTTTAAATAATTGCATGTATGACATTTTTTCAGAAGACATCTTTGAATAACTTCATTTAAAATAACAGACTAGATTCTTTTCCAGACTTGTCATATTTTTGAGATGCAATAAACAAACTGTATCATTAGTATGAAAAAGAATTGTGATTGTTGTCTGGATTTGTAATCTGTGCTGATGAAAGTGCAGTCACCACCTACAGTTATAGTACAAAGCAATATTCTCTGTTACTATGCCATTTTAAAACTAAAATAAATGTCCATTGAGAATCTTGTGGTTTTTTCCAATTAAAGAAAGAAAATCATGATCAAAATCTCTGTTATGGATTGAGTTTAACAAATTAAAATGGTAACATGAGTAATGGTGGTCATAGGGACTTATGTATGATTGTAATCCATTTTGTTGGATTTTAATTTTGTTGCTTGAAAGGAGTTGAGATTAGGATTGCTTTCTTTTCTTTTTTAAAATGATTACTTTCATTTATAGAAGATGTAATTGAATATGAAAAAAATGATTAGTCAGACAAGCATCATCACTTACGGTAGAACTTAAAAGTCATTATTAAGTCTTTCTGTAAAACCCGTATGCTATATTCTGTGTGCTTTCTTTGAAGTTTCCTCATATGGGTCTTCTCTGATCCAGAAGTTTAGTTGGTGAGAGTAAAAAAGCCACATATTCTATTCCTGGCTTTTGCTACATGAAAGCAGAAGACTCATTTATCCTTTACGTGCTTCATTTCATACAATTTAAAAATATCTGCTTTCCTAAATTGCATAGTATTAGAACCATGCACTCACAGAAGAAACTGCATAAGGGAACTCTATCAAGTATCTTTGAATATTGCCTTCCTACACACAGCTCCTTAAATTAAGAAGATAGCAGTGTCTTTTAGACTGCTCTGGGTCACTGGTTCAAGATATTGTCAGCTATTTGCATTCCAATTTAAGAAAAGTGCTCTTGGTAAAACACATTTTGGGAACTTTTAAATATCTTTCTAGTTAAAAATTGTTCTTTATTTTTTATTTCAAATTCACCATTTAAAAACTTTGATTCTCAAAAGGGATTGGATATTTCTGTAGAAATAAACTCTGGGCTATAAGAATAGACAGGCTTAAGATATGTATAAGACTACTTCCCCAACTCTAATGTGACAGTTCCTTTACAGTCTTACCCAAATGAAGAATAAATTGGTAGTTGTAATGTTAATGGAATAGGAAGATCTTCCCTATCCATTAGTAGACCTATGTGACCACATATGTCCCCTTGAAACAGGAGCCGTGTTCCAGGTCTAAAGGTACACAGGTATTTCAATCACAAATGTCTTGCTGCTTTCACAGCTGTGATATATCCTGAGTCATATAGAACTCAAATGGGGGAGGAACTTGCCTAAGGAGCAGCTTGCTTAGAGGGAGGCTTAAGCTAATTAAGCACTGAGGCATGAGGGTTCTAGCGCCTTCTGGCTCTGAGCCTATTAGTTGAAAACCATATATACTTGGAGGTTGGTATTTTTACTTTGGGGGCTCACTTCTGAGAAGGACCTTTTGATTCCCTGGACAGGACCCTGCGACTACTCAGATGTTGGTGTTCTTCCTGTTTGGTGGTGTATGTAGGTGGTTGTATTACTTTGTTCAGATAGTTGGAGCTCTGTCTGTTGGATCTCCCACTAATTTTTCTGTTTCTCTGCTTGTATTTTCTACTTACATGTCCTTGATTAAAGTAAGATTGTTGACCCTTTTAAAGTTGTCTTTCCTTTAGAAAAGCTGATCAAAGGACCTGTGCTAGCAGGTGTGTACTACAGTGATGCTTGCTAATACAGTATTTGGTAATGTTTTGAGAGCTCAGAGTAATTTGGTTATTAAATTTCACAACTAAAGGAAAAAAATATAAGAATAGTAGTCCCAAGATCTGAATTCCAGACTTGGTGTTGCCATTGAGTGGCTATGTGACCTTGGGCAAGTCAGTTAACCCTTTTAAGCCTCAGTTTCCCCTCTTTAAAAAGAAAGGTTTGACTAAATGATTTCTCATGTCCTTTCTATTACTACAGCATGGAACCTATATAGCTAAGGACAAGAAGGAGCCAGAATATCTGAATATTTCCTATTGCTTTTCTTTGTCAACAGTGGCCATATTGGTATTTTTCCTTTGATCTTGTAGTCACCCACCAATACTACCTATTTAGACATTGTTAGAAAATTACAGATTGCTTGGAGGTGAGACTAAAGCATAATCAAGATGCTGACATAGTGGAGGTAGGTGGAGAATTTCTCAGATGCTTTCTCTTCTGTACCTATGTCATATCCTACCCAAATGCAAGCCTGATGTCCCTTCCCTGGAGAAGGGCTTGTGATAGTGTGATCCTCCTGATTATGTATTACATTACCTAGTTATCCCTCCCCACCCATACAACTAAGCACAAGGAATCAACTACCCATAATTTAAAACATTTATTAAATATTAACTATATGTACTAGGAACTAGCCTAAGAACTGAGGATGCAAATAAAAAGAAAAAACAATTCATGCCCATCTTATATTCCAATGGGAGAATACAACATATATAAATCATGATATAAGATATATATGTATATGACAAGATATAAGATATATATGTATATAAGAGATATATGCATAATATAAGATATATATGTATATGTATATACACACATGTATTTATACATATCCATATATATGTATGTAGATATGTATATGTATGTGTGTATGTGTGTGACCTTATTGTTGTTCAGTTGGATCTGACTTTTCATGACCCCGTATGGGGTTTTCTTGGCCAAGATATTTGAGTGGTTTGCCATTTCTTTCTCCAGTAGAGTAGGCAAACAGAGGTTAAATGACCCAAATGGAATCATAAAGAGTCAGGACTAAAAAGACCCACCTACAAAAACAACAACAGAATCTGGAAATCATCCACACAGAGATGTTAACTGAACCCGTGTGAACTGATAAGAATACAAAGTAAGACCACTACAGAGAGAAAAGACAAAAGAGGTCAAGACTGGGGGTGAGGAGGACAGATACCCACAGCTGATGAAAGTGACAAAGATGAAGAACCAGGGAAAGAGATGGAGAAGGAGGAGTCAGACAAGAAGGAGGAGAACCAAGAGAAAGGAGTCACAAAAAATCCAGAAATGAGAGAGCATACAGGAGGAAGTGTTCAATGGTCTCAGATACTGAAGAGAGACAGGAAGAATGAAGATTGAGAAAATGTCATTTGATTTGGCAATGAACAAAGAGATCACTGTAACTTTGGAAAAAAAAACATTTACATTTTTCTCCCTTCCCCCAATTTATTAAATTATTTTTAGTTTTCAACATTCACTAACATAAGTTTTAAATTTTCTCCTCCTCCCTACCCTCACCCTCCCCAAGACAGCTTGCAATCTGATATAGGCTCTACATATACATTCCTATTAAACACATTTTTATATAAGTCATGTTGCATAGAGGAATTATAAAGAATGGGAGAAACCATGAGAAAGAAAAAAACAAAACAAAAAAGAAAATGGTCTGCTTTGTTCTGCATTCTGACTCCATAGTTCTTTCTCTAGATGTGGCTGGCATCTTCCATCATGTGTCCTTTGGAATTGTTTTAGGTCTTTGCATTACTGGAAAGGCCTAAGTCTATAAAAATCTGTCCTTGAACACCATGACAGTTACTATGTGCAATGTTTTCCTGGTTCTGCTCTCCTCACTCAGCATCAGTTCATATAAGTCTTTCCAGGTTTCTCTGAAGTCCACCTGTTCATCATTTCTTATAAGAAATAATATTCCATTACATTCATATACCACAACTTGTTTAGCCCTTCCCCAATTGATGGGCATCCCCTCAATGGATGAACTGGAAACAGTTCTTGGCCACCACAAAAATAATTTTATAAATATTTTTGTACATATGGGTTCTTTTCCCACTTTTATGATCTCTTTGGGACACAGCCCTAGAAGTGGTATTGCTGGGTCAAAGAGTATGCCCATTTTTATAGCCCTTTCTTTGGGCATAGTTCCAAATTGCTCTCCAGAATGGTTAGATCAGCTCACAGCTCCACCAACAATGAATTAGTGTTCCAATATTCCCACATTCTTTCCTGCATTTGTCATTTTCCTGTTTTGCCATGTTAGCCAATCTGATAGGTATGATGTGGTACCTCAGAGTTGTTTTGACTTCCATCTCTCTAATTATTAGTGATTTGGAGCATTTTTTTCATATGAAAAGCACTTACACTTGAATGATGAGGTCAGAAGCCAGATTGTAGAGGTTTTAGAAAGAAGAGTGAGAGGAATAGAAATAAAGATACCAAACATATTCTGCTTTTTCCAGGCATTTAACTGAGAAGGTTAAGAGAGTATAGGACAAGAGTTAGAAGGTACAATAGGTTCCAGTAAGGTTTTCTTTTTTAAATTTAGGGTTTTTTTTTTAGTTTTTGGATGGGGGATTCATGGCCATATTTGTCAGGAACACAGAAACAGCCGATGAGAAACAGCTAGGTGGTACAATGAGAAGAGATGGGTCTAGAGTCAGAAAGATCTGAGGTAAAATATGACCTCAGGCACTTATTAGCTGAATGACTTTGGGCAAGTCATTTAACCTCTGTCTGCCTCAGATTCTTCAAATATAAAATGGGGGGTAATAATAGCACCTTCCCTCCCAGAGTTGGTACAAAGATCAAAGAGATAATATTGGTAAAACATTTAGAACAACGCTTGGCACAGAGTATGGGCTTAATAAATCATTGTTTCTTCCCTCTTTAGTGGATAGGGAGAGATGGATGATTAGTACAAATGGAGATGAAGGCAGGGGCAATCTACTGGAAAAGATGGGTAGCACAGATCCACATAGGAAGAGCGCTTGTCCTTGGTAAGCAGAAAGGACACCTCGTTATCAGAGATGGAAGTGGATGAAGAGACAGTGGGGGAATGTCATCCCTCAGGTAAAGGAGAAAAGGGACTTATGGTCACATTTTTTAAATGCACTATGAGGCAAGATCATCAGCAGAAGGGTGGGGGAGGGAGTTGTGTGGGAGGCTGGAAGAGAGAAGAAAAGGTTTGGAACATCTGCTCTGAGAATGCCTAAAGGGAAGCAGCTGCTATGAATCTGTGCCTCAAGGTCAACAGGCGCTGTTCTCCTCAATAGGTCTTCTATTTTGATTTGTCCTCTCCTTTTTCTGTTGTGTTGGTAGGCAAAATAATATGGCCTCTTCCAGCTTTAATATTCTATGATTCACCCTCAGATTTTTTTTGTATACACTACAATAAATATTTGCTTCAAATGCTACTAATTACTTAAATTCATAAAATCTTCAAAGACTTTGACTTCTAAGATAAAGGTATTATATCTTAATAATAACTACTAATAATCCTACCAATAACCAATCATTCTTACAGCATGTCTTTCAGAGAGTGGTAGGTGCCATTTCCACTCATCCTGATCTATATCTGGCCACTGAACTCAGATGCCTCTGGAGGAGAAAGTGAGGCTGATAACTTTGCACAGCTCCTCCCTCACTTAAATCCAATTCACTTACAAGTCATGGCATCGCCTTCCTAATATCATGTTCCTCTTGGAGAATGAAGAACAAACAACAACAATGACAACAGAGAATAGTCCATTCTAGGCTTGGAGCACAGCCAGTGCAAAGGACTAGAGATGGGAGGTAGTTATGTTTGAGGAAAAGTGAAATCCAGTTTGGCTGGATTGCAGGAATGTAGGAGGGGGAAGTAACATCCAACAGTATACTGGCAAAGTTGGCAAACACAGGTTGAGGCTAGGTTGAATAGGGCTGTAAAAGCTAAACAGAAGAATTTATATTTTGTTCCAAAAGTAATAGCTAACTTACAATGATTTAAGGTTTACATCCTGCTTTATGCACATTATCTCATTTGATCCTCATCACAACCCTTGTGAATTAGGTGCTACTATCATCTCATTTTACAGATAGGGGAAACTGAGGCCAAGAGGGGTTAAGTGATCTACCAAAGGTCACACAACTGGTAAGTGATAGAGGCAGGACTTGAAATCAGGACTTTCCTGACTCCAAATCCAGCACTCTATCGACTGTACTACTTAGCCGATTACCAATCCAATAGCAATATATCTAAACTGTTTGAACAAGGGAGTCAGATAATTAGCAAGGAAAATTATCTTGGTGGCATTGTATAGGATAAGATCCCTTGTTAAGACCATTTAACTGTACCAGTGCATATTTGAAGGTACATACATTTCTTGAGGAGAAAAGGAGGAATGGTAAGTAAAAGGAGGTTTTGAGGGTATTTAATAACAGGGGCTGATTCTGGGTGGCCAAGTACAGAGTTTCAATTTTAAGATTTTATTGAGAGATTTATTCCATATTTTGTTGTAGTTTTTTTTCATTTGTTTGAGAATGTTATAAAGTTCATTTTTAATACTCTGAGTATTGTAGAATCTAGGCACTCCCTGAATAGCAGCCTTGTAGTAGAAAGTGTTTAGGAGCTGCTGTGGTCAAAAAATTCATCACCCTGTGGGCAATCAACGTATTCCCTTAGATACAGGTCAGGGCTGTCCTCAGAGTCTGTATTATCACTTTCAGTTTGATGGACAGTCAATAGAGCAGATCCATCAGTGTATATCTTGGGCAGACACCGAAGATGGAGGATGACCTGGACTCAGAAATAAATAGGAGAATAGGCTGGATTGCATTTGGAAAACTATGCTTTTCATGATCCCCCCACTTTCTCACTTAAATAAAGGCCCTTTCTTTTTATTATCAACATTCTTTGTGGGATGCTATCCAACTGCCAGATGACAGATGCCACAATCTCTGAGGAATGAAAGTTGCAGGTATAACATACATCAGCCTATATGTTCTGCTGATATTCATGCAATGTCAAGAGATCTAGAAGAAATATGTAAAATTTGTACTGAGACACTAACAGAATTCACACAGGATGAGAGGGAATGGATGGGTTGTGACTGGCATCTTGGAAGCAGTATTTACAAAAAATAAGTTGAAGATCCCTCAAAGTGTTAAAGTGAAGGTAATTGAATTGAGATTGCCCTGGAAGCCAAATGCAGAAGACTTGGTAAGATTGGGGGGTTGGTGGGGAGTAAGCTGGGGAATGCTGCTGTAGGACAGTTTTCTTCAAGTATTTTGATGACTGCCATGTAAAGAAAGAATTAATTAGGCTTGCTCTTATTGAGGGTAAAGAGAAATTTGGGGCAATGAGTACAAGATACAGGACCGGATTTAAGCAAGATAAAGGAGCCAGACAGTAAGACAGACAGACACACCCACACCCACACCCACACCCCTTACAGTCAAGGCTATCTCAAAAAAAAACCCATCCCCTTCTTCAGGGGATTTTGAGTTCTTTCTTACCATAGAGCTCTAAGCAAAAGATAAATGACTAGGCATTGGTTATATTTCATGTTGGTTTCTTGTTCAGGAACAGATTGTCCTAGAGAACGTATGAAGTCCTTGTGATTTTCTTTAGCAAAGGATGCCTTCCTCTGCCTTGGGTGACACTGAGGAGATCTCTAGAGTCCTTTTACTTTAATATGCAAAATCAAGAAGTAGAAAGATCATGGTAAAGAAGTGAATTAATTTCTGCTACTGATTCAACAGTGACAGTTCTCAATTTCTGAATGAAGTTTTGCTTGTTTTTTGGAGTAGAAGAGCTACAATGTCATTCCTGTTTGTACTCTATATACACATAATTCCCACAGTCCCATCTGTTGCTAATATATAGAAGTAGAATAACAAATTTTCCATCATGCTATACTCAAACAGTCTTACTAAAATGGACAAATTTAATAGTGTTACAAGCATACAGATCAATATACCATTGATATGCTACTAGGGGACAGAGAAAATTTGCAGAGGATTGATGGCATGCTTATTGTCTAAGGATTTTTAGAAGCAATTCTGGGCTTCATGGTGATACATGAGTCTCAATTTACTGACAATGTTATTCATTTCTTAAATAGAATCTGAACATACCTTGTAACTATAATACAAAGAACTTGAAAAACCCAGGCACTAAAACTTTAAACCCTATCTCACTAACACATTTAGAAATTTAAGCACGACTCTGGGTTTTAAGCAATTGCACTGGACTGAATTTAGCTTTTAAAATTCTGGATCAATAAACATATCATGAGCTACAACTATGTCAAATTCAGATTCTGAAGTGGTGAAAACCACTGCCTCATACTCAATGAATTTGTAAATTTAAGTTATGGAGAAAAATACCATAACTAGAAGTATTATAACTACCTGGATGTTGTACAAAAAACAACCTTAAGAATGGTGCCCAGCACACAGTAGGTGCTTAGTTAATAAATACTAGTTAACTAACTACAAGAGAAAAATAGTATGGATATCTGCATGAATTATTTATTATGAGTACAATCAATAGATTTAAAAATACTCCTACGTCTGGCATCTACAACATCATGAACAGAAAGTCTGATATGTCGAAATGGTAATAATCATGGAAGAGCAAGATAATATATATTTTAATGAATATCATATGCTGGCATATTGGGTCTGTCACTTACTAGCCATATGACCCACGCTATTTAGTCTTTCAGAGTCTCGGTTTTCCCATCTACAAAATGGAGATAATTATGGGGGAAGGGAAAGGGAATAAGCAGTTATAGTACCTATTATGGGCCAATCATGATGTTAAGTGCCTTACAAATATTCTCTCACTTAATCCTCAAGGTAACCCTGCAAGGTAGGTATTCTGAGCTATTATTATCCCCATTTTATAGCTAAGAAAATTGAGACAAAGAGAGGTCAGGAAGACCTGAGTTCAAATCTGCCCTCAGATGCTTACTAGCTGTGTGACTCTGGCCAAGTCACTTAACCCTGTTTGCCTCAGTTTTCTCATCTGTAAAATAAGCTGGAGAAGGAAATGGCAATCCACTCTTTGCCAAGAAAACCACAAATATCATCATGAAGATTTAGACAAGATTGAAACAACTGAACAACAACAAGCTGACTCCAGGTTCAGCAGGTTATCTATACCATAGCCTTTCTGCTTTATGATGATGCTACACTTTTCACATTCTAACATAACTATTTATCTATATATCCCTTACTTGCTGTCTCAACTGTAAATTCCTCAAAGGCCGGGACTGTCATTTCTTTTATATTGCTAACACCAAGAATAGTACACTGTTCATAGTAGGCACTTGGAAAATAGTTGTTTGAATGAATTAGTTTCTTCTGGATTTGTCCTGTTCTGTTCTGCTGCTACAGGCTTTTGAGAATTCCCTGAGTGATGAGAGTAGTGCCAAATGTAGTTTTAAAAATTTTTTTCCTGTTTCAGGGGCAGATAATTTTTTGCCTTGATGAATTCCCTTTTGCTATTTATTAAAGACTACAACATGGCTTTCTTATCTACTTTTTAGCACTACCTGACACTGGATATTGAAAAAATGACGTTGAGTTACCTAACTAGACAGCCACTAAAGTAAAAATAAGTTGATGTGTTAAAAAATTGCAATGCCTTAAAACTGTCATCTAATCTTTTGAACAAATGTATGTCATAGAAGTTAAAAATTGCCCCTGAAAGGATCAATTTATTTTGCACATTTAATTTGGTCAAGGTAAACACAAGTCTGAACAATTTCTTATTCTGGCCTTTTAGTGATTTCTTCTTCATAGCTGATACCTGCCAATAAGGGGTATATGTGGTTGTTCCAATAAAAGAAGTCTAAACCAAAGGGGTTTACATCTTTTAAACCATAATAATAATATCTAAGATGCATAATATAGTATTTCAGGCTTACAAAATACTTTAAACTATTATCTCACTTTATTCTGGCAACAACCTTAGGACACAGGTAGTATTATCATCACTATTTTACAGATGAGGAAATAAAGTGGACAGAAGTTTCTAACTGACTTGCCTAAAGTCATACAACAAATGTTAGATGTAGCGCTTGAAGTCAGATTTTCCTCACTCTGGATCTCCATCTACCTACTTCTGATTCAATGAGGTCATTTCTGTTGCCTTATATAACTTGGTTAGCTCAGTTTATTGCTTTAAAATTACTTTATTCCTTTCAATGTTATGAAAAAAAGCCCCCTATGCTGACAAAACAGTATTACAAAATCAGAAAGGTCAATAAAATGTCACCTGGTTCAACTTGTATCTCAACAATAACTGCCTTCACAAAAGTTTGGATTGGTGGCCATGCAGAAGACCTTCATCTGGCCCAACCCCCTCATTTCATAACAGGAAAATCAGACCCTCAGTGGTTAAAGGGATTGTTGAACATCATGAAGGTAGTAAGAACAGGGATGTATACCTAGGTCCCTGACTCCTCGTCTGATACCCTTTCTTCTACATGATTCTCTTTTATTCTCTCAAACGTTTTAAATTATCTTAGCCCTATGGCAAAGTCCTCTGTGTCAGACAAAGTTTTCTAGTTGTCTATCCAAATGCGTGCTGAAATTGGGGCTTTATCCATTTGGTGGATGAACAAACCAAACTCCATTGAGTAGGTATAGATCTCTTTCAACAGTTTCTGGACTCTTCTGGAGCTTTGTCCTGTCAACACACTATCAGTTGTAAACAAGAGCATCTGTGGGACCATCACATCCATAGGTAATACTCTTTTGACCTTGAAGCTGGCCTGGTTCTGCTCCATCTTACTGGAAATCATCCTTGGATATTTTCCTACATTTTGCCGCAGCAGATATTATTTTCTGAAGGTCATGTTCTGAACAGGGTTACTTCTAGTGTTACATCTCCCAAGGAATCGAAATGTATGGATAAGAGGCAGGATGTTGGAAAAAAAAGTCTCTAAGGTAGCATTTGATTCTGCTAAATAGATGTCCCCCCCATAATCAACAAACAAAAAAAGTGAGTTTATATTCTTTACATGTTTTATCTGATATTGAAATGGTCTGTTGTTGCTTATCACCTGCTTGCTTTTCACTAATGTCCTCATTAAGGATACCCTCTGTTTGTGTACAGATGATTCTTTTTTTTCTTTTTGGGGCGCAATTGGGGTTAAGTGACTTGCCCAAAGTCACACAGCTAGTAAGTGTCAAGTGTCTGAGGACAGATTTGAACTCAGGTCCTCCTGACTACAGGGCTGGTGCCCTACTCACTGCACCCACCTAGCAGTCCTGTGTACAGATGATTCTTACGGAGGCTTTGTATTGATAGGAGACTAAGAAAATAGGTTGGTAATTATTGATGTTTTCTGTCACCTTCCCTCTAGTATTTATAGTGATATCAGGTTCAAAGTAAGGTGATTCTACCATCCTTGACAGAGGTTTGTTATGCTTTTTGCAAATCTTTTCTATTTTTCCTATGTTTGTAGTCTTCCTTCCATTTTCATCCTTGGGTGCCCTTGGGATGTATGGGGGGGAAAAGTTGTATCCTTTTTGCACTGGTCTAGGGCAAAGGTAGGGTATGGAAAATGGTGTTAAAACTCATTGAAAATTATATTCTGTATTTTAAATTGATGGCGTCATTAATAAAGCTCCTACTGTTTGAACTTATTGCTCCATTCAAACCTATTCTGAAAGATTATCTACTCAGAATTCAGTATCCAATAGTAATATACTATTATAAGCTATTATTGTAGTGTTCCTCTCAAACTTCCCTGGAGCCATGGTCACAATGATTGATAGGACTACTAAACACTGCAAAGTGAATGTGACCAAGGACTGGCTTGGTGTTTCTAAGTGAAAAAATGAATTGATATCAAAACTAAATAGCATATGAAGAAATTTTAATGGTTTAGAAATCTCCTAAGAATCTTGCCAAGGTTTAGGCACTCTTCCAAAGTTTTTTTTTTCTATGCTTCCTTGATTATTACCAGGAACTTTTGATTAAGTTGTTCTGCATTTTTCATGTGAGTAAAGAAATTATTTCCATTATTCATAGCTTCATGTTTTTGAAAAATAAAATTACAGGATAATGAGAGAAAGAATCCTTTTTGATAGTTCTACAGAAAAATGGATATATATAAGAAAACAGAAATTGCATGCTGCATAAAAACATCATTATTTTCTTTAGTCAATCCTTTTCTTATTCAAGCTCAGTTTTGATTAGGCAAACCACATATATTCCATCATGAGGTGTTAAACCAATTGGAGGAGATGAGCAAAGGCTGCAGGCTCCCTGAAGACCTCAAGATCTAGGACAACAGATGATTCAGGCAAAGGTCAGATAAAGGACAAGACATTCAATTCTAGATGGGCCACACTCTGGGACTGAAGCCTGTTAAGAACACACACACCACCGATGGGATGAGTTAAACCAGAAAACCTCCTGAAAGTAACCCATTTACACCTTGATTTAGACATACTTTCCGGATGAGATTAAAGTGCTTTCCTAGAAGAAGTCAAAGAGAAAGCCATTCAAAGTAACATAAGCAAAAAAAATTGTGAATTTTTACATTATATTAAAGTATATTAAAATAAAAATGTCAATAATTACAACAAAAAGGATTGTTAAGGTGGAAGGAAAGAAATATTTTAATGTCCTACCATATGCCAACAACTGCGCTAAATGCTTTACAAGTTTCCTATTTGATCTTCATAATAACCCTAAGGGGAAGGTGTTACTATTATCCCCATTTTGCAGATCAGAAAACTGAGGCTGGGAGAGCTTAAGTGCCTTGCCTTGGGTCAGAGCTAGAAAGTGTCTGAAATAGTGTTTGAACTCAGGTCTTCCCCACTCTAGGGCAGGCCTGCACACCCTGTGGCCACCAAAGGATTTCCTCTACATACAAAGAATGTTGTCCTCTACATTTTTTGCAGGCTGCCCAAAATCCTTTGCTGGACCACAGGTTGTGCAGGTCTGCTCTAGGGTCAGCACTGTATACACTGTACCACCTAGTGACCATCCGTGAGGATTGCATAATGGTGGTACAGTGGAAGGAGTAGCAGGTGTGGAGACAGAAGAAGTGGAATCAAACCTCAAATCTACCATTTGGTAGACATACAGAATTGAACAAGCTGCAACATCTTTTGCACTCAATTACATAATCAGCAAAAAGAGGGTGCTGGACTAATCTTTACAATCCTTTCATATTCTAAATCTGTAGCTCCAAGTTATGTCTCCAACAAAAGGCAGGGAAGATACTACCTTCTTCTTGGGAAGTATTAGAGGAAAAATATTATCTTCAAGGCTACCGTAGTTTAATGATGATATTCTAGGTAGCTAGGTGGCTCCATGGGTAACAGTGTGTAATGTTGGTGGAATAGGAAGATCTATCCCACCCATTAATAGGCCTTTGTGGCCTACTTTGAGTTCTGGCCCAGCTCACAGCTATGATACAGTCACATGGAGCCCTGTGTGTGAGAGGAGCTTGCCCAATGAAGCAGAGAGTGAGAGTGAAACAGAGTAGGAGAAGCAGAGCAAGGATGTAGCAGATGATTATACTTCTTAAGTCTTATTCTTTGTATATTTTACTTCTCTTTAAAATTTAACCAAGTTTTGACAAATGCAGACAGACAGATAAAATCAAGTTTCTGTACCTGTGAAGAGGAGGATCAGAGCAGAGTTAATAGGAGCAGCAATCTAACCAGTCAGACCTTCTCACTGATTCAACCCAATCCAACACAACAATAATTGTTAAGTGGCTATTATAGGCAGGCTCTACTGGAAATACAAGGAATTTTTTTTTTTTCTAAAAACAGCCCTTGCCCTAAGGAAACTTACATTCTACCCATTTAATTACATTATTTTCAAAAATTTAACTTCTAAAGAATGGCTATTTAAAGCAACCTAATATAGTGACTACTATAACATAAAGGTAAGCTAAAAACAAAACTGAACTGTAAGAGACTGTAGTGTACAGTCTTTTTTCTCCCTTCCTATCCCCCGCAGGTAAAGAAAAGCACTTCTTGCCATTAGTAGCGAGCTGGGAGACTGTGAAAGAAGTATATTGCCTATACTGTCTATGTCACTTCTCTGCTGGTTGGCTTTGCTTAATTCTTGTTAGGGAGGATGCATTTGATCAGTAGTAGATACATACAAGAAATCAATATTATATAAAAACAAAAACCATCAACAAACATAACAAAAAAAATTTAAAAATCCACATGTAGCATTAAGAAAAATGAAAATGTCAAAACTTGGTTAAATTTTAAAGAGAAGCAAAATATACCAAGAATAAGCCTTAGGAAGTATAATCTGATGTATAGATATAATGGGTAGGATTATACAGTAGAAAGAGCACAGCACTGAACTATGACCTTGAAGACCTGATTTGGAACAGTGACTGAGGAGCTGTACGATTTCAGAGAAGTCATTTTTTTTCCTTCTGAGTCTTCTCCCCCTTTATCTGAAAATCATGTCATTCTTCTATAGTGTTTTAATGTTTCCTCAATAATGCTCTGAGGCAGGTAGTATAAATATTAAGGAAGTATAAGTACTACAAATGAAGAGAATTTCAAGTTAAATTAGTTCTCCATGATCAATCAGGTAGAGGATATCTTAGCAGTGATTTGAAACTGAGTCTTCCAGGTAATGACATGTTTCTACAATGCCACACTCTCTCTCATTGGGAGC
>CM053580.1:170761025-170839482 GCA_028627135.1 Pseudochirops cupreus | reverse complement strand
AGGGTGTTGATTTCTTCAGTCAGATTGCTGACTCTCTTTTCATGATTTTCTTGCTTATTTCATGATTTTCTTTCTTATTTCTCTTCCCAATTTTTCTTCCACTTCTCTGATTTGGTTTTCAAAGTCCTTCTTCAGCTCATCTTTAGCTTTAAGGCATTCTTCATGTTTATTGGAGGCCCCTGGTAGGGGAGCTCTAGCTGAATTCTCCTCCTCCCCCTCTTTGCCATGATCTTTCTTTTCCCCAAAGAAGGAATCTAGGGTTTGCTTGCTGTTCTTACTTTGCTTCTTATGCTTATTCTTACTCATGGTTGGTCAGCCCGTGATTTTTTTTTTTAAATCTCAGTGGGGCTCTGCTTCCAGAAGGGAAAGCTCTGTCCCAAATCGCTGTGGTCCTCCCAGCTGCCGTAGCTCTCAGGAAGGTGCTACGTCCCTTTCCTACTTACTTCTGGCTCACTGGATAATGAAGACTCCAGGACCGAGGCCCAAGACTGTGATCCGGATCCAGGCCACTCAACGCAAGAGCACTCGGCCTCTGATCAATCGCTTAGTCCCCCTGCTGTCTGCAGGCCACAGGCAGGGAAGCTGCAATGTGGAGGTGGGTGCAAAACCTCTGCCTTTTGCTTTCCAGCCCTGGAGACCTTTTGGCCAGACCGCTTTTCTCCCAAGACCTCGCAAGTCCCACTGACCTAGTTCTGAACACTGCTGCAGCTGCTGGCTCACCTGAGGCTCCTCTCATCCAGCCGCCCCCAGGGCACAGCCACTGCTTCAGGCCAGGCTGGTTTCAGTTCGCAGTGCTGATATGGTTACCTCGTAGCTGAGCTGGCTTTAGTGGAAAGCATATTTATGTGCGTTTTGGAGTTCTAGGATTAGTTTAGAGTCATGTTTTATGGGTATTTTGGGGTGGCTATGTGAGAGCTGTGATATATTGCTGCTCCTATGCCACCATCTTGGCTCCCTAAATTTTCGTTTTTATTCTGAACTTAACTAATACTAAATCAAATTAGCATTTCCACACAGAGTAGAATAAAAAAAATGAAGATTTTACAAGAAACTGTGAATCTCTATTATGCATAGCTTATTTTTAATATGGTATATACATTATATATATTATATCATATAATATATTCAATATATGTGTACAACATATACACACCCACATATATATATGTATGTATACACACATGTATATATGCATACACATATATAAAATAAATTCAAACTATAACTTTCAAAGTTATCCTGATTGTCTTTCTTTTTGCTCTCTCTTAAAAATAAAGTGCTTCTATGACACTCTTTTTTTTTTCCTTTTTTCTTTTTGTTTACTCTATCCCTACTCCAACTCTCCTTCTTGTCCAACTCCCATTTCAACAACAACCAAAAAAATATTCTGGTAACAAATATTCATAGCCAGGCAAACCAAATTCCCATATTGGTTATGTCTAAGAATAGATGCAGAGAAGGTACAAACCTGCATTGTTAGAAGGAATTTCCTATGCTAATTATAGCTCTAGTACCCATCCCTAATAATTCTACATAGACATATGGGGATAGATTGAACCTATCCCAAATGTATTTGTCATGGGCTGACTAGCACCACATTAATATCTAAAATTTTCTTGACAATTTGGAAAAGAAGACCAACATGAATGAAGCAAAATTTATGAGAAACAACATAAAGGTAATATTTATGATGAAGCAAAGATCATTGTACATTAATGTATAGAAGAAAAGTTAGTATAGATTCATAGATTTAGAATTAGGAGGGGCCTCTAAAGACATCTAATCCAACTTCTTCATGTCACAGATCAGGAAACTGAGATCTATGGAAATGTATTTCTCTTTTCTCATTGGTGATGTGGTAAGAGGGGATGGCTTTGAATTACAATAATTTGCATTAGGTTATAGAAAGTCTTTGCTGACTGAAATTACAATAACACATTGTTAAATAAAGGTATGACATCTACACGTGTATATTAAATAACTGACAAAGAATAATAATTAAATTTTGACCTGTAGAAGAAACCTTCCAACTTTTTGCATCTTGTGAAACATTGAATATGTATTATGTCCTCCTTTTGCTACAGTCACTTATGCATGATTTTGCATTGATTTCACAAGATTCTGACATGTATTCATCAATTCTCCATCATCAAATCATATATCACAGTGAATATTAAGCATACCTTTAACAGACAGTCCATTTTTCTAAGCCTAGCCTTAGTCATAGCCCATAGATTTTCAATAGGTTTTTAATCAGGTGAATTGTTAGCTCATTGAAGCATGTTCATTTTTTGTCAAAAAATTTTTTCAACCTTTCACGATGGATGGCATGGTTCAAAGCCATATTGTGGCATTCTATTTCTACTTGGGAATTTCTGTGGAACTGGAACATCATTGCTTCTTTGTATGTTAATATATCCACCAGATTTCATCATTTCTTCAGTGAGAGGTCTCCAGGCCCATTGTAAGTGAAACATTTCTAAAATATTTTGCATATTACTATTTTATAGTTTAATGAAGAAGGACAGCTCCTAAAGCAGTGGTTCTCAACCTTCCTAATGTCGTGACCCTTTAATACAGTTCCTCATGTTGTGCTGACCCCCAACCATAAAATTATTTTCATTGCCACTTCATAACTATAATTTTGCTACTGTTATGAATCATAATGTGAATATCTGATATGCAGGATGCATTTTCATTGTTACAAATTGAACACAACCCACAGGTTGAGAACTGCTGTCCTAAAGACTTATGTGGATGCTTCTGACAACAGTTTTGTTATAGCCTTTTTTTTTTACCAGTTTTCATTACTCCAGTCTTTATATTGCTTTCCTCGTAACAATGGTTTTTGTTTTTCTCTTTGTAGCAATAATTAGTCACTATTGTTTTATTGGACTTCTTGCTATTCTTCAGCTCCAAGAAATTTAAACTACACCATAGAGGAATTAATAACAATACCACCTGCCAGGTCCCTCTGTGTCTTTGCTTGTTTTCTGAGGATTAACTAGGCAGTTTTTAACAATAGTTTGACAGTTCTTGGCACTGTTTTTCATTTTTAATATTTGCTTTTCACTCATAGGCATAATTGATACTATTCCATTGTGGCCTTGAATAATTCTTGAAATGTTTGAATTACCCATATCCAAATCTTCTTCAATATCTCTGTCATTCAAGTGTACTCTTTTAAAAAACTACTTTTGCCCATTTCCAAGGAGTAATAGTCATTCTTAATAAATCTCAGAATTTAAAACACAATAAAAAAGAACACTGAAACATGTGTATGTGTAATGGGAATCTGAAGATCTTCCCTGCCCCTTGGCCACTTGATAGGCTTAAGTGGATCTGAGAACCTTCCCTTATTTGAAAATATACTCTGCCCCATAATAGGCTAAATGTGGTCACATGGAGCCTGTGACAGGAAACATGTTTTTCAGGAATGCCCACACCTTGTTACTTTGTGATTGGGCAGTGGGTCAAGAGGGTTGTGACATTCTCTGCGCCAAGAGAAGGCTTTATATACCCTGATGTAAGGTTTTGGTTTTGTGCTTACTTTGGGAAGAGTTGTGTGATCTGGCCAAATGAGACTCTGGGCAGCCTTTGAGGCCCCCAGCTTTGAAAACCCAGATGTTGGTGCTTCCCTCTGTGGTAACTAACTAGGTATGGATGTAATGGTCAGACAAGTGGAAGCCCTGTCTGCTGATCTGTTTCTCTGTCTGTATTTTTTGTCTGCTTGTAACTTCTGTTTGTATTCTCTGAAGTTCAAGGTGCTGACTTTTCCCCCTGAATTAGGTAAATGATATATATTTGATTAAGGTAAGATTGTTAACCTATTTTGAGTTGCTTTCCTTTAGAAAAGCAGGTCTAAGATCCTGTGCTAGCAGCCATTCTGGGTATGCTAGGGTGCTTGCTGCTACAGTATGGCACACAATTTGGCACTCATATGACAAAGAAGGTGAGGAAAACAGCTCTGCCCTGTTTCATTTGGATCAAATATGATTATCTGAGTTAGCTTTGTGTAAGTAGAATCATACACACATGGCCATTGCTATCACATATCAAAATCATTATTTGGCCCAAGAGATGTAGAGACTACTGTACTCTACATTTTTAGCAAAATGAAGAAACTTATATTCATAAAATTGTCTTCCTAAGGCTTTCTTAGAATTGGTGAGAGAGAGATCTAACCTTTCAATGACCTTATGGAACACAAAATTCTATTCTACAATATGTGTATAATACTATAGCAATTTCTCTCTGGAATCTTTGACTTTTTTTAAAAAAACAGTAAAGTTTAGGTTTTTCAGTGGAATACTCTGCGTGTGTGTGGGGGGGGGGAGGGGGAGTTATTGAAGAAAGTAGTTTATACCTAAGCACCTATTGGTTCAGAGGCAAATTAGAAATATATACATTATTCTCCCAGCTATTATGTAGGCACTACTATCATGAAAATAATTGCAAATAGTTATCTTCCCTTTGCTAATATATGTCACAAAGAAGTTATGTGACAAATAAGTCCATCTGAGGAGCAAAAAGTCCTAGATTCAAGTCCTATCTCTGACAAATACTAGCTATGGAGCCCTGGATAAGTCACTTAACGTGTCAGTGCCTCATGTATCTCTAAGACTCTATAACACAGATGAGTTACTGTTCTTCATCTGTATTATACATTTCCATATGAGGGGCTCTATACACCAATGACATGATGCAAAGAGGTATCATCTGATTATACATTTCCCAGTGATTCCAAGCAAGGCTACTATATTAGTAAAACCTTACAATATACCAAGGTTAAGACATTTGTGCTAGAGCCAATCCTTTATGATCTGTGGTAATGGAGGGCATGGATAATTGAAATCCTCTAATAATCTGAAAACTTCATTTAGTCATTAGCTTCAAGCCTCCTCCCCCATAAGAGTCTTTGCCACAGCTTCTGACAATTGAAAATTGACTAACTGGAACCTCTCTTCCTTTACCTGTTCCTGCTTTCCATCTTATAGAATTAATAATCAAGCAATAAAACTGTCAAGAGGTCAGAAGGGAGAGAATAAAAGGACCTGCATAATCCACAAAATGGATAATTAACCTCTGAATAATAGAGATTTCACTGTATATCACTGTCCTTCATAAAAGTGATACAACTGATGGTGTGATTTCTCATACGTGAGACTGATTAAAAAAGACTGATGTATGGCCAGAAGTCCCATGCTGCCTTGGTAGAATGACTTTTGTTCCCCCTTAACAATGACTTGTGCCTGCCAGGTATCCAATTTGCTTTTATGACTCTTACCACTAACTATCATGTGGCATGATATGTACTATCAGATTGTGAAACCTCATTGCACAGTTTCATATATATTCTTCTGCTGCCAAATCCCAGGTTGTATCTCTGTCAATGTTCAGGGATGTGAGATATCCAGAGAGAGGATATGGATTTAATTTCCTACACTCATTAGGTGGCTCCACGGTCTGGTGCAGCATATTCAGCCATGGATTTGAAGAAGTTTGAATGTTCTCAAAGTTGTTTGCATCTAGGTAATTAAAATAACCAAAAGGGTGGATTCATTAGGTGCTTTTAATTATTTTAACATCAGATTTCACTCACTACGTTGTTATGGTAAGACCAAGGCTCCCAGTTTCTCTGCAATAGGGATTCATTTTCCCTAAAAGGTAACAAAGCTGTTCCTGGGATTTGATTGGTCCCTACCTCGCTCAACAGGCAGCTTTCTGGACATGTTGTTATTCAGCCTTCATTCTAGAAGAGGACCAATGGCATCAAGAAGGTGAAGTCTTGACTTGCAAATGAATTGGATTTAATTAAGGCAGGGCTGTGCACAGTCATCAGCCTCACTCTCTCCTCCAGAGTCACTGGAGGCTAATGGGAAGAAACAGATCAGGACTTCTGGGTATGGCTCCAGAATGCAGAGGGAGACACTGGCCTTGTTAAGCTAAGGTCTTTCTCTGGTCTCAGTTTGTCTGAGGCAACTGCCATTCAGTGATTAAAGGCTAGGTAAGAACTGAGGCAAATGGTGGCCTACTCGACTTCCCAAAAGAATCAATCAGGGGTCGGGGGGAGAGGATCCTCATAGATTCTGGCCAGAACAGAAACAATTACTGTTTATACTCAATCACCTAAGGATAGGGAAAAGTCCTATCCACATGGAATTGGGCCCTTGTGACTTGGGGGAACTTCTGAAGCACAAATAAATCCCCATAACTTGCCCTGTTGACCAGACCTATTTACAAAGAGAGACAACAGAGGCAGTGACCAGAGAAGTTCAGTCCCAATATAACCTTGTTGCATACCCTCCCTGTCTTAAGACAAAGTAAACTTCCATTTGTTAAGTGTTCAATGACTTGCGAGCACCTCACTTTTTCTTAACATGGAACGTGAATGGGGTACTAGCATTAAGGCTGCCCCTAACAATTGTCATCACAATCTAATACAATAGAAATATTTCATAATTGTCCTGCCTGAACCCAGTATGGTATAGACAGTAAAAAAACAAAATAGGAGTCATCAGTAGGGATGGAAACAGGCAATTGGATTGGGGCTGGGGCAGATGGTTCTCCTTCTGTTTATGGGTTTGCTGTTCTTGAAGAAGATGAAGGTTGGGAATTAGAGGAAGAAAGGAAAATGTGTGGATAGGTTGATGTTTTTCCTAGGATTATAGCAGTAGAACAGCTTATACAAGTGAAATTCCATGGTATAAAAGTGCCCAATTCAAAAAAGAAAAGAAAAAATGATAGAGTATGGCAACATTTGGACCCCAAATTCGCCTCCATCAAAACAAACAAGAACCCAACAAATTGACCTGACCTTGGAGGTCTTTTATTTGCTTTTATAAAATTCAGTTAATAGTGAATGATAAAGGACCTTTTCAAGGGAGAAGCTTGATATTTCATGAAAGCCAACTTTAAAAATTCAAATGGGAACAAATAAATAACATCCTGAGTGACTCATTTTTCCCTTTTTCAATTAAGGGCTTAATAGCACACTCTCCCTGCCTTTCATAATAGATGACATACTCCAATGTTTTCCCATCTAGCCCTTCCACCCAAAGCAATGCAGCATAGTCTAATGTCATGCCGATAGGACATCCAAACAGGACTTTATGAATGCCTGTTTATGTTTTCTGCCAGGTAAAACATGATGCAAGAAACACAAATACAGGGAAATTCATCCTGACCTTTGAGGGATTTCCATTTAAAGCTGGCCACAGAAAATTAATCCAATATATCTGCAGCTATCTGCCATTTCCTCTTTTCTTATTTTTTTTTAATGACACTCAATAGTTTTTTCTTGCAACAGTGCAAAATAATAGGTTTTAAAATGCCATAGGATTGTTTAGTTGACTTTTGAGGCTTTGGAATTTGACTGCTGCAAAAGGAACTATAAATTCTTTTTCTGTAGCTGGAAATAAATCTTTACTTTTATTTTATAAGGAGTCTATCAGAATTAAATTACTCACCTTAGGAGAATGGTGAGACTTCACATTCTATATTCAAAGATTAATAAATTTGAATAATAATAGCTAGTATTTAGTGTTTAAGGTTTGCAATGCACTGTACAATGTTATTTTATTTTTTTTCCTCACAACAACTTCGGGAGTGGGTACTAATATTATCCTTAGTTTGTAAGTGAGTTTGTAAGGCAAAATGAGGTTAAGTGACTTACCCAGGGTCATACAGCTACTAAGTGTCTAAAACTAGACTTGACCTAAATTTTCATTCCTTTTTATGATTTTCTATAATTTCTATAATTCCTTTCTATAATAAAAAAAAATCTTCATGCAAGTTACTTAAAAGTCTTCATTACTTCTGAGACAGAAAAGCACGTAATCTTTCTTGTGCTTTGTAGGCTGCCAGTTCTAGCTATTTTGCTTACATGGTGGTAACAGTTTAAAAATTGGGGCAAGATTATGAACTCTGTCCAGGAGAGACACAAATATAGAAGCAACGTGCTCAAGGTTGATGGATTCTGAATTAATTAATTCTGAGAAATGTAGACAGCTTTAGGTACTGTACACTTTTATTAGTTCCAAGAAATGAAGCTTTGCCTTGTATGGCATGAGCATGAGAGAAATATTTCATGTTGTCTTTGTTCTCTATTTCATTATACTTTAATGAAAAACTGCAAATCAGAGGAGGTCAGAATTGGACTGTAATAAATACTCATTGAATGACTGACTGATTATTATTAGACAAAATCTAAGGGACATCCTCTACTCCAGGAGGACTTGGCCCTGAGGGTGTGTCTTGGACCCCCTCTGCAGTCTGGTAAAATGTATGGACCATTTCTCAGAACATTTTAAATTCATACAGTGTCTAGGATTACAAAGGAAACCAATAATATTTAATTGCAGAGGGAATTCTTTCCTTCATCTTAGTTTACGTATCCTTGAAATCTATCAATGAACTCTTGGAGTCCCTGGCCTATTCTTAAACCCTCATTTCAAAGATGAGGATGCTGAGGCCCACAGAAATGATTCAGGTTGTCCAAAGTCATACAAGTAATCACTTGCAGAGTCAGGACTAGGACTCCCAGTCTTTTGGATCCTGGTCAATTATTCTATATGTTATATGCATTCAGTTTATACGGTATTGTCTCCCACTATCTGGCAAGGATGCCAGATAAATCCATTAAGAAAAATTAACCCACAGTGCATTACATTGTAGCTGTGACACGCCAACTCACAGAGATGTCTATATTGCTATAATGTCGAATAAATTCATTTTTGTCAAAATTTAATTTTGGAGGAGGCAACTCACAAGTGTGGTCCTTTCCACTTCTAAGTCTCTGATCTAAGCACCCCAAGCAGAGATTTGAGCCAGGAGCTCTCTCTAGTGGTAATCTTTTGCAGTCTCTGGTTCTGCAACAATGGAGTGGAAAGGACAGGAGAAGATGGAGGATAAATGGGAAATCCCAAATGGCAGCATCATGAACTACAGAAGAGTTCCTCTGGACCCTGAGTCATTTTACCAGGGTATCTCAAGTCCTTAGAAAAGAACTCCTAGAAAGCCATTAGTATGCAAATGAAGCAGGGACTCCCTGACTTCTCCTATGTATGTGCATGTCTCCATGATCTCAGCAAGATCTAAGACTCTTTATAGAGCAGGGACTGAGTTGTCTTCTGCTTTTTGCTGCCTATAGCACTGTGTTGTCCACATGCTAAGGATTTTAAATGCATGTTGAGTCATCCATTCATTCAATAAAATGAAAAGAATTAAAGGCAAATGGGAGGCAGCTGTAGATATTACAGTATTCAGACATTCTCTTTTCTCTCTTTAATGTAAATATGTGTGATGGTTCACAGCATCAGAATTATGAATTGCTCTTGCACCTGATTTAGCAAAATAGAAGAATAATCATTGGATTTTTTTACTCTCAAAATGAAGCAATATGAAGGATCTGAAGCTAGAGTTTATAAGTAACACACTAGGGTAAAGACAATTTTGTTATATTTTGTTTTCCTTTCAATGCCAGTGGTATTTGAGTCCTAATGTGTGGTAGGGTATTATTGCCTATTTCTTTTTTTTTTCAGGCAATATATTGTGAAACCAGCATCACAAATATAGCTGACCTAACAGCAACTATCCATTTAAAGTTGAACTTTAGGAAACAGTATATACTAAATAATATCCATTTAGGATATGAAAATATCTTGTGTTCTTGAAACAACACACATTTATACTGTGCAAGGTGCTGCAGGAATGGTTTGGGTTCATCCTCCAAAGGACCAGACTAGCTAAATTCTGGAAGTTCTTCACCAGAAAGGTGATATTGGCCACCAAGTGGAAATATTTTTTTCACCTAAAGAAACTCATGAAGGCTTTCTGCTAAGGCATAGAAAGGACTTTGCTAAGCATCAATGGATATGCTTGGCTTCTTCAATATCATGTTTGGTGAAGTATAGGAGAAGCAATAATACCTTTTTTTTTTTTAGAGCTTATTAAGCATGTTCATGGCAACCCTTTGAGGTCAATAATGTATATACTGTTACTCCCATTTTATAGATAAGAAACTAAGGGCTAGCTGTTAAGTGATTCACCTGACACCCAAATCCCAGAAAATGAACTTTGTAACAAGATCTTTTAGTATTTGGTATACTGCTCTTTACACTACGTAATGTTGGTAGATATCAACCACACTATGTTGTTACCAAATCAAAACAATTATAATAACATTCTCTTGAAATAAAAACAATTCTGAATATAATTTAATCTTTAATAACTCAGGAACATTTCAGGTTTCCTCAATGCCTTAGGGTTATGATTATGACATAAATTATTATTACACTGTAGCTGTGACATGCCAATTAATAGAACTGCCTAGTTTCTAGAATGCCAGATAAACCTGTTTTTATCAATACTAAATTTTGGCAGAAGCAAATCACAAGTGGAACAAAGAAACTAGATGTTCTAGTCCTGAATCTACAAGTAATTAGTCGTGTGACCTGGATGAATTAAATTGTTTCTCTGTGTCTCAGTTTCCTCATTTGTAAATAGACATGTGATCTGATGAGATCTGATGAGTAAAATATCCTGAGATGAGTAAAATATCCTGAGAGATCCCAGCAACCATCTGTGATAGGAACTTCTTGAGTACAATCCATTCATAAATTGGGCACTGGCTTATGCATATTACCCAACAAGAGATCAAATTCAAGTGGACAACAATAGAGTACAAAATAAATGCATGTGTGCTGAGGGAACACAAATTTACAGCTCATAAAAAGAAATGGACCTGACATAATCAGTATACGCATCCTGACATAGCAAGTTTAGTGCCTCAGACTGACAAAAAAAAAACAAAACAAAACAATAATGCTTGCACATCATGTTCAGTCCTTCTATGTCACTGAAGATAGCTCTGAATGTTCAGAAAGCCCTAGGAAAACAACAGAAATACAATCCCTAAACTGTAGAGTGAGATTCAATTAAAGTAGTGTTTGTACCTTCTGCTAACATGGTGTTTGGTTATCATAGCCATAAAAAAGCTTATTTAGAATATTAGCAGTGAAAGACAAAAAGCAATCTACCTGACTTGACTCATACTTCCAATCATCCTTTCGATCTTTGAAGCTTAGGCATGGCAAGATCAAAATGCCATTATTATTGCCTAATTGTCAAGTCTAGGTATTTTTTTTTCTGCATCATTCCACAAGTCTACCATTGTATTAATACTTCTTTCTCCCTAGTGAACCAGTCAATATTGTATTAAAATCCTCTACCCAGTGAATGGATTGAATGCCAAATAAAAACGGACTGTATTAAGTTTTTTTCAGAAAAGATTAGAAAATAACTAAATTAAGACTTTTTTCTTCTTCTAAGTCTAATTGGATGGCTGGTCAGTTTGTTTCTCCTCCTTTTTCTTCTCTTTCTCTCTCTCTTTCTTTCCACTCTTCCTTCCTCCCTCTCTTCTTCTTGTTTCTTACTCTTTCTCTTTAGATTTTCCTAATACTAATTTTTAAATGCTTTTGTTAATCTGTTCCTTATCTACACATCTACAAGATAAATACTATTTTTAAAAACTCACCATATTTAGATAAGATAGAATATTAAAAAAAACTAACCTCACATACATCAGTAGTCAAAAATTGGATATACTCTCCCCTTTTCATATTTACCTGAAAAGTCTTTATACTTCTGGTTTATTTGCTAACAAGATAATCCACTATATTGTACTTACAGACACCAGGAACAGTAGGTCCAGATGCTACTCCTTTTGGCTTTCCCCTTACGTCTTCAAGTAAATTATTTACTGCCTTCCAGTCAGAGCTCAAGTCTTCTAATTTTCTCTTTAACAGAAAAGAATGTGTTTTACTTGTTAGATAAATACCTTAAAGACATTTATTGAATAATTTTATTCATTGTTTTGAATTAAATTACTATATTTATACATTTTTGTTTAAAATTAATTGACCTTGGGTATATTTCATGCATTGAGAAGTTTTGCACAAAATTTAATCACTCACTGCTTCTATAAATAGTCAATCAGTACCCACCGGACTCAAGGTACTATTTTAGATAAATTTTAACTTACAAACAATGACTTGCTATCGTTTATAAGGTTCTTTTTTTTGAGTCTGGAACTTATTATTTAATTACTATGAGAAATTCTCTTTCCTGTCTTGACTTGTAACTATTCTACAACTCAAAAAGAGTTGCTAGAAGTCCTACAGTGTTACTTGACATGCCCAAGGGTCAAATCGACACCATTTTTCAAAGGTAGGGTTTGAACCTGTGTCTTTCTCAACCTGGGGTAGGCTCTCTATCCATTCCCTCACATATCCTTACATAAACATGAAAAAAAAATGGCAGGAATTTTGATTATTAATTAATCATTTGTTGGTCACTATGCATGATCTTTTCTATTTTTGTGTGTGCCATTTTCGGCATCTCCTCTCCCCCATTTTTTGTAATATCTTCAAAATTGATCCCCTGAGTGTCTTTAAATTGTATCACTTCCAGCAAAGATTTTCTCTGTATGTGTTTTGTCAGTTCCAGCTATTTTTTAAAAATCAATTTCATTTTGTTGAATGCCATTTCCACTCTTTTTATATGGTATGTTTTATACTGAGGTATTACCAGTCTGAACATGGTCATTCCAGAAACATTGATGAGGAGCAGAAATTGCTTTCAATAACTCCAAGCTACTTCCTGCTGCCAAATCCCAGCTTTATAACATCAATGTTCTCCTAGTGATACTATCATTGCTATGAATTCTGGACTACTATAATCTCAAAATAGTCAAAATTATAGTTGTCCCAAAGGGCAATGTAAAGAACCACAGTGGGTGCAAGGGAACAGTGATGATACACACCCAAAAAGTAGTGTGTGTGTGTGTGTGTGTGTATACATATATATATATATATATATATATATGTATATATATATGTACATATGTATATATACATATATGTGTATATATATATATATATATATGTAAAATAAACAAAAACAGATGGTGAGGCCAAGTATTGTATTGGTATCCTTGAAATACTAAAAAAAAAAAAAAACAAAGGAAGTCTCTCAAACTCTAGGTAGAAATACTATGGCAGATTTGTGAAAGTACCACTGCCAAGAATATGACAAGAAGGGAAGACATGGATAGACTGTGATAATGTACAAGTACATAAACACTAATAAGATAATAGATTCATTAGGTATATTTCACCACATTATATTGCATAAGATTTTATTAAGCTATACCATACTGTGCTGTACTATTAATTATTATGCTATACTATTTTGAGAAGAATAGACTTATTTTTCCTTGGCACAGGAAATTCCCAATGAAGAAACTTCTACTTGCAGGTCAGCAACAGTTCTGATTACAAAACTTTTATCTTAGAGAATTACCTGGGGAATTGATAGGTTAAATGGCTTACCAAGGGTTTGCATAGAGAATATGTGTCTATGCCAGAACTTGAACGTAGGCCATCTGAACTCCTAAGCTGACTTTCTAGACGTTAAACACTGTCTCTTTTTAAATTATTTATTTATTTTTAAAAGATTCTCTTCTTTTTAAATTTTGAGTTCCAAATTCTCTCTTTCCCTCCCACTTCTCTACCACTTGCTGAGAAGGTAAGCAAAATGATCTCAATCACACATGTGGAATCACGCAAAGCACGTTGTTTGTCCTTCATTTTGGAAGAGGACCAATGACATCATGGGGTGACTTCTTGACTTATATGTGAATTGAACTTAAGTAAAGCAGAGTTGCTCAAAATCTTTCAAAGTCTAGTGGTAAGTCAATAGCCATCTTGACTATTATTGACTAGCGATAGCTCGGCACACTGTGGATGACCTTAGCATCTTTGATGATTGACCATACTCGAAACTCTCTAAGAATCTGCTCCAGCCACCTTTATAGACATTGAAATAGATTGTTCTCATCTGCCAATTTTGTCAGGGGAAGTCTTCCCATGCTTGGGGTAGATATTCCCTCAACTAAGTGATGGATTTGAGATCCACTGGTTACCCTCAATCTGGTTTAGCCCACATGCCCAGATAGAACTGGGATATGGCCACTGCACAGACTGTAGCTCTTTGGAGCCACGGATGAGAATTGAATGATAGATGGACACCAAAGTGGAAGAATAGCCCTGAAATGGGCTTGAATTTAAATCTGACTTTAAACACTTACTAGTCGTGTGAGGCTGAACAAGTCACTTAACCCTATTTGCCACATTTTTTTTCCATCAGTAAAATAGCTGGTGAAGACAATAACAAACCACTTTAGCATATTTGCCAAGAAAACCCCAAATGGGGTCAAGACGAATTAGACGTAACTGAAGAACAACAAAAACTGGTAAAATTGGAATTATGTAAGCAAGAAAAAAAGTTTGTCAGCTATTACACGATGCAAAACATATTTGCATCTCAGCCACATCATGAAAAGAGACAAAAAAATGAGAAAATGATGCTTTAATTTGAGTTCATCCGTTTTCTCCAAACTCCGTGAATTGCATCATGCGTGCTTTGGTGTTGTCTCGGATCATCGTATTGATCAGAATAGCCAAGTCTTCTCCCAGTTGATCATCTTTACAACATTGTTGTTACTGTGCACAGCAATATTCTGGGTCTTTTCACTTCACTTTGCACTAGTTCACATACGTCTTGCCGTGGATTTTGTTGTTTTGTTTTGTTTTTGGAAAACATCATCCTTATTATTTCGCATAGCACAATAGTATTCCATCACAGTCATATACTACAACTTGTTTAGCCATTCCCCAATTCATAGGCTTCCCCACAATTTCCAATTTTTTTTTTAGCCGCCAGAAGGTAAGCACAGTTTTATAGCCCTTTGAGTGCAGTTCCAAGTTTTTCTCCAAAGTGTTTGGACCATTTCTCAGCTCTACCAATGGGGCATTAGCGTACCTATTTCCTCTCATCCCCTAAACACTGCCTCTTATAGTCATACTGTGATACATGGAAACAACAGCTCTCAGCTGTTGGATAATTTATCTAGGTAGGCCAGATACTTAGAACATGAAGACAGTGTTAGTAGTTTTATCTCCAGATGCTCTAGATAGTTTATGTTACTGGTTAATTACACTCACTAGAGGAGAAAAATAAGATTTTGGTGGTATTGGTGTTGGGGTGCTATTGGCCATAGAGGATGGGGGCATGAGTGTATAACTGGCCAAAATCCATCACTAATCGTGATAGGGTACCTGCCCTGGGACCTGATTAACATTGGCTCCTCTATGCATCTTCCTCTTAGACTAGGTCAAAAAAAACTCCTAGCCACTGGGATTTGAGGATTCTCAGACTTGATGCCTAAAAGCACTCTAGTTACTGAATTTCAGATGGAAATGAAGGGGAATGGGTATAGCTCAGCAAAATACTACTGTATACTTGTTGCAAGTTTTTGCTGTGTTTGAACCAAAGTAAACCTTGGTTAAATGAATGATTTGTGAGGCAATCATTGCGCCCCAGCATCAGATCTAACTAAGAGGTTTCTCCAATTTAAGTAGTGCCAATTTTTTTTGATGGAACAAAACAAAACCCAAATGTGTGCTCGATGAATCCTGGTTTAAGCCATCATTTGTACAGGTAAAAGCAGTTACATGGCACAGTAGGTAGAGTGCTGGGCCTGGAATCAGAAAGTCTCATTTTCCTGAATTAAAATCTCACCCTAGACACTTACTGTGTGACCTTGGGCAAGTTGCTTAACCCTGTTTGCCTTAGTTTCCTCACTGTAAAATGAGCTGGAGAAGGAGAAGGCAAACCACTCCAGGATCTTTTCCAAGAAAAACCCAAATGGTGTCATGAAGAGTCAGACGTGACTGAAACAAGTACATAACAGCAAAAGCCTTTAACTGTTCTAGTATGCACAAATAGTTGTAATGCAGTGAAATTTTCTTATAATGAGTATATTACTAGAAGGCACACTCCTAGTCTGCAAGAATTAGAGATAAAATGACAGCTATTACCAGGCCCTCTCCAATGAAACACTAAGGAAATGCAATCTTTGAACTCATTGGGTTCACACATTATCTTCATTCCACTTTCCTCCTCTTATAACTAGAAAATTTTCTATATTGGTGTTTTGTCTATGTGAGCCATTTGGGAACTATATGGTTTGTTTTGTGAGTTTGTTTTTTTTTTTTTTACAGGACTGTGGTAGTCAACTGGGAACTGCTGATAGCAGTTAGAGGAAAACTAATTCTAGTGTTATGGAAAAAGGGCAAAAACATAAATAGTTTAGCTCTTTTTCACTCTCTACTTATGTTGTAAATTATAGATAGCATGTTTTTGCTATAGAGAACAGGAATAAATATACACATTTATAGGGGATTGCATAGTGGCAGCTGGGTGGCACAGTGAATGGAGCACTGGATCTGGAGTTAAGAAAACCTTAGTTCAAATGTAACTTCAGATAATGACTAGCTGTGTGACCCTTGACAAGTCACTTAGCCTCTGCTCACCTTAGTTTCCTCATCTATAAAATGCAGTATGTCAACAAAGCATTGTTACTGTGACCTACTTTGTTTTGTTGTTTATAATTCTTTAACAATAGTATAGGAATATCTAAAATTTGACCCGTTAGCATAGAATAATTGTAAATTTCAGAGCTTGAGGGAAAGAGATCATCTACCTTGGGAAAGGTCATGGGTAAATCCATTTGAAAGAAAGAATAAACAGTGAAATCAAATGATTTGACTAGGATGGGAAAGCCATTAAGTGAAAGAAGAGAGGATTAGAATCAGTCTCCTTTCTCTTGATATAGTGACCCTGACATGTTCTTACCTGATTGCATGTGTGTGTGTGTGTGTGTATACACACACATTTATGTGTATATACGTATGTATCTATGTGTTTGTATGCATTTAATATACATACATATGTATATGTGTGCATGTGTGTCTGTCTGTCTGTCTGTCTATCTGTCTATCTATATCCTTGGATATTCATGAAATGGGTTCAAGGTATGATAGACTGTTGGAGAAGGATGAGTCTAGCTAGCCAAATTTGGAAAAACTTAATGAGAAGGCTGATGAAAGTTTAGGCCACCGTAACTCTGGAAGACTAGTTGCTAAATCAGTGAGGAATTCCATACTACAGAGTTGGGAGGGAATTCCTTATGGTGATGAAATTGCAGATCTTACATGTATTCAAAGCAACCTAATGGATATATCATTAATGGTATTATGAAACATCCATTATTTCTGGATGAGAACAAAAGAAAAGGTAAGGAAGTCTCTAACATTTTGTGATAGAAAATACTTCTAAGCTTGTTGAGATTCAATCAAATTTTCACCTTTGGTGCCTCTCCAGAAGCTGATTTCTTGAAAGCTGCGTAAGTGGTATCTCTTTGGGGTATTTGCAACTATATGAATGTGGAATGCAGAGCAGTACAGTTTGTGGATAGCCTTGAATGTCATTTATTTTACTATTCCTAAATGTTTGTGGGCTGTTTCTGTTTATTTTTGCATTAACATTTACAATATACATTTTTTTCTCAATGTTATTGGGCTTTTACCATTAAAATGTAATGTCCTTAAGGGTAAGAACTGTCATATTTCTTGTATTTGTATTCCTAGTGCTTAATACAGTATCTATCCATCTATCTATCTATCCATCTATTGATCACTCAATCTATCTATCTATCCATCCATCCATCCATCCATTCATCCATCTCATTATTATCAAGTTCCTTCGTCACCTCTGTGGGTGGCTCACTTTCCTCATCTATCATTCTTAACCTTTTGTCTGTGAATGTGTCCTAGACCCCTATGGTGGTGAAGGGTAAGTAGACTCCTCAGAATTATAGTCATGAATGCATACCGTAAAATGCATATTATTTTGCAATATGTAGTCCCTTAGAGTCAGGAAGACCTTAGTCCAAATATGGTCTCAGACACTTACTAGCTGTGTGACCCTGGGTAAGTCACTTACGCCTATTTGCCTCAGTTTCCTCATCTACAAAATGAGCTAGAGAAGGAAATGGCAAACCACTCTTGTATCTCTTGCAAGAAAACCCCAAATGGAGTCACAGAGCTGCGTATGACTTAAATGACTGTACAACCACAGAAAGCATACTGGATTTGGATTCAGAACAGTAAGGTCACAACTCTATCACTTCTTATCTATATGACCCTAAGCAAATAAGATTTCAATTCAATTTGACAATCATTTATTAGAGACTACCATGAGTTTAGGTAAGGTATGAATATAGATGCCACGCAAATCCTACAAAATGTATTGTAGGATGGGAAGTGGATACATACACATACATACATATATACCCATGTATGTGTGTATATGCATATACACACACATATACAGATACACACACACACCTATATAAACGTATGACTTCTACAAGGCAGAATGTGATCAGTGCAAAGGAAAGGTCCAGGCCAGAGTAGATAAGAAAACAGAGTAGGCTGGGAAAACTTTCAGATCGAAAGTGTTAGGGAAACCTTTACAGAGAATATGGACCTTGAAAGGATGAAGGGATTAAAGACAAAATGATCTAGTTGTGGGAGCATTATATTTAAGGTGTGGGGACTGGTATGAGCAAAAGCACAGAGATCAGATAGGCCAATATTATTCTTGCTGTTGTTCCGTTGTTTTCAGTTGTGTCAGACTTTTTGTGACACCATTTTGGAGTTTTCTTGACAGAGATATTAGCATGGTTTGTCATTTCCTTCTCCAGCTCATTTTGCATATGAGGAAATTGAGATAAAGTGTTAAGTGACTTGTTCAGGGTCACATAGCTAGTAAGTATCTGAGGCCAGATTTGAATTCAAGAAGATGAGTCTTTATGACCCCAGGCCCAGCACTCTATCCACTGTACAACCTAGGGTAACATAAAAATTGCAAATTGAGAGAACTATAATTAGTCAAGAGTCTTAAACATAAAAATAAATTTTATGCTTTATTTGCCAGACAGTATGAACCCACCAAAGGTTTTTGAGTAGATGTGTCAGGAAGGTGCTGTGGAGGACAGATTAGAATTGGTACAGAAAGATGGATTGCAAAGCTTTTACAGTAGCATTAATGACAATAGAGAAGGCCCAAACTAGACACTTTCCATTGAAATGGAAAGGGGGTAGACAGATATGAGAGCTATCACAGAGACAGAATTGATAAAATTTCCTGATCTCAGTTTCTTTATCTATGAAATGGAGATAAAAATATTTGTAGTAGCTACTTTATAGAATTGGTGTGAAGATTAAATGAAATAATGAATTTCTTTGTAAATAGTAAACCATTATATAAATGTAAGCTATTAATAGTGGTATTCAGTGGTAAGTTTTTAAAAAAATAACTTTAGTGTTTTGAAAATTAACTCTAACTTGAGGGCAGGAACTGTTTCAATTTTTATTTTTCAATTCCTAGTGCCTGGCATATAGTAGACTCTGAATAAATTCTTGCTGAATTTAAATTAATTGGGTGAACCCCCGTGTCAAATTTGTGGGAGGCCATGGATGAGTTGTACAGGATGGATATGCATGGAATATCAATGGTTGGTAATAGAGGAGGAGCTACCTATATGAGTGAGATTATAGATCCACTGGAATATTGGAGTAATGTTACTTACTAGGAGATTGATAGAAAACTATTGACATCTACTGTAGGGTATAAATAATTAAAATATTACATGAAAGTCCTTTCAGTTCTTCCAAAAATGATACCATAGAATGCGATGGTACAATGATATATTTTACATAATATCTAAGAACTGTGGGCAATCTACTTGACCGAACTGTTGTGAGGAAAGCATTTTGCAAACCCTGAAGTGTTTCCAAACTGTTATTATATTTGCTGTTTCATGATGCTTTTGTTGTTTCTTGCAGTCCAGACTCTCCAGTGTTCAATATTCTGCTTTAGTCTTTGTCACTGTTGAGAAGACAAGGACAGTGGGAAATCTAAACCTTGGTTGATCCCATTTCAAAGTTATTCAGCAAGATGCGAGTGGCTTCCCAAGAGATAAAAGTCCGTAAGTCCGTTGGTTTATTTCTTCCAGGAGTATTAAGCAGATTGTCTTTTTTTTTCTAATTTTGTTACAGCAAATACCTGTGTAGAAAATTATTATGTATATGTATATGTAATGTATGTATGTATATGTGTATACATGAAAAACATAATTTTTAATGGAATAAGAAATTGCAAGTAGATTTAGTTCCTTGATGTCAATAATTTTTAAAAGTCTCATTTGTATTTGAGTTGAAAGGAAATGGAAATTAAACCTGATTTAACAACACAGACTGTCTCATACCAGTCCTTCAATTAGAAATCTTTTATTTTAAGATCCACGGAATAGAATGAAAAATATTTTATTAAAATCTAAAGTGTTCTCTGATGATCCATCAAGAACTTTTAAGTATTACTAATTTAATTCTCCATTAGCTAATAGGAATTGCAGTATTTGGCATGGGGAGGTGAGTAAAAACAACAGGAGGTTTAAAGGCATTCTTTTATATTAAAATCTGTCATTTTGCTGATAACTCTACAAAACATTCATGTAAAAACTGAAAAAAATTCTGCTAAAATCTGGTTATTTGGGATGTATGTGTGTGTTCGTATAATGTCCCAAATATACTGTGTCACACACATCCCCTATTTAATTAATTCTAGTGATTCCCCATTACCTCCAGTATTAAATATGAAATCCTCAGTGTGGCTTTTAAAACCCTTCATAATCTGGCCCCTTTTCACCTTGCCAGTCTTTTTACACAATACTCCCCACCCTCTACCCAGTGACATTGGCCTCCTTCATGCTCTTCCTACATAATACTCCATCTCCTGACTTTGGGAATGTCACATGGGCTGTCCCTGTGCCTGGAACTCTATTCTTCCTCATCTCCACCTCCCGGACTCCCTGGCTTTCGTCGATTCTTTGCTAAAGGCTGACCTTTGGGAAGGAATTTTTCCAACTCCTCTTTCATTTTATCGCCTTTCCTCTGAGAATGTTTCCAATTCAGCCTGCATAAATCTTGCTTGTACTTAATCGTTTGTTTTCTCCTCTCAGACTATGAGCTCCTTGACAGCAGGGATAGTTTTTGCTTTCTATCCACAGCATTTAACAGAGTACCTGATGAGCACAGCAGGTATTTAATAAATGCTAGTTGACAGGCTGGATGGGTAGATTTTTTTCATTAATTTTTCATTAAAATTTTCTAGAGAAGTTTGGGTCGTTACTTTCTCCATAACTACTTCTGACGGTGGCCCCCACTAGTAAAATTACATATTATACCAGCCATTGAAAACTATAAAACTAAAACTCAATAGCTACTGAAACAAAAAGGTATTACATTTAAAAATAGGGTATATTTATATATTGTAACCAAATACAATTTTTTTTTGTAATAAATTAGGCAGATGTGTTTAGATAAACTGCAATCCCACTACTGATGCCCTGGAAAGACCAGTGGGTAAAAAGTCAAAAGATAGCTTCAAATCCCAGCTCTGTGACTGTGTAACCTCAGAAAAGTCACTTAAATTCTCTAGGCTCTAGCAAATGAGGGATTGGACTGGATGACCTCTAAGGTCACCTATAGCTCTAAATCTATTATCCTAATCATCTCAAAATAATATAAACCACAGACAACAAAAGTTTAGTGCATAGTCGTATGTTAAGAGATTGTTCTTTTGACAGAATGCCTTTCTTGAGAATATCATATTCTACTAATTGAATCATTTTACTTTTTTGAAGACTATTCTCATTAATTTTCATAACTAGAAGTAGGTATTAGCAATATTAGCCATATTTTTCCTGAACAGTTTAGCACAGGGGGCTTACAAATAATAAGAGCTCAATGAATATTTCTAGAGCACAAGATGCTATTGTGATGCTGAATGTAACATTATAAACTTTATTCATTTAATTTTTTTCACATTTTAGTTGAAATTGTTATTTTTGAAATCACTCTGAAAATATGAACACCAGTAAGCAAACCTCAGATCTAAGAAAAGGAGTGAGCTTGACAGATTCCAGAGCACATTTTTAAAATAATGATAATCAATAGAGATCAGGTGGGTTCTCTAAACAAAGAATCTTAGATTTATTTTTGAATTGATTTATAAATGTGGAATGCAGTCATACTGTAGCTTTTATTTTTAAAAGCTTTCACATGAAAATGATATACACTTACTACTTTGCCTTTAGAGGTGACTCAGATTTATGTGGATAGATAGATATATTAGGAATATAGAAAAGGGAGCTCTTTGCCCCCAAAATTTTAGGGATAATCAATTTAGTAGAAGAGAAATGCCAAATAAGCTTTATTGATGAGTATATAATAATTATTATTATTAATTATAATGATAACAATAATAAATAGCTTGCATTAATATAACACTTTAAGGTTGCAAAGCACTTTGCAGATGTTATCTCTTCTTCATAACCACCCTGGGAGGTAGGTGCTATTATTATCCCCATTATACAAATGAGAAAACTAAAGCAGACAGTGGTTAAATGACTTACCAAGGGTCACAGTGCTAATAAGTGTCTGAGTTAGGGCTGGAATTCAGGACTACCTGACTCCAGTGCTCTATCCATTGTGTATTCTAGCTACCTCCCTAGAAGACTGAAAATGTACCTAGCTACAAATCTCATAAGATTTGAAATATGCTACTTGGTTTTGCCAAAGGGAGAAAAAAAATGCTCTACCCTTACAGATATATTATAAAGAAAACAAGCTATTTTTATGATGACTAGAAAAGACATGGATTCTGGAACAGACTCAGTAATCTACCACTGTGAGGACTTTGCAAAACACTTAGTAAGGACACAAGATGGTTGAGTGTAGCTCCCCATATCCCTCTTTAACCTCCACTGAAGCCACACTTGCAATCTGTTGATGGTAATAGCCTGCACAAAGCTCGGGATTGCTGAGAAAAGAGAAGTCATCACCAGAAGTAGGGGCAGGCTCTGCTTTTGTGATTTAAGTATTTCTTCCCATAGTTGATGGATCCTCCCTCTACTAATCAGAGTTTGGCCATGACCAAAAAAAGGATATCATTTCTGCTTCTACCAGCCTTCTTGGTTTATTTTGGTTCCAAAACACCTTCTTCAGCTTAGCTTAATTACATCTGTGCCACAGTTCTGATAAAGTTGTCTACCAGTGGGTCCATAGTGGTACACTTGAGAACCAATGATGGCAACAGAGTTCAAGAGGTGAAAAGCAGAACAGGTCTTCATATCACAGTTGTATCTAATAAAATGCTAAGGGATCGTGGTGGAAACTAATGGGAAGACTGTTCCCCTACCTTGATTACTAAAGGAGTTACCTAAGCATCCCATGGGGTCTCTCTCTCTGTCTTTCTCCATATATCCATATATATATATATAGTTACTATGTAACTATAACTATATATAACTACATATATAAATATATCTATATAACTATCTAAATCTATCTATGTCTATATCTCTTTATACAGACCTACCTTCCTGTGATCTTGGCCCCCACCTTCACTCTGATAACTTTCCCTTCACTCCTTCCCAGGGATGAGGACTGAAAAAACTAAGAGTTAATCACACAAGGCATTTAGCTTCCCACTCATGCTGTTCTCTACCCTGATTGTACATGATTACCTAGATGGTCTTGAAATACAAGCTGGTTACGTTTGCTACTAATTCTAAATCTGACCAGGATGCCAGCTGTCTAAACAATCCTGAGGGATAAATCAGTTTTAAAACTGAGGATTATTTTCTGATTTTTACCACCCAGCAATAATTCCTGGCTTTAGGGAAGCCATGTCTACTCCAAAAGCTCTGATTATGGTGCTGCATAGAATGAACATGGCTAGAGTACTTTCATAAGGTATATGGTGGTATTTGAATTACTTGGGCCAAGCAATAATTTTAATATGATTTCATCTCATGGCAGTAATGTTCATGTATGAGTGCTTCTACCACTAGTCAGAATCAAAAGCATGACCTTGGATTACACCATATTGACTGGCTTTGCTCATATTCAGAAATTTCTCTGTCAGTTATGTGCTAGACTTTGTGTCATACACACTTGCGTTGATCTCTTTTGTTGTGTTCTTAATTCTGTGGTTTTAAAGAATGGATATTACTACTTGGAAATGTGTAAAGGTAGAAGCTCTTAAAAAGCCTACTTCAATTACAGTTAGAGACATTGCAGTGACTGTTTATGTGGGAAAGTCAATCATCTCAAGCATCACTGAAGGCCACAATGAACTGGGATCATTGGATCAAAGGAAAGTGAAGTTGAAAATTTTAAAAACAAGACGAGGCTAACACCCTGACATACTACTTCTGCCAATAGACTAATTAATTCTCAGAAAGCAAGCGAAGACACTCAGAGGCAACTGTTAAGTGGGACTGTTACTGATTTGTCTACAAAGCAACATAGGCTTCTTGAAATTGAAAGAACTCCTATTATGAGAATTCCTGATCAAAGTCCCAGAGACGATTCAAGGACAGAATTGTGGGGGGCATTATTTCCTCATTCTATGGTCACCCCCACTTTTATAGGGTCTGTGAAAATTAACTTTCATGCTTGAAAGTCTATATCCATGTTTTCTTTCAGGATTATCCTTCTCCTTTCCTTTCCCAATGTTTTTCCCCTACTTTGTTTTGAGCCACCTTCTTCTCAGTCTCCCTGATGAGGGGCAACTTCTTCACTTCCTTCCCAAGACTCCAAACGCAACCTGGGCACAGTTCTTGGGACTCAGTATTGAGTGAACCACTGAAGCCAGAAAGAGAGAGAGATGTGGGGCCACCAAAGATGTAGTGCCTTAGTGAGTAAATCTCCTATCATCTCATGGGTAGCTGAGAGGTCACTGTGGCTTCAGGTAGGGGGACAGGCAATTAAACCTCTCTGCCACAGCAACTGTAGCCCTCTAAATCACTTCTGCATACCAGGAGGCGTTTGGCTCCAGAACTAAATCTCTTTCAATGGAAAACCATTGAAAATTATTCCTACCCTATATCTCCCAAAACAGGGAAAGGAATCTCAGTGTTTTAGGGAGGGATGGATGCTGGCTTTTCAGGAGCACATACTCAGATAAGACTCCCATTGGCTTGAATTTTAGCTCCAAAAAGGCCCCCTGTACCTCATCTTTATCATTAACCACTAAGCCAGGAAACAGTTTTCAGACACTGTTTTTTGCTTATAATTCTGCTTATAATTTATTTAATTACTTAACGATATATTGAAAAGGATCTTGTTCCTACATTGGATTCTGCCCTGACTCTTGTCAGCTGGGTGATTTTTGATTAGGATTCCCAAAATGACTATTGGGGAATATAAAGACCTCGATACCAAAAAGGGTGCCAGATAAGAACCCACTCCAACAGAAGTGGTCCCTCTAGTCTCTGTTCATCCATTCTATTCCTGGTAAGATAACCTTATTTCCTGTCTTCCAGATCATTTCCATCATCATCTGATTCCCCCAAATCCATTTTCTCCTAACTTCACTGACCTCCTGCTTCTAAAAAATCAGACCATATCAAGAGGTGATCTGGCCTCACCTAAGGTCCCAGAAACTCTCTTTTCCCCATATCTGCTATTTTTATTTTACATGAAGAATCTCTTGGTTGTTTTTGTGTTATTAGATGGACAATCTCTTTCCACATTTCTTTAGAGCTGTCAAGAGCAGCCAGGAAGCAGTGACTTCTGCTTTTCTTCTCTGAGACTCTCTTGGGATCTGAAGACCATGTCTCCCCATTCCATTGATGAGATTTCTTCTACATGGCCCAGTGGAACAAATAAAAGGCTATTTTATTTTTATTTAATGATGCTTGTACTGACATAATTGTGTCTGAAGAGCAAGTAAATTTCATTTTATCCACTGGTTAGTTGTACAGAGATCTCAACTCTCTGAGACAGCTATAAAGTTAGCAGTGATTTTTTCCAAAGCCTTCCTCTGAGCAGTATCATTCAATTTTTAAAGTGGTATTTTTATAGAACTTTTTCAAAAGTCTTTTTAGGGTCTAGATATTCATTTACTCCTTCAAAGAATTTGAACAGTTTGAGTTGTTTTGCTTACAGAAAAGCTGGTGCTTTTTCTTCAATAGGATAACCTATATTTGCTTGTGCATGTCATTTTCCAGGACAGCCAAATAGCTAAAGAAGGGAAACATACTAGTTGTAACATTAAAAATACCTCTTTTAGACTCATGATGGAAAATGCTACCCATAGCCAGAGAAAAAGAACTATGGAGTCTGAATTCGGATTGAAGCACACTCTTCACTTTTTTGGTTTTCATTTTCTCTTTCTCATGGTTTTTCTTTTTTATTTTGATTCTCCTTTCACAACATAAGCAATGTGGAAATATGTTTAGTATGACTGTAAATGTTTAACCTATCCGGAATTACTTGCCATCTTGGGAAGGGGAGAGTGAAGGGAGGAAGAAAAAATTTGGAACTCAAATGCTTATAAAAGTGAATGCTGAAAACTATCTTTGCATGTAATTGGGAAAAATAAAATACTATTAAGTGGAAAATCTCTCTTAAATATTAAGACAGTTGAAATACAAATAAAATTCCAAGTGGAATAAATTGGGGACAATATAAATACTTAGACTCATAATATTTCAATTCTACTTGCGTTCCTCACAACAAAACACAGTTACTCTAACTTATGCTGAGGTAAGACATCTTACAGATGACTTTAACTATCTATGTGGGGAAAAAAAAAAGTTGTCTGCCAGGGTCCTGGGCAAAAGCTCACTTGTGGAGGTCTGAGTTACAGCTTCGGGAAAAGGATCAAATGAAAAAACAGCAGTCTATTGAATGAATCAGCTTCCATCAGGCCCCTGCTGAGCCTAAAGGACATAGAACTGGTCTATGAAACAGACAGAGGGCCTGAAAGAAGATTTTCAGCACGGGGATGAATGAGCCTTCATCAGTGGGTAGAGCTGTTGAGGAATTCTCAAAACAGTTTCATTAGCAGGTCAAACTTGGAGGTAGATCCCTATTGAGAGGACATTTATACTATACTTTACAGATTTATAAACTTGAAACTTTTCCTCACAATCACCTTGTAAGGTAGATAAGTATTATCAACTCCATTCTAAAGATGAGAAAACTGGGACTGAAGTTACATCACCATGTCATAGAGTAAATGTTAGAATTAGGACAAATTTATCTGGGAACAATCCCGTGTCCTGTTTGTGGCTTGTGCCTTACTTGTCTTCTTGGTCCTGGACTTAGTCACTGGATCATTTAACATTTCTATAATTCCCCTTGCTAGTTTAATTCCCCATTTCTGATTCTATTATGCTTCATATTCTAGCACTAGACAATTGTATCAGCTGATCTGATTGTCCCCACCTAAGACAACATCTCCTGAATGTACTGGCAGAAAAATGCCCCAAATCCCAAGGGAGTCAATCCAATCAATTTTGGAACTACCACTTTGGGGCCTGAATTGTTTAGCCAACTATATCCAACACAACCCAGACTACTAAGACCTCCCCCACCAAGCCATCTGCCCTTCATCTCACTTGCCTTTCTCTCTTTTCTCCCCAGTTCTAATTTCCACCTCTTGCTTTGGGTTCAATATGACCACACTGCCATTGTGTTGGGCACTCTACTAGGTGCTGGACTAATCTATGGATCAACTCACTAACGCTATGCTTGACTACTCAGATGCTCTCTTCTCTGCCCACCAGTCTCACAGATGTGTCCTCTCCCTCTATAAGATTGTAAGCTTTTTGAGGACAGAGACTTTCACCTTTGTATGTGTCTCTAGTGCTTGTCACAGTGTTTGGCGAATAGTAAACACTTCAGAGGGAATTTTTCATTCATTAATCTGCTTACTTCAGTGATTCTTATATCCATTCCGACTCATGATTCCTTCCTTACTACTCACACCTGTAGATGCAAAATAAGATTTAGCTTTGACCCTCTTGTGAGTTTGTGGACACAACCTTGCTTAAGCCCAAATGTTGTTGTTGTTGTTTTGCCATTTTCAGTCATGTACAATTCTTTGTGACCCCATCTGTAGTTACCTTAGCAGATACTGGAGTTGTTTGATATTTCCTTCTCTAGTTCATTTTACAGAAGAGGAAACTGAGGCAAACAAAGATAAGTGACTTTCCCAAGATCACAAAGCTTGTAAGTGTCCGAGGTCAGATATGAATTCAAGAAGATGAGTCTTTCTGACTCCCGGCCTGGTACTCTATCCACATAACCTAGCTGCTCCAAGTCCAAAAGTATCTTTGGCTAAATAGGGTGCCATTTAGTAAAAAGTTATCTAAGGGACCTTTAAAAAGTGGATAGAAATGATTACACAAAGTATATTCATTTTTTGGATAGAATGAAGTTGAAAAGATAAGGTAAATTGTTTCATATATTTAATATTGGAGCAAATGATTCTATACTACTAAATATTTCCTGAGATGATTAACTTGTTAATAGTACATTAAAAATATGCAAAATTGAGGCCATTAATTATTTTGCCCAGTCATGTGTTCGCCATTGATAAATTTTTACCAATTAGGTATGATTACTACAGTTTCAAGAACAGATGTGTATTTGACACTTTAGACCACAAGAGTTTACTGCAAAGGTCAGATGTAACACATAGCTCATATTGGAAATGGAACTTTTTTATTTTTCTTTGTATAAATAAAATCATTTTTAAATGGCTGCAGACTGTATCTTTTCTGTCCACCCTTACGTTTTTACATACCTTAGTAGCCAGGAACTCTGGGCAACTAAAAATGCATGTGAATGAGTTTTCATTACAAATCCAATCGGATTTTCCTTCCCCATCTTCACCCAGGAAGCATAGTATAAAGCAATGTGGGACAGTGGTAAGGCAAGAGGTCTGGCATTTGAATAGGGGGACTTCTTTCAAGTCCCATCTCTGACACAGCCTGATTGTGTGAGTGATTCAGTGAACTTCTTTAAAAAAATTTTTTTTTAATTTTTTTTTGGAGGGGGGAGAGCAGGGCAATTGTGGTTAAGTGACTTGTACAAGGTCACATGGCTAGTAAGTGTTAAGTGTCTGAGGCTAGATTTAAATTCAGGTCCTCCTGACTCCAGAGCCAGTGCTCTATTCACTGTACCACCTAGCCGCCCCACTCAGACAACTCAGAATAATTGCTTATCAGAATTGGTAGGGTGTCCCCTACCTATTTTTCCTAGTGAGTCCCCCAAAACAGAGTGGGCTATGGGAGAAGAGGGAGGGAACAAACATTGCATTCCTACTATGCGCCATCACTGTGCTTTACAGATACAATTGCACATAATCCTCACAATTCTGAGAGCTCCCTACAGCTGCCAACACTGAGAGAGAGAGGTTAAGTGAGATGTCTAGGGTCACACAGCTTTTACCACATTGGAACTGAGGCTTAACTTCAGGCTCAGTCCCTGCCTGAGGAGATGATACACAACACTTTATTTAGTATTCTGCCCATAGTTTATCCTTACCAGTGTGCAAATCTAAAGAATGTAATGATTACAATTTTGGATACATATACCCCAAAGAAAAGATGTTTTCAGCTTCTTGCTCTAATATCATTATATAGAAGATCACCAATCCCTATTTCTCAAATTGCTGTGCTAACCTTCTTTATATCTTGCCTTTTTTTCCTGACTCAATTTCATGAGCCCAGTCTTTCTTTCTTGCTAACTAATTCTTCCATTCTAATTTCACCCCCCCCCCAAAGCTAGAGGACTCAGCAAAGAGTGCTCCCCCTTGCTTTGTACACCAGGACTTCAAAACAGTATCAGCAAAACCAGCATTCTGCATTGTAGCACCATGAGGATTACAGCTATTTAATTTTTTTAATTGGCAACTTTTTAGTTTCATATAGGGAAGGTTATTTTTACATTCGTTTCCCTTTTAATTAAAAAAAAAATAAAGCCAGGGCACTTTTTGGGCCTTTAAAACTGCCTAGCTCAGAAGTGGTTCTTTTTAGTGAAATCAAATAAAGCTTTAAAGGACAGTCATACAAATTCAGCCCCTTTATTTTGGGACATAAATGTAAACAAATGGAAAATATTCAGTTATGTCTGATGCGGTAAAATATTTTCAATCCATTTAATAAATCATGTCAAGTTATCCTTATCAAAATGGTTTGAAGAAACAGAACGTGAATACTTTAGGCGAGGTATATGTTTATTCAGGTGACGCAATTGCTTATTTTAGAAATGGCAAATGTCCCCTGGGTTAGGGGCCATGGAGCAAGAAGTTTGGTGTGGTGAAAGCCATACTCACCTATCTATTAAATACTTAAAACAAACAGTAAAACTGTTCAGTTTCAGTTATGAATTTGACTGCTAATCAGTGTGGCTAGTACTACATTACTATCCTTTTCAGTTCCCTTCAACCTCCTGCAAGAAATGTTTTGTTTTTTGACCAAGAAGGTGTTTTATGGGACATGTGATTAGTATAGGGATCACTCAGTGAGGGATGAAACTCTCTCTAACAGTGTAAATCTATACTTGATCTGCAACATATAATGTGAGAAACTTGCTTCTGGACACGGAGGTTAACTGACTTGCCTAGGGTCACACATCAGTATCCCTCAGAGGTATGACTTGAATCTAGGTCTCCCTGACCACAAGGCTACTAGCACTGTATCCACTCTGCCATGCTTCCTCAAAGAAAAGTTACAAAGCTACAGAGTTCAACTGTTTAATGCGATCGCATTTCTCCTATTCTTATATTTAAAAACCAAACCAAACCCAATCAACCAACAAACCACATACAAAATGAGGGGCCAAAATTTTGTTTCTGCTCTCTTCAACTATTTGTGACAGAATAAATATGGATTTCGAGCTCCTAAGGTGCAAAATGATGCTATATGATAGTAATTTATCAAGCATACACACCATATGACAGTACAAATTACTCTAAATCCAACAAAAATAATTTCTTCAAAAACAAACTGAAATTATATTGGGAAAGGGGAGGGAGGAAAGTCGATGCTTCTTGATTGGAAAAGACATTAGTACAAATTTTCTAATACTAAATATAGAATGATTAGAAAGGAGTTAGAATTTCGTTTTAAAGGAAATTGTCTGTTAATTGTAATTATATCTTTCTGCAAAACCAGACACATAGTAAGTACCTCCCTCCCAGAGCACTGATGATATAAAGTAACTTTTGGCAGTTCATCACTATTTATTTTTCAATGTATACAAGGTACTTAGAAATATTAAAACTGATAAAATAACTGCATTAAAGTAATATGAAATTTCTATTCCTGTGACTATAGTAAGTAACAATTAATTTATGCCCTGAGATTGCAGCTTTAGTGTTGGAAGTGATTTTTAAAAGGCAAATTAACATGATATACAAACCTTTACCGTAGCATTTCCCAAACCAATTTGGCCAACGAGCAAATGTGGATTTGAAATATGTTAATGGAACTCAAAAATACTGGTCGCTGAATGTAGGATACCCTCCGGATGGGAATGGGACTTAGGAGAAAAATTTAGCAAAGAAAGTCTATTTTTGCTCCAATTACATGGACATGCAGCATTTTCGAGGAGAAATACAACAGCATTTTTTTCTCCCTTGACCTTTGAAAACATCTTGTAGAATATAAGTGGCCCAAGTTGGGAATACTGCTAAAGCAATCAGCAAGCATTTATTCAATATTTATTATACGCCAGAAACTGTGCTAAATGTTGTAGAAACAAAGAAAGATAAAAGCACAATATTAAACCCTGCCCTTATGGAGCTTATATGCCAATGAGAGAAACTGTATGTAAATTAATGTCATTGTTACGGTTTGGTCATTTTTCATTTGTGTCCTATTTGTCATGACCTCCTTTGCAGTTTTCTTGGCAAAAATACTGAAATGGTTTGCCATTTCCTTCTCTAGCTCTTTTTACAGATTAGGAAACTGAAGCAAACGGGGTTAAATGACATACCCAGAGTCACATAGCTCTTAAGTCTCTGAAGAGGTCACATTTGAACTCATAACAGAAGTGCTCCTGATTCTAGCCGTAGCACTCTATCCACTGCACTACCTAGCTGCCTCTGTAAGAAGCATCATCCTTTGGGGTAAAATAATAACCACAAAAAAAATACATACAGAGTAGCAGGAAGGTAACCTGAGAGGAAAGGCTTAGGTGGCTGGGGATGGTTTGAAAGAGGAGTGAGGGAGACAGGAAGATCTCAGCTGAGTCTCTAAAGAAGTCTGGGATATTGAAGTGACAGTGAGGAGGAGAACATTCCAAGTCTGGGGAATAATCGGGGCAAAGGCCAGGTGACAACAGGAGATGGAGTGTCTTGTTCAAGGAACACTCTGCAGGCCAGTACTGCTGGACCACAGAGTGTGAGATGGGGATTCAATTGTAAGAAAACTGGATATGTAGGAAAGGACCAGGTTACAGAAAGCTTTAAATGCCAAACAGGGGACACACATCGGGGTTTAGTAAGTAGGAGAATGATGTTGTGAAATCTGTGTTTTAGGAAAATCACTGTAAAGCCTTGTGGAGGATGAATTGCAGAGGTGGGAGTGGAGGGATGGAGCCCATTAGAAGGCTATTGTCATAGCTAAAGCAGAGGTGCTCAGGGCTTAATCTAGTGGGGAGAACTATATGAGTCAAGAGAAACGGAGACTTATTATCAAACAATAAACATTCATTAGGTACCTACTATGTGTCAGACTCTGTGCTAACTGTCAGGAACACAAGAACGAGGTAAAAGACAGTACTTCCCCTCGATTCTTCCCACAGTCTAATGGGGGAGACAACAAGCAAAAGGATATGGATAAACAGGCCATATAAAGAAATAGGCAGCATGTAAGAGAGGGAAGGCATGAAAATTAAGAGGTGTTGGGAAAGGCCTCCTTTAGGATGGGGTTTTAGCTGGAACCGAAAGGGAATCAGAGAAGCCAGTGAAGGACAGGAGGAGAGAAAGCACCGCAGGCATGGGGACAGTCAGGGAGAATACCTGTAGCTGAGACTTTGAGAAAGGCAGGCAGCACATTTATTTTTATACTCATTTTAGAGAAGATTTAAGGGATTTTTTCACAGTCCTGCAAATAATTAGTGTCAAAGCTGGGTCCAAATTCCAGGTACTCTCTTCTTTAACATCTGCTCATCACAATTCAACAGAAATGGCTCTCTCTAAAGTTACCAGTGATCTCTTCACCAACAAATCCAATAGCTTTTCCTGAATCCTCATCCCTCTTGACTCTCTGCAGGATCTGACAATGGAGATCATGTATTTTCCCTCCGGAATGTTCTCTCATTTCTAGGCTTTTCTGATGTTGGTCCTTCTTGGTTCTCCTATCTATGTGACTGCTGTTTCTTGGTCTCTGTAGGATTTTAGCCGTAGGGCATCTCCAGGGCTCTGTTTTATGCTCTTTTCTCTTTTTACTCCATACTTTCTCACTTGGTAACCTTATTAGCTGATGTGTGTTCAATGACCAGGATTATGCAGAAGATTACCAGGTCTATATATCCAGCTCTGGTCTCTCTTTTTACCTATAGTCTTGGAGGCAGCTGGATGGTACAGTGGACAGGTCACTAAATCTGGAATCAGAAAGACCTAAGTTTAAATCCAGGCTCCCACACTGTCTAGCTATGTGACCCTGGGCAAGTCACTTAAACTGTTTGCTTTAGTTTTCTCATCTGTAAAATGGGGATAATAATAGCACCCACCTCCCAATGTTGTTATGAGGAGGAAATGAGGAAATGTAAAGCGCTTAGCCCAGTGCCTGGACCATAGTAAGTGCTTTATAAATGTAAGTCATTATTATTATGATGATATACAACTGTGTGTTGGAAATCTTGAACTAAGAGTTCCATAAGCATCTCCAACTCAGTACATCCAAAAGAGAACTTATTATGTCTCTCCCCAGCTGTCCTTTACCCCAAACTTTCTTATTAGTGAGGGACATCCTCCCCGTCACTCAGGCTCCTGACTTCAGGGTCTTCACTTCCCCCACCCCGATGTCCAGTTCATAGCCAAACCTTGTCATGTCTTCCTCCACAGTGTCTCTTATACACATCCTCTTGTCTCTACTCACACAGCCACCACTGTGATTTGGGCCATCGTAGTCTCTCCTCTGGACTACTTCAGTTGTGTTCTAATTGGTTTCCTTGCCATAACTATCTTTCTCCTTACTCCATTCCTTCCTAAACTCAACTGTAAAAGTGTTTTTCCTAAAGCCTGGGTCTGATCATGCCACAATATTACCTCTCCCCCAACCAAATCCCAAATCAAAAAATTCCAGAAGAGTCCCTGTTACCTCTAAAAGCAAAGAGAAACGTTACTAATTTAGCACTTAAAACTTTCATTAACGACAACGATGATGATGATGATGACAATAAAATAATAAGAGCTAATATTTACATAACACTTATTATTGCCAGGCACCAAGCTAAGCACTTTACATATATTATTGCATTTGGTCCTTACCACTATCATAAGAGGTAGGTGTTATTATTATTCCCATTTTGTAGATGAGGAAACTGAGGCAAACAGACATTAAGTGACTTGCCCAGGGTCATAGAGCTAGTAAGTATCCAACATCATATTTGAACTCAGATCTTCCTGATTCCAGGCCAGCTGCTCCATCTACTGTACCCCCTAGCTTCCTATTATTCTGTTATCTTTCTATATATCTAGAATTTTAAATGCATCCAGTCTCCTCTATATACTCTTTGATCTATTTACACTGGCCTCCTTGCTAATTTTCTCATATGACATTTTATCTCTATCTCTCTGCAATGGCTGTTCTTCACACCCAGAATGCTCTTCCTCTTCACTTCTTCCTGCTGGCTTCCTTGGCTTCCTTCTATACTTTGCTCAAATTCTCTTTTTCTTCAGGAAACCTTTTTTTCTCTCCAAGTTCCAGTATCTTCTGTTTTCAGATGACCTTCCTTCTACTTTCCATATATCTTCTGGTTGCATACGTATTTTCACATGTCCGCTATTACAATGCAAGTTCCTTCTGGGCATGGACAGCTTTTATTTTTTCTTTGTATCCAAAGTACTTAGCATGGCATTTGGCACATAGTGCTTAATAAATGCTTGTTGACTGTGTGGCAATTGTATGTTTTGAAAAACATGACTGAGGTTGGGGAAATGGAAAAATCCAACCATTGTAGCTAAATATTTGCTTCTTTATGTAGCTAGTACATAGTTGACCTTACTTTATTCTGCAGCATAATGGCTATACTGTTAAGACTAGCAAGGTGATTGGCAATCTACCTTCTGCTTTGCATTAGGGCACAAACATAAACCTGTCATCAATTCTTCTCTCCTAGTATTTTCTTCATGCTTACAATACCAGGCATTAGCAATACTGTTCGTTTATGAAAACTTACAGATACTATTTTGGGCAAGTGGGTAACAAATTATTTTCTATGGATTTTGTAAACAGGAACAATGCATTCCTAAACAAATATGCATCAACATTTACAATAAACAGACTATCTTATTATTAGCTGGTTAGAACATTCTGTACAGGCCAAAACATCCTTTAAGAAGTCTCTTGTAAACTCTAGGAAAAACAAACATTTTACAGAAATGTGGTTTAAGCAAAGAACAAAATGGAAAAAAGCTGTGACCTTGGAGATAGAATATAAGTCACAGTAATGTTGTTTGCAAGGACAAACTGGCTTTGTATAATGAGGTTATTGACCTGAACTGGTTTAAAGTAGTTTTAAACATGAGAGCGAGTCTCATTGTATTTTAGCCCTATAACAATAGCCAGAGAAACCAGGACTGATCAATAAGCCACCATTAAATGCTCTCAAGAACCTTTGATCAAAGCACAGTTATAATTTTTGCAGGGCACAAAATAAAATATTATTTATCTAATGTATATTTGGCATCATATTTACTACTACTGTGACCCTAGGTCACTTCATCTTCTCAGTATATCAATTTCTTCCTCTATAAAATTAGGGGTTTTGATTAACCTGACTTCCAATATTCATTGCATCTCTCTATCTACAATCTTAAGAAACTGCAAATAGTAATTAGCTTTCACAGCAACTGTGTCTGATACTTGCTCCCTGTTCAACCTTCCATATCCTGGTTTGTAACATGGAGGGTTTGAACCAGATGGCCACTAAGGTTGCTCCCAGTTCTAGACCTATAATCCTGTGAAATTAACTTCATTTTCTTTTCCTAATCTTAAATCTGGAAATCTGCATCTTTGCTGGACTTGATGATGTAAATAGAGAATAAAGAAGATGAATGCTTTCCCTCAAGTAACTTTCTCCAAAAAGAAACAATAAGTGACTATATAATATTCCCCTCTCCCTCCCCCCCACCAAAAAAGATCTTGCCCTAACAAAATACTGATGTTCTTCATCAAATGAAAGGGCAATGGGGAAGACAATTCCTCCAGCTGCCAGGGTCAGACAGTATGATATAGTGCCTTGATTTGAATAGAGTCAAACAATATGAAAATTATTGAGGCTAGAAAATATAATAAAAACTAAAAGAAAAAAAAAAGAATTCTCTTGAAGGTGGATTCTCCTTCCCCCCACTCCCAAGATGGAAGAGTACCAATACAGAAATGAATACTTTGCTGCAATGATATATTAAAAACCCTGGGATCAGAAAGTATAAATAGCAGACAGACCATAAGGACAGCCCTGCCTCTGCTATTGCAGAACAGCCAATATTGTCTCCGAGGTTATTTCATTGATTATAAATAGACCACATCAGTGGCAAGTGTACAACACGAAAAGCATAACCCATTAGGTGGTAATGGATATTACTTGAGGTTGCTTCATTACCTTTACTGGCTCAGTGACTGATTTTTCTTTGTATAAATGCCACCCTTTAGACAAAATTTCTTCCACATCCGGCTGTTTAGCTTGAACTGCTGCTTCAATTTCCTGGGGGGAAAACACACAGTGTAGATTAACTTCACAGCGCCAATAAAATTACTAACTTTACATATCCTCTTGGAGGCTCCACGTGTGGTACTAAAAAAAAAAAAATAGCATCTGAGGGCAAGAGAAGGAATGAACACTGACAGAAAAACACAAGAAAAAATGATCCAAAACAGGTGGGCTATGCCAGTCCCTGTGAAATACTTTATTATGTTCAGCTCTTACTTACTTTGTTTTTGTCATATTCCCAGCTACATCCTTTGGTTAGTCCTGTAATAGATTAGAGATGGAAGGTACTTCAAAAGCCACCTGGTCCCAGGACTTCATTTTAAAGACATTTCAGGGAGTTGAAGTGGCTTGAAGTCACACAGGTAGCAAGTATCAGATGTGGGATTTGTACCCATACCCTCTGCTTCCAAAGACATTGGTCTTGGCACAGTGCCATGGTGCACACAGCTATATAACTTACTGTTTTTCATATAGTAATTAGAAATAAAAATGAAGAATAGCATTTCTACATAAAAGTGCCAACTTGGCTTTACATTCTCATCGCAAACTTTTAAGTAATAATCAAATGATTCTTTCTATATCACTAAAAATTTTTAAAGGGATAAGTAGATGCCTAAAATACAATATTATTCTTATTTTTGATTCAGAACTGTGAATTGATTAGTACAGAGAATTCCCAGTGAGGAGATTCTCTCTATCACTGTACATTATCAAATTTTTTCTAAATTATAGTCTTAGAGAGTTATTGTTATGGGAATCTTAAGATCTTCCCTGCTCCTAGGCCCTTTGCTTAAGTGGCTTAAGTGACTCTGAGAACCTTCCCAGATTTGAAAGTATACTCTACCCCCTAATAGGCTGAACGTGGTCACATGGAGCCTGTGGCGGGAGGCTTGTTCTTCAGGAACGCCCACGCCTTATTGCTTTGCGAATGGGCAGTTGGTCAAGAGGGCTGTGACAGTCTCCGATCCAGGAGAAGGCTATATTTACTGCTGATGTGAGGTTTTGCTTTGGGGCTCACTTTGGAAAGAGTTGTGTGATATGGCCAGAGAGACTCTGGGAAGCTGTTGAGCCCCCCGGCTTTGAAAACCCCAGATGTTGGTGCTTCCCCCTCTGGTAACTGAGTAGGTATGGATGTAATGGTCAGATGGTTGGAAGCCCGTCTGTTGATCTGTATTTTTGTCTGCTTGTAACTTCTGCTTGTATTCTGTTTGTATTCTCTGAAGTTCAAGGTGCTGACTTTTTCCCCTGAACTAAGTAAATGATATACATTTGATTGATTAAAGTAAGACTGTTAACCCATTTTGAGTTGCTTTCCTTTAGAAAAGCAGATCTAAGGACCTGTGCTAGTAGCCACCCTGGGTATGCTAGGGTGCTTGCTGATACAGTTATCTAGAACAGTAAGGGTTTTAAGTGATTTGCCTAAGGACATGTAGTCAAGATATCAGAAACAGGAACTGAACCCACATCTTCTCAATTCCTAGGCTGCCTCTCTATCCACTGTAATATATTGATTCTCTTAATTATTAAGATACTTGAATTACACAGTCCTATGAAAAGGGATGAAATGAATTTTTATGATAATTTGCAGTTGGAAGAAGAGAATATCATGTGTCTTCAAATATTTTATTATGAGGTAGCTTATTAGAGCTGCTTTCTGACCCCACTGAAGAAAAAAAATAGTAAAATGACCATATATTTCCGTTAAGGGAAGTAAATATTTAAAAAGAGGTTTTGGAAAAAAATGCTTTTTAAACTAGAAACATTAGAACACTAGTATTGATTAATCAATGTCAGGCAGCAGTCATGGCCTCTGCAGTCTATTCCAGAAAGCTTTTCCTGATTAGCTAAGACCTACCATTTACTTTCTATTACCACATAGAATTCAACATAAGCTCATTTCTGTGCATACTCACACACATATAGATACATATCTATATATATGACTATATATTTACATATGGATATATGTATAAAATTTTTAGATTTTATGCTATCTCTGTATATATTTTATTCAATTGATTTGTGTCTTCTATTCCCCCAGAAGGGTTTTCTCTTTTGGGTACTATATGGATCCTAGCATACTTTGTATAGTGTCAAGAGTAATAGAAGGCTGGTATTCAATATTTCTCTTAAGGAAAATGAGTTGTCAGGTATCCCTGACCCTGGCAAAATAATGCTTAGTCAGAATCAGGGTGCATACAAGCAGCAAAATGTGGGGAAGGTGTAAGTTATATCCAGGAGGATAGACTAAAAACAGATGAAAACAAATTTAGAGAGTATATCTAAGCAAGGATTTAGGAACAGGCTTATAAATCAAGATCTAAAGTAGGTTCTTAAGGGAGAGAAAGACAGAGAGAGAGAGAAAGAGAGAGAAAGAGAGAGAGAGAGAGAGAGAGAGGGAGAGAGAGAGAGAGTGTGTGAGATACCTCTGGCAATCTTGCAAAGTCTGTGGACCCATTCTCAAAACAATGTTACTAAATAATTGAAGAAAATGCTAAATTTCAAATTGAGATTAGGGAAAATGAAGATGCAATTCTTTTTCTCATTGAAATTCATGGTCCCCATTTTCAAAACCCTTGGTCTAAAGCATGCCTGTACAACACACAGTCTGCACATTGATTTTGGGCAACCTGTGAAAAATGCAGGGTTACCACTGTGCACTCTCCTGCTTGTCACATGACCTGTGGCAAGGAACTATCCATGGTCTGTCTCTAGTCCAACCTATCTGCAACCTGAAGAAGTTTACAAGTTGTGCTTGTCTAGTCTAAAGGAACAAGATAAGAACCAAATAGAAAAGATGAAAGAGAACCTTGGTTTGTTCATTTCTTTATGTAATCAACCAAATATACATTTATTCAGTACAAGCTATTTGTAAGGCAATATGCTAGGGTAGTTCTTGAATGAAAAGACAAAGCAATAAAATAAAAAAAAAGTTCCTGTCCTCATGAACTTAGATTCTATCAGAGAAAACAATGTGTACCTAGATTAAACAACACAAATAAATACAACATAACTTCAGGGGGGACTCTAATAAATAGGGAGACAACAAGAAAGGCTCTGTGCATAGGAGGTAGCATAAGTTATTTGAGAATCCAAGAGGTGGAAGTGAGGAGTATGTTCAAAGTATGTTATGTACAAAGGCATAGAAAAAGATGAAAGTGGATTATGGGGAAAAAAGAAAACAAATAAGACAGGCTAGAATAGAGAATGCTAAGGGAGAATAATATAAAAACAGTTTGAAAAGATTGATTGGAGTGAGATTGTGGGGGTTTTAAACACAAAAAAAGGTGTGGGTGGGTATGGGAAGGGAGTTTGTATATTCTTCTAGAACCAAAATTGAGCCACTGAAGTTTCTCGAGTAGAGGAGTAAGACCATCAGTCCCAGACTTGAGGTGTTAATTGTTTGGATGACAGAAGCTACTGAAACAGAAGAGGCAGAAAAGAAAGCTCTGAATTAGGCTGATGAATGAAGAGAAGCTCAAAAAAATGTTATTGTAGAGAAAGAATCAATAAGATTTTGCTACTAATGAGAGGTGACAGAAAAGCAAAATCGAGAATAATGCTGAGTGAATATGGTTGACTGGAAACAGAAACAGGAAAGTTAGGAAAAAGATGTTTTTGTTTGTTTGTATTCTGTCTCATTTTCAATGGAGCAGAAAATAATGAATTTTATTGAAGAAACATTTTTAGACATTTATCTTTTGCCTTTTGGAATATTATATTTCAAGATTTCCTCGGCTTTAAAATTGTAGCTACCAAATCCAACATGATTCTGACTGGATGCTCTGGATTTGGGCTATGGCTTTACTGGTGGTTTTCATTATAGAGTTTCTTTCAGGTGATAGCTGGTGGAATCTTTGTATTTTATTTTTTCTGTAGAATCTAGTAGCTGCAGACAGTTTAATTTATTTTGTTTTAAACAAAGTACCCGAGCTTCTTTATTTTTATTCATAAATTTCAGAGAATCTGAAGATTCTTAAATTGTCTTTCCTTGACCTATTTTCCAGATCAATTTTAATACCTTACATTCTCATTTATTTTTTCAATCTTTTGATTTTATTTTAATAATTTTGTGAATTCTTAGAGTTACTAAACTCTGATCCATTTTGATTTTTCAGGGAATCTGGACATGGCTTTCCACTTTCTCTTTTAAGTTATTACTTATTCTCCTTCCAATTCATTCCTCTAGAGTTCTTATTTTATTGGATGAGGGAAAGGAAGAAAGGGAAAAAGCATTTATTAAACACTTACTATGTGCTAGGAACTGGGTAAGTGCCTTACAAATATTATTTCATTTAAAATTCCATTTAAAAAATCTTTGCTTCATTTCTCCATAAACTTTTATAGTTCCTGTGAATGAATCCTTTTTTTTTTCTTCCGAGAATTCCTTGATCGATGTTAATTGGAATTACTTTCTTTTGGACATCACTTAACCTGTAATATTTGTTCAGTGTTAAAAGTCTTTTCATGTTTGCTCATATCTTCACCCTCAATTTTTTTTTTTATCTAGGACTTTATGCTGGGTTCATCCTCTGTCTCATCCTTTGTTCTTCAATGGTAGTAGTAAATTTGTTCCTGATCTTAATTTTCTGAGTTCCTGCCATTGGCTTCTACTTATACTCTGTGTATCAGTGCTCAAAGTACTGATAAATTTCTGTGTCCCTGGTCTAAATTCTGCATTTGGCAGTCACTGTAATGAGGTACTCGCTGTGGGAACCCCCTTGAACTCTCATGGAATATTCTCATTTGATCATTTCCCTGAGGCCATAAGCCTTTCATTACAGCTATAGGCCAAAATCTCTGTTACTAGCCTAGCCCTCCTCTGTCCTGCAACTTCCCACCCTTGATCCTCCCAAAATACCTATACCCAAATCTGTTACACCCTTAACTGGCCTAGCCTACCAGAGTCTGTCATCTCCAGGGAGCCTCCAGCAACTTCCCACCCTTAATCACTCATTACTGGAGTCTGACCTCATTGACTCCTCCTGAAGACCCTCCCCAAACTCATTATTGGAGTCTGACCTCACCTCATTGTCCATCTGCTTCTTTTCTGGGCTGGACATTACCCAGGCCAGTTCTCTGGTAGTATAGTTTAGACACTGAAAATGAGGCACTCATGGGTCGTTCAGTAGTTATCAAAATGACATTTACTTAGAGCAGGAGAAGAATATTTGGCATGATTTTCATAGGCACTGAGAAGAAGCTATTCAGTTAATTCAGTTAATTCAGTTAATTCCAGCTCTTGTGCTGGAACATGAAGAATGTGTCAATGAGGAAGAGATGCCAACAGTTTTCAGTCTTACAGTCTCCTGAACTAACCATGTCTCAAGGAATGTCTCAATATCTTTTAAATGTATTAGCTTTTTGCTGTGTGAATTGTTTGACTGTTCTCTTCTTTGTCTTTCAGACAACTGATCATCATCAAAAATGAAACTGAATTTATCTCAACAGAAAGGACATGTCTGATTATTGCTATGAGTCATTTCAGGGTCATTTGTCTGCATGCAATCAGGAAATGAACTAATTATAACAAAGGCCAATATTGTTAACAAATTAGAAGACAAGATAAAGATGAAAAGAACCTTAAATGAGTTCAAAAAAAAAAGAAAAGGAAAAAGACTTGTTTCTAAATATCACAATTTCCTACAAATGTTTAACTGATAAAAAGATGTCATAATAAGGAGAACACATAAGCCTACAAACAGCATTAATCAGCAACCACTTAACGTATTTGCCAAAATATATCACCTTTGTTAAAATATTTATGTAACTTTATTATTTCCCCAGGGAACTAAGAGAAGCTCATCAACATAAGCATTTAATAGAAAAGGTGGTGGTTTGTATTATAAACAGGGTGTGGAGAATTGGATTTGGTGTCAAACATCTACAAATGATTTAACAGGCAGTCCAGTAAATAATTCATAATTTAAGTTTGATGTTTAATCTGTATATTTCAATTTTCCCACCACTAAAGTAAAAATGGAATGTTTCAACATGCCATAAAGGTGATCTGGATTCTCTAAGGGTATATACCCGGTGAGATAAATATCTATTTCTATATATAGCTATATATAAATAGGTATTAATACATTGATTAGACTTTTTGAGGGCACGGACCTGATATTGATTGCATGGTCTATGCTGTCAGAAGGCCAAGACCCAAAGTTTGGTCCCCAGTTGACTAACTTTTTTCAACAATGAGCTAATCTCTCTTCTACTAAAAAAAAAGTGTGGAAGGGTTATAATTGGCATTCAGTAGGTGTACTCATACTGATGGAATTGTGGATGTTTTGAAATACTGAAGAAGTTTTTATTTAACTTACACTGTCCAATACAAACTTTTATAGTGAATATTGACTTTTCCAAAAATTGCATTTCTAATTTTCTCTTTTTGATAAATCTGTGAACTTGGTCTTCTGAATAGCCCCTCTGAAGTCTTTTAGCTAAAAATCAAATCATCTGAAAAAAACTAAATTCAATTGAATCATAAAGATATATACCGTATTATCCATTTTAACTGGAATCTTTCTATTTTGGGATGGAAATAATCCACAAACTACCATAAAGTAAGTAGAAAACACAGCTGTCCTCAATTCTCTGCAATTTGGATTCTATCCCCACCACTATAAAGAAATTGTTTTCTCAAAGGTAATCAATGATCTGAAATTCACTAAATCTAATGAACTTTTTTAGTTTTCATTGTCTTTGACCTTTCTACACATTTGACATTTTGATCACTCCACTCTTCTGGATATTTTCTCTTTCTTTGGCTTCCTTTGGAGACATTGCATTTTCCTAATTCACCTTGTACCTCTCCAAAAGTGTCTTTTCTATAAACTTCAATGACTCCTTGTCCTTAATGTGGGTCTTCCAAAAGAATCTTTGGTTCTCTTTTCTCTGTAATAATCTATTCATTCTCATGCCTTCAAATACCATCTCTATATATATGGCTCTAAAATCCTTACTTCTCTCTTTGACCTCTCGTAAGAGCTCCAGACCAATCTCTCCAAATGTTTATAGGATATCAGCACCTTGAATTCAATATGTACAAAATTGAATACATCATCTTTCTGACCAAATCTGTTCCTCTTTCTGATTCATTTTTTCTATTTATAGCATCACCATTGAATTTCATGTTGAAAACTTAGGTATTATCTTAGAATCTTTCTTTGTCATTTTCATGCCTAATCAGTTGCCAATCCTGAGGATTTTACCCATCATACTCTCTGGTCTTCCTATAATATATACATAATCTAGGACTTGGGTAGAGTGGGGAAAGATTTAAGAGGATACTTAAAATTACATTATGTCCTGCAAGGAAATACATGGATCTGTACAAGAAGATATCATAGATACAATAATTCTTTATTTTTGTTTTTAATTGTAAAGGAAAATTCTTAACAATGATCCTTGACATTCTGTAAATCTTTCAATTTAAAGGCATTTCCTACCCATGTAACCTTGGACAAATCACATAAAGCCTCTGGCTCTAAGTAAGTTTTCCCTTCTGTGAAAGAAGGTTTGGACTACATGGCCTCTGAGATACTCTCCTGCTTTGAATTGTGATGGTGCAGGATAGGTTAAGTAATAATTCTCAAATAACAAAGTTTTGAATAACAAAGTATTGACAACCATTAGCTAATAACTTAGAATATATTCATACTTGTAGAAGACACCCTGACAGTAATTTTATAACATTCAGTGATTCTAGATGATGTGACACCTCTGACCACTGGGGTAGGAGTGTTCCCTCTCTCATGGGTAGAAAAGGAAGGGGAGGTTAAGTATTCTTTTAACAGAGGAAACTGTGAATGGGAAATCACATTGTAACAAGTAGCTGGGCTGTTGTTGGGGGAGGGCTCCAGTGGTCTGCTCTAACCCAGCTGAGATCTTAGAGAGTAGAGTAGATAGCTACAAGCTTCCTTCTTTCTCTTTTCTTATTTGGTCTTTTTTGAAATGCTCTCTTAATAAATCCCTTGAGGGATCACTGTCTAAAGCAAATATATCTCCTCCTGACTACTGGTTCTTGGGCAAGGAAAGATTAATTACCATAAAAAACTAAAAATTCCAAACCTATCGAGCTCTAGTCTATGTTTAAAAAATCCACAAATGATGAAAAACAATATATTCAAAACCTTTACATTTAATATACCTATGAGAGACAATGTACCACAGTGAACAGAGGGCTGGCCTTGGTGATGGGAAGACTAGGACTGAGTTGTGCTTCTTACATATACAAGTCATTCAACCTCTCAGTTGTCCAAGCAATTAACTAAGATGATAGGCTATAAATATGTACTGGAAAGAGAAAGAGAGAGTGAGGGTCAGAGTGAAAGTTAAAGAGAGAGACAGAGAGAGAGGAGAAGAAGGAGGAGGAGGAGGAAAGAGAAAGATAGGAATATATACAGGTTCCTCCAAAATCATGTGTGTTTAACAAAATGTTAGTAAATTTTAAGTATGTATTTCGAAATACTTAATGATTCTATGAAATTTTTAGCTATATAGCAATATGACTATTCAAAAGTGAAAACTAATTCACTAACCAAATACTTCAATTCTCAATAAACCATAAGAAGAAATAATCATAAAGTGTATATGCTATTTTTCAGGAGGCTGTTGAAAATAGATGGAATAGGGACTAGAACTAAGAGTGAAAGGACTTCGTTTCCTTACAATAGGAAAGGAACACTGAACACTGCCTCCTTAACAACCCATGTTAGCAAGTGCGATTTGGCTGCAACAGGAGTCTGACATTAATGGAGGGAGTCTAGGTATCAGTGAAAATATCAGTTTCTGAGCAGATGCCTGCCTGAATTAGCAAACAAAGGAAAATACACCTGGGAAAGGTGTGTCTGCTGAGTCAGCATTGCTTTTTTTTTTAATGAATCTGAATATATGGCAAAAATGTTTCTTAAATTAATCCTTTGAGATAGAGCAAATCTATCTCTTCATTCTGTGAACCTTTATCCTATTAAAATGTCCTATGTATGACCATTACAATTATCCTTCTTTTCTTTCATGATATAATGGAGGGCTTAATTACTTTTAGGAGATTTACTTTTGGTCATTGGAAAGATAGGGAATGAGTGATATCAAACACACCCTAAATTCAATTCTTTGTACATCCTTTTGGTTGGCTTATTTTTGGAGAAATATTTTTTTAATTGCATGCAGTTTTGCCAAATCTTTTTAGAAAGGCCACTCTGAAGATGTATCTCTACAATTTACCTTACTACATTTATTTGCCGTATGAATTCATTGGTTAAAAGACTATTCAGCTATTCAGTACCAGATATTATTGCTTGAAGGGTCAACAGTAGTAAATAAAATTAACTGCATTTAAAATATTCTTTAGTAGGTTTTTCTTAACTGAATGTGTAGAAAAATATGCTTTGAAGTAGCCTCAGACCATTCTATGCCAAAATGAATCTATGCATTTAGAATTCTGAATATCTTTCATTAAACTCTTATTACATACAGAAATAATACTTTCTGAAGAACATGAAAAGAATCCCAAATAAAATATTTCCTAAAATTAGATTCAGCATTTTGCTAGTGATGATAGTACTTGAAGAAATCAAGAAACTGCAAATCATTAAAAAGAAATTCTTTATGCTAATCATAAAATATATTTCCTGAAGGTACATTAAGGCTTCCTCAATGAAAGTACTGCCCAAATATCACATCATGGTGAGGACATGGCACCGGGTTCTCATACCAATGGATGGCAAGCTCTGGCAGATCTTACCAAATGGGAACGGTAAAAAGGAAGTATTTTGAGGGGATGGACAAAAATAAATAAATTCTGATCATTGTATACCCAGTTCCTATTATATGGTAGCTGCTCAATAAGTGTTTGTTGAATGGTCGAATGAATGAAAATGCATTTTGAAATGTTTACTACATGCCCAACACTACTGACCCACAGTCTAAACACCGGAAAATATCAATAGAAAATACGGGGCAGTCCCTACTCTCAAGGAACTCAGGCTCTAATGGAAGAGTTCAAGTATGGAGTCTAGAGTTAGACTACGTGTTTCAAGACTCACAATGATGAATTGGGAGAGACTAATGAGAAGGCTGGCTAATAGGAAATGAATTTTTTGCTGTAGAAATTCATGAAACTTCTTACTCAAACATGAAGAGTTGCAGTCTGCATGGTGGATACTGAGGAAGTCACAAATTTTTGAAGTAAATATATTGTATTTGGTTATCTGATTTTATGACTTGTAGCTGTAACAATGTATTTTCCAGAGCACAATATGAAGAAAATCTTAGCTCTGGCGTTTCTGTAGGGATGTGTGTGTATGTGTGTGTGCATATATATGTATACACGCATACATACATGTGTATATGTATACACGCATGTATATGTACACACACATGTGTATATGCATACACATGTATATGCATTTCAGTCTTATGGATAAGTTTTCTCTATGGGTTTATGACCACCACACCTTGTATTTACAGGTGAAAGAGTGGACTAAGCCTTTTTTCTCCTCAGAAGTGTCTCACCCCCAAAAGAAAGGCAGGTTCACCAAGTAGTTTAGACCATATTTTCCTACCAGAGATCTAAAGTAAAGTCTCAATAATGTTTGGTAGACTCTGTATGGCATACTGTTAGGAGAATATGGACAAAGTCACAAAAATTGGGTAGGCTTGGATGTTTTGTAATCTGCACTTTTGGACAAAATATACATATTAATGAGATCATAGCTCCAAAGAATTCCCCATCACATCTCTGGAGATCCAATTTCTTAGCACATCGTTATATGATCAATAATAACACATGGTGAAAAAGTGACTACAATTGAAAACGAAAGTAGACAATAAAAACCAGCTTTTACAAGTGTGGTGTCTTCATCTTCTTGAGTTAAAATCTGGCCTTAGACATTTACTAGCTGTGTGAACCTGGACAAGTCACTTAATCCTATTTGCCTTAGTTTCCTCATCCAAAATGAGCTGGAGAGGAAAATGGCAAACCATTCCAGTATCTTTGCCAAGAACCTTGTTTCAAATTCTGTCTCATTTACTACTTATGTCATCACAGGCAAATCACTTGACCTATCTGAGCCTCAGTTTTCTCACCTGTAAAATGGGAAGATTGGACAAGATGACCTCAGAGGTTCTTTCTGGCTCTAAATCTATGATTCTGAGAACATCACTCCCAGTGGAACGTAGCTTATGCTTATTTCCTAAACAACATTGGATTCCTTAGATCAAGTTATTGATTACATAAACAATAGGAGAGTCATTCAGTCATTTAGTTGTATCTGAATCTTTGTGATCCAGTTTGGGATTTTCTTGGCAAAGATATGGGTGATTTGCCATTTCTTTTTCCAGCTTATTTTATAAATGAGGAAACTTGGACAAATAGCATTAATTGACTTGCCTAGGGTCACACGAATAATCTGTCTAAGACTGGATTTGAATTCAAGACTTCCTGACTCCGGGCCTGGTCACCATCCATATACAATAGGAGTAATTCTGTGCTTTTTTACCTAACATTAAAAACTACCTTTTTTCACTCTTTTTCCTCTCAAAGGGAGAGTTCTTTAGAATTCCATGCCATATTTTAAAGATATGGTTTGTTTTAATGAGGTAATATGCAATAATTTATCATTAATGCTAACTGGTGGAAGTTCTATATTCTCCTTTTGACTTTGGCACTATTTTTTCATTTTAATGAGAGCAAATATTAAGCATCTTGGAGTCATTATTCGCTGATCTCAGAAGGAGAGTGCTAAGGATCAGTGACCTAATGTCTAAAAAAAAAAAGAGTCTTTTTTGAATGTATCATGGAAGGAAACATATCCATATGTAAATGTGACCTGAAATCTATTTTCTGTATAGCTTTATCTTGTACATTATAGTCATTTAGTAATGAACTATTATGATGATTTAATGTTTTTTTCTCATAAATATAATATTAACAGTCTATCATAATGGAGATGATGCCTTTCCCCACATGTTCTAAGACTACTAAAAGATTCTGGTGATTACTTTGTCATTCAGAAAAAGCAAGTCTGAATGAGGTCAACACCATAATCTTGCAAACCAAGAGATAGAATCCCATAAATGTGTAGAATTCATTCTGAACTTTCTCAGTGTCCCTTTGCTCAAATAAAATTCCAAGTGTCAGTTAGTTTAGGGTTTGCCCATTCACTTTAGATGAAATTTTCCTGCTGCTTGTCTCTCCTGAAAATCACTACATATCCTATACATATACAATAGCATTTAAATGATCTGATTTTAGGGATGAAAATTACCAAAACAAACAGGGGGAAAAGCACATCCTTTCCATCTCTCTTACCCTTTTCTCCTTCCATTCTCTCTCTTCCATGTTTGTGTGTGCATGTGTGTGGGGGGGGTGGGGAGTGGGGAGGCACTCATGCTATCTCTCAACCTACATACAAATTGTTGGCTACAAAGGGTACTAAGAAACTGAAAATGAAATGGAATCAATATCGTGTTAAAACCTGACTTCTCTGGCCTAGATTGTCAAGCAGTTCCTGACAAATGAAGGTTGATGGATGGAAAAACACCGCATTGCTTAGTTCAGTTTCTCCTTCATTTTCCTCATGCCAGGTGAATGTTCTTTTATTTATCTACAATTAGGTCTGTTCAACCACTGCTATACTGGTCTCTCTCAGGCTGTCAAGCACATACCAAATTGATTGAAAAAGAATGGCAGGTTCTCTATTTCTATCCTGAGTTAATCAAGGGCATGCCACAAAAAGGAGAATTTTTGTGATTTAGAGATTTATAGATTTCAAAAAATATTCTGTCTAAATATACAAAGTATAATACAACATTGATTTTTAAAATGTCTAATATTATGAAACCAAATAATAATCTACCAGGTTGCATACATGAAGGCCCAACACTTGATAAGCAGACAGACTATGTGAAATATAGAACTAAAAAGTAATGAGACTACGTGTTACAAATCACTCAGGAAGGCTTTATTATTTTGCCTTCATGTTTAGGGCTAAGAATCAAAATTTGATTAAATGTTATTATTAAACAATTAAACTATTAGCTAATGACTTAAAATAATGTTCACACTTAGGTAAGAGAATGTATGAACAGGTGAGAGGTGCTAAAGATGAATTTTACCTACTTGGTATTTTTTTTCTAGGTTTTGTCCTGCCCTCGAGATTTAAAACAAAACAAAAACACTGCTGACTTTCTTGCAACCATCATTACCATTTCTATTAAGAAGCTGAACAGGAGTACCTTTTCACTTCCATTATTGCTGTGAGCTCTAAGTGGTAGCAGGGATTCAGTAAAAATGCCACCACCACTTACCTACAAGGCCACATGTGACCTCAAGGCTACGGTTTCCCAACTCCTGGTAGTGGATAGAGTGCTGAACTTGGAGTCAAAAAGTTATGAATTCAAATCCTGACACAGGCACTTTCCAGCTGTGTGATCCTAGAAAATGCCCTTAGTCTCTCAGACTCAGTTTCTTTGTTTATAAAAAAGGGGATAATAATAGCTGCTACATTCCATGGTTGTCATGAGAATGAAAGGAGGTAATATATAAAAGATATTTTTCAAATCTTAAAGTGTTGTATCAATGCTCCCTGTTGTTATTGGGGTTTTTTTGCCTTTTTTTTTTGGAGGGCAATTGGGGTTAAGTGACTTGCCCAAGGTCACATGGCTAGTTTTTTGTGTTAAGTGTCTGAGGCCACATTTGAACTCCAGTCCTCTTGACTCCAGGACCGGTACTCTATATTCACTGCACCACCTAGCTGCCCCTCCCTATTGTTATTGTTTCTGAGGATGGTAATGTTACAGTAGGATTAGAATGTGATTTGGTTTCCTTTCAGAAAAGTAAAAGGGTGCTTGTTGTTTTTAATTTTTTGTTTTAGTCTTTTTTTTCTTTTTGGAGGAAGGAAGGCAGGGCAATTGGGGTTAAGTGACTTGCCCAAGGTCACACAGCTAGTAAGTATGTCAAGTGTCTGAGACTAGAATTCAGGTCCTTCTGACTCCAGGACTAGTGCTCTATTCATTGTGCCACCTAGCTACCCCTGTTTTAGTCTTAAGGTAAGAAGAAAAATACCTGGATTTTGAGGCTTCTGTGAAATTCAAATGACACTTTTTAGAAAATGCTAGAATAGAAAAGTTCTAGATAAAAACTCAGCTCTGTCTATTCCCATCATAGAAACTAAGAAATTATTTTTAAAAAGTGAACATACACTACTCAAAAGAAATATATATATATGATTTTTTGATGAAATGATATAATTTCAGAATTTCAATTTAAATAAATATAATAAATTGGGGTGCGACACATTACAGTTTAAATGCATGGTTTTTTGCTTTGTCTTTGTATAGAACGTAACACAAGATCAAATACTGATGAATTCTTTCAGATTTAATAGGTAGGAATAGGGGTTTTGCTTATCCAAATAAAATATACATATATTTCAGTTGTTATATACATTGTTCCTAAAGAAACTGACTTGTGGAGCTTGGGGAATGGGGAAAGGTAGGAAGCCACAATAAAATTCTGGAGGATCCACAGGTATAGAGAGGTGAGGATGAGTAAAAGTAGTATTTCTTTGTATGATTCCCCTGAATAGATGATCTTTTTTTTTGATACTGTATGCTGACACATTTCTAATAGTGTCCATTTATCATATTTGGTCGTTTGTCCTACTTTGAAGCCTATACAGATAAAGATTTAAATCACTGCCTGGTATCCTTCATGTAGCAGTTAAACCCAGCTCTTGAAATCTACCATGAAGATATTAGAAATGTACGGTGTAATGATGATTCATGGACCACATTGAAGTAAGCTTATATCCTTTATATTTTAAGTTAGCAGTTAGGATAGTGATATTTTGATTGAATGGAGAAAAGAAAACTATGAATCACATCTATGACTTCATGACTGATTTAACTTTGGATAAAATTCAAAGTTTTTAAAATTATTATTGAATAGATACTTGTTACTATGTTGAATTTGTAATCCATTATTATCCAAAAAGTTTTTTTTTTTTTGCTAAATTCTTTCCCAATTGGAAAGCATGGAATAAAAAAATTAAATACTGATTTAAAATTGGTGTGTTTTTTCTAAAATAAAAACTAATAAAAATAGATTGGTTATGAAACAAATCCCCAAACTCATTGTTTCTGCAGGAGGGGAGAAATATAGATATAAAAGAGCATTTAAAAATTTTTTCTCTCACATTAAATTTCAATATTTTATATTTCACTTCAAGGCATCTAGCCAGGATGTCATAGACTGTTTTTATTTCACAGATTTTTTCAATCTCATTTCATTATGGTCAACTAAATTTCCATCTCATGCCCTGTTCAGAGTTCTGAACTCTTTTGAAAATTTGCTCTCCCTTGCAAGTTCTCTATAAATCCCAGTCCCAGAAGGAATATACTCATGCGGTAAAATGTGTGTGAGATATAATTTGGAAGATATTTTTGTATTTAAATAAATCCTTATTTAAGAAAATGTGAAATACAAATTCAAAGAATACTAGCAAGACTTTCCTTATTTTGAATTAAAAATTCTCTTTAACTTCTAAGCATTTCTCCTACTTTTTCTTCCTCTCCAGGGCCAAGAAAAACAAGTATCCTCTAGGTGACAGCCCTTCAAAGACCCCAAAACTGTAAGCAACCTTCCCTCTGCTCCCTTCCCCATATCCTCACTTTCTTTAAGCTAAGAATCTTTCATTCCTTTAATTATTTTTATATGGCTGGGCAAAGAATACTTCCTGGAAGAATGTTTATGCCACAGATTGCTTTCTGGAATGGAATTTTCCTAACTCTGATAGCAAGTATGATTGGATTTCAGAGATACATGATCCAAATGCATCAGGAAAAAGTCTCTGAGTTACTGAATATTTTCAAGTATATGAAGGGTTGACATTTTCCTCCCTGAACTGCATTAGAGAGATAGAAATCTTACTTTCCATTTATTAGTCATTTTTCAACAGTACCATTTCCTGTAGATTTCTTCTAGTTACTTCAGTGCTTTAAAAAACGACTTAATATAATTTTTAAGTATGAGTCTTATAAGGAAGCAGTTACGTGGCTAGGTGAATAGAGCACTAGGCCTGGAGTCGGGAAGACCTGAGTTCAAATCTGACCTCAGACACTTAACTAGCTGTGTGACCCTGGGCAAGTCACTTCGCCTCTGTTTTGTTTAATCCATTTGGAGAAGGAAATGGCAAACCACTTCAGTATCTTTGCCATGAAAACCCTTAGGAGAGTACTATATGACTGAAGAACAATAACAAAATGAATCTCATATAGACAATGTGACATAGCAATGACAGGGCCATATTAAGCATCTTTAAGACCTGTTTTCACTGTCTCTGACACTCCAGGAAATTCATTCAAGACCAAAAGTTTTCTATATTGGTAGAAATAAGTCCACACTAAACCAAAACTATATCTATAAGCACAGCTGATAGATTATTCTTAGCTTAACATGTCATATACTTTTTCATTCAGCTGAATATTTTTTCTCAATAGCAGTATAAAATTTTTAATACATTTAGCCTATGGCATATTATTACTGAGGTCTTTTTCTGTTGTATTTGCATCTAACCATTCATTCTTTCTCAATTCTGTTTCTGAGTCATTTGTTTAATCCATGTCAAATTTCATAGTATTATTGATGAATGATTTCTCTTATCTATCCAAGTCATTAAAAAATCTATTCTTATGAGATTTTCAATTTAATCCATTTCAATAAGCATTTATTAAGTGCTTATAATGTGCCTGAAATTCTATAAGCATTTAAAATGCAAAAACCAAGATCAAACAGTCCTCTCCCTCAAGTAGCTTACATTTTGCTGTGCTTGGAAATGTCATTGAATATAAAGGGATATACAAAGTTAATAATCATATTTTTCAACTGATTTAATGTTCTCATGAATGATTGTGTTAAAAGACCAATCCTTTCTCAGTCTGACCTCCAACCTTTCCATGGGATAGTAATCTGACACTGAATCACACTGATAACTATTCTTTTGTTACGTAGCACTTGCGATAAATATGGCTAAATTATATCTTTTTTCCTATTGCAGTGCATATAGTAGGTACCTAATAAATGCTTATTGATTGCATAAATGAATTGACAAATGATTGTTGCTGGTAATCCTCTATAGGGCATACAGATTTATTTATTATTTACCTCTGTGTCCACCCCACTCAAATTTTTCTGTGATTATCTATTGCCAGGCTAATAGTAGAAATAGTAGAAAGCATATTGTGATCAATTTTACCACTTTCTGTTACCACTTATCTATGAAATTATATAAGAATACAAAAATAAAACAATATAATTTGGGGTGATAGCAGGATGGATTTCACAAATTAGGTAGCACTTGAGTTTTTAAGGAATAAGAGATACTAAGAACTGGAGGTGAAGAGGGAGTATATGACAGGCACAGGAGACAGTCAATGCAATGCCCTACAGAAGGATGGAGTACTGTAGGAAAGGAATAGTAAGGAGGTCAATCTGATTGTAAGAAAAAAATATGTAGTAAGTCAAGAAAGGATGTCAGGGGTATATAGCAATGTGGTCAGCACAATGGCTCTGTAGACCTTTAGTTTGGTAGGCAATTTAATGTCTCTTCTCTCTTGCACTTTCCTTTGGAGCCTGCCAAACACTGAATTAGTTCTGGCTATGCATGCGTCAACATCATCTATGTGTATATCCATGGAAAGCATATTCCCAAGGTAAGTGAACTTATCCAGAGTATTTAGAATTTCTCCATTTCCTGTAACTGATGGTTCCACATATGGATGATGTAGTGTTGACTGGTGGAGAACCTGTGTTTTCTTGGTATTAATTATTAGGCCAAAATGAGCACCAGAAGCAGAGAATTGATCCATACTTTGTTGCATATCAGTTTTAGGGGCTGCATAGAGTGCACAATCATCTGTGAACAAAAAATCATGCACTAACCCTCCTTCCATTTTAGCCTTGACTTATAGTCTTTTCAAGATAAATAACTTACTATCAGTGTGGTAGCTAAACTTGATGCCCTTTCTGTCCTTTTTGAAGGCATCTGATAACATTGCTGAAAACATCATGCTAAAAAGCACAGGAACAAGAACACAGCCTCATGACTGGGAAATTGTGAGAGTATCATCTATTATCCAGAATGCATGCAAGCATGCCATCATGAAACTTACATAGTACTGATGAATTTCTCCAGGCAATGAAATTTTGCCATGATTTGACAGTTTCAAAGACTTAGGTCAGATGTATGAATGTTGTGTACAGACCTCTGGTCTGCTCCTGGTATTTCTTCTGGACTTGTTGGGCAGCAAACACCGTATCAACCATCCCTAGCCATTTTTGAAGCCACACTGGCTTTTGGATAGATGAACATCTTCCAGGTGAAAGAATCTTTCCAGCAATGATTAAGAGAGAGATACCCTCACTCTGTGATTTTCACAGGGCAACCTATTTCCTTTGGATGGATTTTAAACTCCTAGGGGATAACCTTGTTTTGCTATATAATCTGGAAATTTTCATTCAGATTTTATATGAGCAGTTGACCTCCTGCCTTGTAAATCTCAACTGGAATAGAATCAGCACCAGGCACTTTGCTACATGAGAGAACCCTAATGAGTTTCAAAACTTTTTCTTCAATTGGAAGTTGGCTAGAGGGGGGTCGATTTCAACATGAAGTATATCGTCAATGGTTTCAGCAATCTATTGAGAACACTATGGAAGTGTTCAGCCCATCTCTCCAGGATTATGTCCTTATCATTAATCAATGTGGCTCCATCAGCACTGAGTAACAAATCACAGGTCTTTGGCTCATAAATAGTTTTTAGAGCATCATAAAAATGTTTTGGATTGTTATTATCACTGTAGAACTGAATTTCATCTGCCTTCTTACTGAGCCAAGAATCCTGTGTCTTTCTCTAATCTTCACTTACACTTTACTTTTGATGGAGTTAAATGTTGCCTTCTTAGAAATGGATAAACTAACTATCTTATGGGTAAATTTTGTGGAATTCTCATTTTTTGTTCAGCAGCTTCTGAATTTCCCCATCATTTTCCTCAAACTAATCTTGATGTTTGTGAGTGTTCCAGCCCAGATGAGTAAGTGTGATTCTGTACACCAAATCTCTGAAAGCTGCCCATTCCTCTTCTGTTCCACTGCTGCCAGCCATGTGTTGACTCAGCTTTCCCTCCAAGTTAGTAACACGTTGTTCATGCTTGGATATGTGCTCTAATCTGTTAAAATTAAATCTTCTACTAGTTATCTTGCTTTGAGGTCACCACTTTTGTTAAATGCAAATGTTTAGCTTGGGGAGAATAATCCTTGCTTTTACCATTTCTGACTCTATTCTTCCCAAGGATTTCCTGCCATGTCTGATAGTCTGTGCTTGCTCTGATGTTAAAGTCATTCAGAACTAAAATCTTGTCCTCTTTTAGCACATTGATTATGAAGGTGTCTAGGTCTTCATAAAAATTTTCTTTGATCTTATCAGAGTTCCTCATGGTGGGAGCATGTGTGCTGATGATAGTGATGTGGTACTTCCTTGCAAGCAGCAATGGCATTGTAATGAGCCTGTGATTCACTCATTTGGGAGACACGGAAGCTTGTTGACTAGATTAGTTTTGATTACAAAAGTTATGCCAGTTTCATTGTACTCCCCTTCAGTGCAACCACTCCAGAAAAATGTGTATCCAGATCTGATTTTAGTAAGCTGGTCTTCATTTGCCAACCTTGTTTCATTCAGAGCTAATATCTGAATACTTGCTTAGTTCTCTCACAAGAGCTTTTTGTCTTTCAGGTCTCCTGGATTTCATATTGTCCATAAATACACACAAATTCCATGTACCAATGATGAGTGGAATCATCTTTGCAAAAGTTTTTGTACATTTTTTGTGTGTGTGTGTCATGACCACAGGGTGGGATCCCTGCTTGCCTAGGTAAGCAGACCAGGGTTGGGTAAAATAGAAAAATTTTAGGGCCTTTCTTCATGCCAAGAGGTGAGCAGTATAGTCTTTAAAAGTCTGCTCAGACAGCCCGAAAGCTGCTGAATCTTTTTTTTTTCTTTTTCTTTTTCTTTTTGGTTTTTGGAGGACAATTGGGGTTAACTGACTTGCCCAAAGTCACATGGCTAGTAAGTGTGTCAAGTGTCTGAAGCTTAAGATTTGAACTCAGGTCCTCCTTACTCCAGGACTGGTGCTCTATTCACTGTGCCACCTAGCCACCCCTGAAGCTGCTGAATCTTACTACTCTTTCAATCCACTGAGAAGACAACTCTATGGTCTGGGTTGCCTGTGTGCAGGTTGAGATTTACAAGGCAGGAAGTCAACTGTTCATATAAAATCTAAATGAAATTTTCCAGGTATCTGTATCTGCTGCTTTATCATTGCCAATTGCCACAGGACTTTGAGGTAGATAAAAATGGTAAAATGGTAAAACACATAAATTGGACTTAATTGAGGTAGGGTTGCATGGAATAGTAGTTCTCACTCTCTCAGGGTCATCAGAATCCAGTGAAAGATTAAAGTAGAGATAATAGGTAAGGGATTGGGATGCAGTGGATGACCTTGACATCTTCAAGGTCTAAGCAGGCTCTAAGTGCTCCACAGCATTTGCTTCCACCCCCTTCATGGCCATTGGAACAAATTGTTCTCATCCATCCATTCTGTGGGGGGTGCGGGGGGGATGTCTTCACATGCTTGGGGTAGACATCACCTAACTCACCAACCAGTTGAAGACCTCTTTGCTACTTTCAATCTGGTTTAACCTGTCTGACAAAACAGTTTCATGATAAGTGGTCATTGTACATCCTATAGCTTCTTGGAGCCATAGGTGGACCTAAGCAAGCCCTCACAGGAAGGTGCTAATCTTCCCTGAACACCCCTAAACCCACCACACATATACATAAACATATACATATAGTTGTGCATATATACACATATAATAACTTTATTAACTATTATATTGTTTAATCAGAACACACGAATAACAGAAAGTTTAAAGTGCTTATACTTATGTCTACCTTGGTTTCTACTTTCAGTCTTGATAATGAGTACTAGAGTGGCAGAGCTGCAGAGAGAGAGGCTAAGAATAGATACTTTGCTTTATCCTTACCATGTATGTTGTTTTTAAGTCAATCTTTGGATAGTAATTCATCCTTGTAGCACTTTTTTTGGCTTTCACATTTATCTTTCTGTGATTTGGCTTTATGAATAAAGATGTAAAGCACTCTATTCACTTCATCTCCTGATATATGACAAATTTTTTTCCCAGTGAAATGCTACAATGAGGTTTTTCATTGTTTAAATTGTAAAGGAATAAAACAAGTAAGGAATAGATAACAATGAGCCTTATAATGACTAGTTTCACATAATCCATAAATAATTTTAGAGAAACTGTCAGAACTCTGATAATCCTTACATTTCTAAGAGCTGAGAGAGGCTTTTTAAAAAATGTGCATGATAATGCAATAGCTTTAGGTATAAGAGAATCATAGGGACCTTGAAAATAACCTAGTTAAGGTCCTCGTTTTTTAACTGAAGAACTTGAGGCCTAGAAGACTTAAGCTGTTGGCCCAGAATCACACAGTTGATAAGTGGCAGAAAAATCATGCCTCTTGATTCCTAATAGGATGCTCTTTTGCTTGTTTTATTTTTTTTTCCTGTAGGACAGCTCAAAATCTAGGAGACCTGTTATATATACTATCAGGAAAGCAAAATTTGTAACTGAGGTTTGAGGTAGAATCGATGACTCTAGTGAATTCCATGAAGGGACTATTTTTGTTTTTGTTTTTGTTCCTCGCCTTTTTTTCTTTCTTTTCATTCTCAGGGAATACATAGTCTTGGAAGGGAAGACCCTGAAATGATTCTAAAAAGGTATGGGTTGCCATCAGAAGTTACTCTGCCATTTTAAGTAAGAACTCTTTAAACCAAAGTCATATAAAAGATTGGAGCAAGGATATGGCAGTTAAATGCCATAGTAGATAAGAGTATGGAACTTGGAGTCAGGAAGACAAGAATTGAAATTCAATCTTATCCATATACTAGTTGCGTGACACTGGACAGGTCACTTAAGCTCTGAGTCTCAGTATCCTTATCTGAAAAATGAGAGAGCTGGACTCAATAATCTAGAACTATCTCTAAATCTATGATCCTGGGGCAGCTAGGTGACACAGTGAATAGAGCACTGGCCCTGGAATCAGGAGGACCTGAGTTCAAATTCAGTCTCAGACACTTGACACTTAACTAGCTGTGTGACCTTGGGCAAAATCACTTAACCCCAAATGTCTTGCCTTCCCCCCTCCAAAAAAATAAATCTATGATCCTTTAATCCTCCTAGAGGGAAAAAAAGTAAGGTTCAAAGATAGACAAAATTCTATCAGGCATTTAATAAATTAAGCTCTCTGTTCTCTGCCCTAAAAGAGTTTGGCACCAGGAGGTAAAGATTCTCTTTCTAGATTAAGGATGGGAAATTCTTACTGAAAACAAGGATTGGAAACTGATAGCTTTAACATTCTTGGGGAAAAGCATCTGAAGGGTTTTCTCTAGTCCCATCATAGGCATTTGAAGGGTCTAGACCAATAAATGAGCTGAAGCTTAAGTTTGGGCTCTAAACAAAAAGAGAGATGCTAGAACCCATTCTTCCTCTTATCCTGAAGAGCTAACAACTCAGCTGAGGACTCAGGTTGAAGACAGATGAAGTAAAGTGCAGTGAGGTGCTCCACAGCTATGTCCCTAACAGAAGCACCCTGGCATTGACCATGAACTAAAGGAATAGTGACCAGAAGAACACAGCTGGCAGAGACACCCATGTCAAACCATCTGGGCATATGCACAATGGAAGACATCACAAGAAGGCACTGCTAGGCTTGCAGTTTCCAAGGTGTGAACTGGTGCTCCAAATCTGTGACCTGTTCATGTGTATTCTCTATTTGTGGGCATCTACATGTGTATTCCAAATCTTCACATTCTGTGTATTAGTGGGAGATGTCTCCATATGCCTGGGGGAAAGGGTCTATTGAAAGTAATCTTATGCTGTTTCATTAGATACCTTTCATTTGAACTACTTTTGTTCTCTCTGGGTAGTAACATCAGAAGAGGCTCTTGAAGTATAGTTTTGAGTGGATGAGGACCCACAAAACACTTGGAAGCAGCTTTTTTGATGACCCTACATTCAAGGCAGGGGTGGCACTCCAGGTATTATACTCCTATAGTATAGACTTTTAGAAAGCAATCTAATAACACTTTAAAAAAACAAACTTCAAAATCTCAAAATTCTCTTTCCCTATATCACTTATTTCTCTGGATGAAATATTGGTTCAAAGAATTCCTCATTAGAGTCATATTGTTTTTACTCTATATTTTTGCCTGTCAGTCAAGTCTATCCCCTGAGTCATGTGATATGTGAAATAAATGGTTTCATTGATCACTTTACCAAATAAAGAGTTGTTTGAACACAATAGGTATGGAGTTCACATCCTTTTCCTACTTGAATACTCCAAAATTGATAACATTTGTAAAAGAGTACAGAACATTATTTTGAAAAGCACAAAGAAATGTGTACCTTGCAACAGAGGAGTGTGTTTCTTACCATCACATAAAAAGATTGAAAGAAATGAGGACCTTCCAACCTACAAAAGTGGAGACTTAGGGAATCCTATATATAAATGAATATTTGAAGGACTGTAATTTGGGTTTTTGTGATATGGGTTTTGCTTCTTCCCAGAGAGTGGAGTGACAATCAATGAATGGGTAATGCCGTTAACAGAGAGGCAGATTTAACTTACTATAAGGAAAAATGCCCTATATGGCAGTATCCAGAAATCTAACTGATAGGATACTATGTTCTCCATTACTGGAGGTCATCAAATGGATTTTAGATGATCACTTCCTGGGGTTGTTATTATTCTGCTTCAATCTAAATTTAAGCTAAATCAGGAGCCCATAAATTTGGTGTGTGTGTGTGTGTGTGTGTGTGTGTGTGTGTGTGTGTGTATTTCAGTATAATTTGAGTTTTAGTTTATGCATTTAAAACATTATTCTGAGAAAGGGTCCAGATGCTTCTCCAGACTTCCAATGGGACACACACACACACACACACACACACACACACACACACACACCTCGGACTAGATACTTAAATTTAATGGGTGACTGGCCTATGAGTTCAATCCTTATGGACATCCCAAGGATGCTCTGCCACCATCCTACTGACAACTAGATAAACCTATAAGATTCCTTCCAGATCTAAAGTTCTACGAGTCTGTGGTTCTGAATAATGATTGCTGCCCCTCCATACTTTCATTTTTTATGTCTCACTATTTTAATTTCTGCATTGGAATTTCATTGCACATTGGAAGAACTGTACATGAAAAAAATATATAGCTAGTGCATTGAACAAACACGACTGAGTCATCAGAAAAGTTTGTTTTCATAGTGTGAGATAGACATACTCAAAATCATTATCTTAGAGTGTTGTTTTGCTTTGGCCATTAGGGGCAGATGCTACATACTCTCAGCTCCAGTACTGAAAATTAATCAGAGGACTCCACATTAAAGATATAGTAATGCACAGTTATAAGACAACTCTACAAGTCTCAGGATGGAAGGAGATGTCTACATTCAGGGAAAGATCTAGAAATAACAGAGTTTAAATGGAGACTGAAGCAATCTACATGCTATTGTTCTTTTTCATGTTTGGTTCTCTTTCTTTTTTTCCCATTGTTCACTCAATTGGTTACAACCTTTCTATACAACCAGACTAATGTCCAATGTGAAAGTATTTGCAGATCCTATACTTGATTGCATGCCGCCATGGGGGGAGTGGGGAGAGAGAGCGGAGAAAATTTTGAAACTCAAGGGATTGTAGAACTGAATCTTGTAAACTAAAAGTAAATAAACAAATCAATTAAAAAAAAGATACAGTATTGAGTATTATCAACTTTTGACACAGTTTAGTCTTTGAATAAAACTTTATTAAGCAATTTAAAGTTTTTGTATTTACTAAATAATATATTTTTATTAACTAGAAAATGACTACTCAAAATATTTTAAATTCAGAAATAATAATTATAAAAACTTTGTGAATTAAATTTTAAAAATATGCCCAAGCCTGATGGAGAATGCCCTCTATATACTTTCCAAAATGTGGACATCCAGCCTCCACCTGAAGATCTCCGGTGTGTAGAATTCACTGCCTCCTGAGGCAGCTCATTCTATTTAACTTTAAATTGGGTTAATTATTTCTTTCTATAATCTGAGTTTCCTTATTTGCAATTTCTACCCATGATTCCTATTTCTACAATATTAGAACAAGCACAGAAAGTTTAACCCCTTTTTTACATAACAGTCTTGCAAATACTTGAAGAGAACAACCATGCTTCCCAAAAATTTCATCTTTTTCAGGTTAAATCTTGGTTTCTTTCATTGACTGTCATATAGGCCCACCAAAGGATTTTGGGTGACCTGTGAAAAATGTAGAGGAAATGTTCCCGAAATCCTTTGGTGGGCAGTAGGTTGTGCAGACCTGTGACATATAGCATGATATCAAGGTCCTTCACCATCCTGGTCACCATCCTCTAAAAAAATCTCCAGATTATCAATACTTTTTTTCTAAACTGTTGTCCCTAGAATTGAAAATACTATACCAGATGTAGTCTAACCAGGACAAGTTATAGTGGCACTATTACTTGCCTGGTTTTCTCTTGTCTACATTTAAAAATCTCACATCTCCAGTCTCCTTGTAAAGGATAATCTCTCTACTTCTGCCCTTGATTCTATTAACTCTCAATCTCTTCTGAGGGTTTGTCCAATTAATAATCCTTTTCTCATTTTAATTTTAATTTTTTTCTTTACTGGATCCTTCTCCACTATTTATTAGCATACCTTGGTCTTTTGCACACTTACAAAACAAAATGAAACTTTACCTTGCCATCTCCTTAAGCTTCCTTCCTATATCTTTTCTCCCTTTTACTGCTAAAACATAAATAAAGCAACTCAGACTAGATACTTAAATTTAACGGGTGACTGGCCTATGAGTTCAGTCCTTATGGACATCCCAAGGACTCTCTGCCACCATCCTACTGCAGGCCTTTATCATCTTGTGCCTGGCCTATTTTAATAGCCTTCTGGATGATCTCCCTGCCTAAAGTCTTTACACACTCAAGTCCATCTTCGAACCAGTTTAAAAAAACAACTGTGATATTCCTAAAGTTCAGGTTTGACCATGTGATACCCCTGTACATAGTCAATAAAAGCTATTGGCTTACCTTCCCTCCTCCCTCCCATTCAATAAACTCCAATGGCTCCTCAGTACCTTGAGGTTCCAATGTGAAAACCATTGCTTTTTAAAGCCATTTATAACAAGCATTCTTTCCTCTTTTCCAGTTTTCTTACACTTTACTCCTCTGCATCTACTCTGGGATCAAGTAACACTAGCCTCCTTCCTGTTCCTCTTATGTAACATTTTATTTCCCAATTCCTGCATTTTTACATGTTTTTGTCCCTGGCTAAATGCTTTCTTTCCTTGCTTCTGTTTGCTGGCTTCTCTGACTTCCTTCAAGCCTCTGTTAAACTCTCACCTACTGCAAGAAGCCTTTCCTCAGCCCTCAATGCTATTTCCAAATTAATCCTGTATAGATCTTGTTTGTACATAGTTTTTATATGCTGTGCTCCCAACTGGACTGTGGACTCTGTGAAAGGAGGGTTGTCTTCTAGCTTTCTTTGCATCCCCAGCACTTAGCACTGAACTTGGCAAATAGTAGGCACTTAATAAATGCCTTTTGACTTCTACTCTATATTTGTTATTATGCCCTTTCACTCATTCTAATGCTCAGACGAGACTGCTAATTCTTCCTTAAAGTTGACGTACAATCTCCTCTCTTCATGCCTTTGCATAGGTTGTCCTCTATGCCTATGATGCATTCTCTCTTCACCTCTCCCTCTTCAAATTCCTAGTTTCTTTCAAGTCATAAGTTAAGTGACATCTTCATCTGAAGGTTTTTTCTGATCCCTGTAGTTGTTACTTTTCTGCCTTAACTTTAACTAGGTGAGAACACATCTCAATCAAGTAATCAATTAATCAAAAGACTTTAGATTAAGTGGGAAAAGTCTTTGAAAGCCATTTGATAAAGAGATTTATTTTACTTCTTGCCCTTCTGGTGACACTGGGCAAGTCACTTAACCTCTCTGACTGTTTCATTTTCTAGAGGATGCCTAGGGAAAAACACACAAGTTAATTAGTGTCATTATAACATATAGGTCTAAATACAGCAGGCCATATGGCATTATAGTGCTCTACCTTATAATTTTTTCCTTATACTCTCTACCCCCAGCCAGTTATTCCAACAATGTATGAACATTAGAGGGAATTCAAAAACCCATCAGGCATCTACATGATTGTACCCTCATAGCAAGCTGGTCCTTTTGACTCTACAACTACAACATAATCCCCTATTTTATTTGCTAAGATGGTTTTCACTAAAACTTTTTTTTTACAACATATGAAAATTATAGAATCATCCTACGATGAACTACTGTGTAAGAAAAAGAAAGGAAAAGGAGAACTTTTCAATGTTTTCCTCTCTCTAAGGCAAACTTTAGTACTTCAGTGATCTGTCATGTTACCGAGGTGGGTACTCCCATCCATCACACAATATACACAAATGTGTATATGTATATATGTGTCTGTATGTATCTTTACATATCTGTGTATACATATATACATGCACAATACATATACAGACACAAATATGTGTACATATATATATGAACACATATGCGCACACCTTTTCAGTCTTTGTACACAATCCTTATACTTGTCTTTCTATAAATCCTCCATAGAACATTCTCTGAATATGGTGGATATCTCGTTTTGGGTTTCATTCCAAAAAAATGAAATAAAATAAAGGCACCAAATCTAACACTATCTAGTTTAAGGTATAACTAGTATTTGCTTAGCAAATCATCACAATTAACTTGCTCATGAATTACCTTATGCCAAACCATCAAAGAGATGACATTGACTTCTGAGAAGTCAATGGCAGAACGGTAGTTTATATTGCCTAGCTACCTTGGCTTTCCACAACTACAATCATGCCTTTTAGGGATTTTTAGGGAGCATTTGCAGTTATGTGTAATTACTGTTTTTACATTCAAAATGAGAACCTGCAGGGCACTGTGTCATTTTTATTTATATACTATAGAAGGAAAATCATTATACAAGGTGGGGGGAAGAGAAAAGTTTCACTGGCATAAATATGAAAAGATTCCAATCAATGAATCTGACATCAACATTATGTGATTCCTACTCCCCACCTCTAATTTTAATATAAAAAGTTTAGAAAGCAGTAATTAGACAGTTTTATGCCAGATGAAGACCAACTCCTGCTGATTGTTGGTAGTATTTAGAAAAGATTCAAAATGTAAACCCACTTTTAAGAATGTTAAGCAATCCATAGATTGGAGCATTCATCAATTAATTTCATAAATATGAAATCAGCATACTTAAAAAATCTAAGCTAAATGTATATTTAAGATTAAAATCTAAATTCAGCATGCTGATTGATAGGCATTTGTCCTGATTACACCTAATTTTTACACTCCTGATATCCTACATTTGGATGCTCATTTTTTTTGCAAGTTCTCTGTAGAGATTTTCATGATGTATATTACAACATGTAATATTTCCTGAATAGGAAAGTTTCAGGAGTAAATTGCATAAACCTAGAGGTGGGAGGGCACTTTTCACTCTAGCATAAACAATGTATGAGGATATAAGGCTCAAGGCCTTTTTTTTTGCGGGGGAGGGGAGGTTACTTCATGACATAACTATCTGCATTTCATCAATTAGTATGAAATGCCAAACAGAAAACATTGGGACTCCCCATAGGTATTAGTATTACATATTTTTCTGACAGGCGCTCAGGGTCTGACTAAAGAAATAGAATGGTCTCCCTGAAAATGCCTCAGGCTGCCTATCACAGAGTTTCCCTCCCCTACTACTACCCCCCTCTCTTCTCCACATTAAAGTTGATAGATTATTTATATTTGAGGAGAAAACAGGAGGGGCCAGAGGGTATATTTGTTTATTTTAAATTATCTATATTCTTCTTGATAACCAGTTTTCAAGATTTAAAACTAGTACATTTCTCTGCTCTCATTGAGAAGATACAGTTCTTTACAACTGTATTGCTATGTTCTGTAGCTCAGCAAGTACACTCCAGGGCCGAGTCTCTTTAAAAAGCCCTTTGCTTAAGCAGAGGATTGAGGCAGGATGTAAAATACAAAAATAAATAAATAAACCTACATGGCTCCCTATAGCCAAGACTCAGTGCAATATTAAGTATTTATTAAAGAAAGAGCAAATCTAGAAGCCAGAAGAGGTGACCCTGAGCTCTGGCTAAGTTCCTAACTCAGCTACTCAGCCACATACTGATTGAAAGTTTGTGGTCAGGGAATTGAGGAAGAAACTCAGGAGTTAATGAGATTGTTTTTGCTCTTTCTTATTTTGAACATAGAGGAAAACAGCCAGAAAAATCTACAGATACAAATTTGAAAATTCATGCTGGTTAGAGTTGAAAAAGTCATAAAAGAAAAAAAAAAGCATGTAGAAGCTGAAAGCTTTAGCAGTTGAGAATAAAGACCACGTCTCCAGGATTCTGCTTCACAGGTCAATGAAGGTATGAGTGAATCAAGTAAAGCAACAAGAAGAAATTATTATACCTCTGTCTCTAAAACTATAATCTCACTTCCAGCTTGGATAAGGTGAAGTGAATAAGGGGTTGAGAACGACTCTTACTATAAAGCAACAGTGCATCATGGGCAGTGGTTTATGAGGACATTTAGGAGTTGAGATCCATGACAGCTTTTCAATACCTGAAGTAAGCTCTACATCATTTGGGAAAAACAGCAAAAAATCAATTAATTAGGAGGCATCTGGAGAGGATGGAGGGAAATTGGGACATGAATGCACTACTGGTCGACCTGTGAACTCATCCAACCATTCTGGAGAGCAATTTGGAACTATGCCCAAAATGTATATGTGCATACCCTTTGATGAAGCAATACCATGGGTAGGTCTGTTTCACAAAGAGATCACAAAAAAGGGGAAAAGGATCTACATGTACAAAAATATTTCTAGCAGATCTTTTCCTGGTGTCAAAATACTAGAAATTGAGGGGATGTGCATCAGTTGGGGAATGGCTGAAAAAGCTGTGGTATATGAACATAATGGGCTATTATCAAGCAATAAGAAATGATGAGCAGGCAGATTTCAGAAAAATCTGGAAATACTTGTATGAACCAATGCAAAGTGAAATGAGCAGAACCAGGAAAACATTATACACAGTATAAGAAACATTTTATGATGATAAATTATGAATGACTTAGCTCTTCTCAGAAACACAATGATTTAAGAGAAATACAAAGGACCCATTATTGAAAATGCTATTCACATCCAGATAATGAACTGATAGATTTTGAATGCAGATCAAAGCATACTTTTTTCACCTACTTTATTTTTTTCCATGTTTTTCCTCTTTTGATCTGTTTCTTCTTTCACAACTGTGATTAATATGGAAATATGTTTTACATAGTTACATATATGTAACCTATACTAAATTGCCTACCATTTTAGGAAGAAGGGAGGGAAGGAAGAGAGGAACAAAAATTTGGAACTCAAAATCTTGCAAAACTGAATGCTAACAATTGTCTTGATCTACAACTGGGGAAAAATAAAATGCTATTAAAAAAGAAAGTTAAAAAATAATTAGGAGGCACTTCATTGTCCCTAGGGGCTTCCTTTGATTTCAAATCTTCAAATATCACCTTTATTTTAAATATGCAAGCATAGGCATTTGTTAAATACACATCAAAATACAGAATTCAATTCAACTTCTATTTATTTCTATTTACTGGTATTTTAAAGTAGAAATATGCCTTTGTCTCTGAGATCCAAATAGTCATGTCCAGAGAAACGCTAGAGTCAAAAGCTTTTCATTTCATAACTTAAAGCAAGACCTAAGTGTTCTGTCCTGGGCTCTCTTCTCTTCTCCCTGAATACCACATCATTTAATGATCTCATCAGCTGCCATGGATTTAATGACCATCTCTTTGCTGATGCTTCTCAAGTCTTTGCACGCTGCCTCCAAATCTCTGCTCACCTCCAATCTTACATCTCCAACTACCGTTTGGACAGCTCAAACTAGATGGCCAATAGACATCTTGAAATGGATGTGCAGTAGACTTCTTAAACTCAACATGTCCAAAACTGAACGTATTATCTTTCCTCTAAACCTTCTCCCGCTTCTTGCCACCTTTATTACTGAAGAGGACCACACCATCCTCCCAGTCCCTCAGACTCAAAACTTGAGTTGTGAAGTTATCCTAGATGCCTCACTATCTCTCACCGCCCCCCATATCCAATCTTTTGCCAATACCTGTTGATTTCCCCCCTTGTAATATCTCTCAAATACACTCCCTTTTCTGCTCTGACACTGCCACCATTCTAGCCCAGGCCCTCATCAACTCCTCCTTGATTATTACAATAGCCTGCTCATGGGTCTGCCTGCCTCAGGTCTCTTTCCACTCCAAATCATAAAGTGATTTTTCTAAAGCACAGGTCCCATTGTGTCAACCTCTCTACACCCCTCCAACTCTGTGGCTCCTTATTACCTCTAGGATCAAATATAAAATGCTCTGTTAGGCATTCAAAGCCCTTCATAAGCTAACCCTCTTTTAAATTTACAGTGCTTTTTACACCTTATTCCCCTAAAATATTCTTCAATACAGTACAAGGTTCTCTTAACAGTTCCATGAACAAGATCTTCCTTCTCTTGACTCCAGGCATTCTCTTTGGTTGCCCCCCATGCCTGGAACACTCTCCCCACTCCACTCCAACTACTGATCTCCCTGGCTTCCTTTCAGTCTCAATTAAAATCCCATCTTTTATTAGAAGTCTTCCAACCCCTCTAAATTCTAGGGCCTTCTCTCTGTTAACTATTTCTATTTATCCTTTATCTTACTTTGTACATATGTATTTGCATGTCTTCCTCCCTTCTCCCTTAGATTGTAAGCTCCTTGAGGGCAGGGAATGTCTTTTGCCTCTTTTTGTATCCTTAGGATTGAGCACAGTGCCTGGCACAGAGCAGATAGTAAATAAATGTTTATTGAATTGATTGACTATGCGTTGAGTTACTAGCTATGCCACACATAGCCCATGTGACCTTGGATGAATCACCCAATCTCTCTGGGCATCATTCTTTTCCATTATAAAATGAAGAAATTAAAGTGGATGCCTTCAGGAAGTCTTTCCAGCTCTTGAGACATGCTCTTATTAACTACCTGAAACATTGCAGTCTCCTTCACTTAGTCTGAAAATCCCATCATTAGAGTCATTAATAGGTTATATATTAATTTGAGGTAGTTTATCAAATTAGTTAGTTGACATGTTGGGCCCTAAGAAGATAAGATACAAGAAAGGTAAATGTCAAGAGTTTAAGGAACATTTTAAAGGGAGAAGGAAGAAATGGAAGAGAGAATTACCTTAATATCAAAGGGCTCTGTTTGGCTTGCTTGGTTGTAAAATTCCAATTGACTCTTAATTGGGATCAACCACAATGTCAAATGATGTAACTCTTCTTCAAACTGCACAAAATTCTTTAACAGGGCTTCAATTTCTTTTTGTTTCTCAGGTAAATCTTTAGATATCTGAAAGGAAACAAGATTCATAGCATGAGCAATAATTTTCAACATTATGTTAAAGGTTACCTAATATATTATTAATTTAATGTAATTTATTGACTGGAAAAACACACTTCAATATTAAAGTCCTTATCAAAATATTTACCTACTAAGCAGTCAAATTACTATTCAGCATTTTAATAGCATGCATTGGAATAATATTAACATATTTTCCATGTTAGCACTTGATATTCATATATCAGATATCTTTCACTAATCCTGTTATAGGACAACTTCAAAGTAGATAAATGGTGATCCAATTTCAGAAATTAAAAATTAAACATGGAAGGGTTCAATGAGTGGCTTGCTAGAGACAACTTATTTGATGTTAATAAGAGAAATATAAATCTCCTCATCCTCAAATGAATATGATTAAGTTGAACCAGTGTCTTTAAATGAAAACTAAATCTAACACACATTTTTCTTGTGTGATGCTAGGGCAGCTACCTTCTTCCATTATTTTTAAAGGATGATGAGGTGGACAGTATGCATGAAGCTTAAGGCTATGTTCTTACAGTTCTCTTATTAACAGTAATAGTTATTCTCAGGCTTCCCAAGTAACCAAAAAGGCATATCCCCCTCTTCCCCACATTGTATTTAAATAAATAAGATATATATGTATAAAAGTCAATATATATGTATAAAAGTCAAAATCCATAGTGCAACAAAAATATATACAATCTCATTTAACCAATAACCATTTTAGCAATTCCATAATGGAGTAAAATCCATTAATACCCCTCCCATTCCTGCTGAGTCGCTCTGTGATACCTCCAGAAATTGAATAGTTACTTAATTGGCCACAACAGCTTCAAGGTTGGAGTTTGTGTGTCTTTAAGCATCAGGGTTATGTCAGAATTTAACTTCAGGTTCATTCTACCCTGGGATACACAAATAAGATCTCCAATGTAGTGAGCAGCAAGAACATTCTTAGTTATACTCAGGATGTGGTAGATTGGTGGAGGACACAGTTCACAGAGAAAAAGAAAAGGGACAGGAAGATTGTCCAAGCAATTCTGATGTTATTTACAAAGTGGGTGTTTGTACACATATATGAATACATAAATATAGATATAAGCATGTTTATATTTATCAATGTGTTTATATTTCTGTACAGCTACATTTTATATTTAAATTTATGTATACATACACATAGGGCAACTAGGTGGTACCATAGTGCACAGAGTGCTGGGCTTAGAGTCAGGAAGACTCATCTTCCTGAGTTCAAATTCTGCCTTAGACACTTCCTATGTGACTCTGGGCAAGTCACTTAACCTTTTTGCCTCAGTTTCCTCATCTGTAAAATGAGTTGGGAAAGACAATGGCAAACCACTCCAGTATCTTTGCCAAGAAAACTCCAAAAGGGGTCACAAAGAGTCAGACATGACTGAAAAACAACTGAACAACAGCAGCAAAAAAAAAACAACACTCACACATACATATACATACACGTTTGAGCTATATAAAACTGACATAAACAATGCCTGGGGTAATGGAGAGGGCTCTGAAATCGTAGTTAAAAGTCCAGGTTTCAGTCATATTCCTGTCACATATTAATTATGAAACTATAGAAAAGGCACTTAACCTGGATAAGTTTAGGGTTAATCAATGTAAAAAAGGAATTAATTCCTGTACTACTCACCTCAGAGGATGGTTGTGAGTAAAGTACTTGGTAAAGTGTAAGGGGTTATAGAACCCTTATGGGGTTCTATAAATGTAAATTATTGTTATCACTACTGACAACAGTAAGAATCTTATTTCTCTCAATTGTTAAATATAAGAAGTCAGCTTAATTTTTATTAGAACATTTTCCATTACATGATTTACTAAGATATTAGAACTTCCACTTCTAAGAGTAAAGCATCACTAGAAGATAAATATATTGGCAAGGATAAAATTACCATTTTTTTTGGTCTTTAAAATGAAGCTAGAAACTTGTCCAAAGGGGATTACTCATATTTCCATTTAGATTTTTAAATGAAAATTCAGAAAAATATAAATTAAAACAACTCTGAGATATTACCTCCTCACACCTATCAAATTGGTTAATATGACAACAAAGGAACAGGATAAATGTTGGAGAAGATGTGGGAAAATTGAAACATTAATGCACTATTGATGGAGTTGTGAACTGATCCAATCATTAGGGACAGCAATTTAGAACTATGCCCAAAGGGCTACAAAACTGTGCCTGCCCTTTGATCCAGCAATGCTACTAGCAAGTCTGTGTCCCAAAGAGACCATAAAAAAGGGAAAAGGACCCACATGTACAAAAATATTTATAGCAGCTCTTTTTGGGGTGGCAAAAAATTGGAAATTGAGGGGATACTCATCAATTGGGGAAAAGCTGAACAAGTAATGGAATACTATTGTGCTATGGGAAATGACTTCAAACAAACCTAAGAAGACCTATATGAACTGATGCAAAGTAAAGTAAATAGAACCAGAACATTGCACACAGTAACAACATTGTGCAATGGCCAAATTTGATAGACCTAGTTCTTTTCAGCAATAGAATGATCTAAGACAATTCCAAAAGACTCATGATGGAAAATGCTAACCACATCCAGAGAAAAAACTGAAATGCACAAAGTCTGAATGCAGATCAAAGCAAATTATTTCTCTATTTTTTTCTTCTGGTTTTTAACTTTTGTTCTGCTTTTTTTTCACAATATGACTAATGTGGAAATATGTTTAATATGAATGTACAGGTATAACCTATATCAGATTGCTTACCATCTTGGGGATATAAAAGGAGAGGGAGGGAGAAAAAATTGGAACTCAAAATCTGATAAAAATGAATATTGAAAACTATCTTTCCATGTAATTGGAAAAAAAATAAATACTATTAAGTAGGAAAAAAATAAAAGTTTAGAAAGTTATAAACCAGTTAAATAAGAGAATAGGAATAATTAAGATGGCAAAAAAATTTTTCTGTCAAACTTTTATTTATATCCAAATGCATACTTGGAATTGAGGAACAATGCTTTGCATCTTTTATACCACATATAAATCACCTATAACCAAAAATTACTGAATTCATAGTAGGAAAGCTAAAGGAAAATTATAATCAAATGAATAAGAAGCTTTTTTTAGAATAGTTGGAATAGCTAAATAATTTCTATGATATCAATTGGTAGTTTTCAGATTAGAAACCATTTAAAAAGACCCCTTTGGCTACTCTTCCTAAATTTGAGATTTTAAAAGGCTACCTGACCTTGGAGCAGCAGATGATAGCACACTAAAATATACACTAAAAATGTAAATTTCCTTTTAAGTTAGACAACATTAATGAGACACTACTATCTTTCCTTGTTACTCCACAATACTAGTGATGAATTTCACCATTCTAATCTCTAATGATGAATCATTTATAGGAGACAATATATCTGAAGTCATTAGACAGAAAAGCTCTGATGGTTTCCATGGCAACAACACTCAGTTGGAGGTGGAGAAATTGAGACCTCCTGACACATAACTACACTTGTTTCTTCCCTATAATGGTCTGTTGGAAATAGATGGATTGTTCAATACTGCCCAAGGGGAAAGATAACATGTGCAAGTGATTTATTTTACTGAATGACAACAAGTTTTCATTTAAGTCCTTTAGTTGAATATGTTCTAAATAATGTGCTTTGAAATTTTTTTACTCAGAATTTCCATCAACATGTAAAGACACATATAAAGTTGACTTGTAAAGCAACTATCCTTCTATCTAATCCTATTAAACAAAACAAAGCCATTTCACTCAGAGTACAGCCTGTAAATCTCACCCCCTCTCCCAAAAACACTCCTCTATAGTGAGGAAAAATAACTAAAAATCATTCAGTTCCCTTATGTGTTAATTCAGTATTCATCCAAACCTTGGCCTAATTTCACACAAGATAACCTCCATTATTCTTGTAATTTTTGAATGTTAATTTCAAATTCCTAGTAGTTTCATTTTAGTATTAACAGAATTTTTTTTTCAGAATAAACAGGTAATTCAAGTTTTGTGGGTGGTCCCCCCTCCCACATCTCACACACATATAAAACCACATATAATTATAAGTTGGATAAGCTGGGATGTGCAGTTGTGGAGAAAATACTCTCACACTGATGAGACCACTGATCCACCAAAAATATATCCAAATGTCAACATATTTAAAAGTACAACTTGTAAAGACTAATATTGTGCTCAGTGTAAGTCATCATTGGTGTCAGTTTTAAATTCTAGACCTTGCATACTTGTTTAGATCCCTGATTTTACTGTAGGGGTATTCCCACCACAAGTCCAAATCACATCATATTCATATCTTCTTATGCTGTGTGATTCATGCTTATGCCCTTCCATAAATTCTCTGTACAGGGTTCACCTAACACACTGAAAGCTTTCCTTTTTTAATGTATGTTTAATATTTTATGAATAACAGTGTAGCATGTGGGCTATCTAAAATTATCCTTTTCTGATTATATGAGGCATCTAGGTTTCATGGACTTGGAATTAGGAAGCCTGACTTCAAATTCTGTCTGATACTTACTGTGTATATTTTCTTGGGCAAGCCACTTAAACTCTCTCAGTTTTAATTTACTGATCTGTAAAATGGGGATAATTGATAGTATCTGTTTCATAGGGTTGTTGGAAAGCTCAAGTGAGATAGTGTAAGGCAGTTTGTGAAACTTAAAATCTAAACATTAAATATTATTAGTTATAAATACCATCTACCTCCTTTTCCAGTCACACATCCTGAATGATGATTGTTACACCACTTCATGTACAAGTAATCACAATTATTAGCATGGTTTAGACTATAAACACTTCCTACATATTTTTCCATTTCCCATTGTATAACCTGAAATTTTTATTCTTCTAAAATTGAGCTTTTTCATTGTTCACATCTATCTAATTCAACTGGAGTATATATTTTTAAGGATGTGCTTTGACAGCAGGGAACAATTTAGGATCACAACTAGCACTACATTATTTCCCAAAGATGATGCAGCCCACTTTGCTTCTTTTATTCAATTTTGGACCCAGCTCATCTACTGTGAGTAAAGTGTACTGATGAGCTAATTGGATTGGAAATATGGTTTGGGAGTAAACATTGAAAGGTTATGAATCCTTTAAATTTTCTAATACTTCAAATTCTATAACTTTGTAAAAGGTTTGCAAGACTTACAAATAAAATATTATCAATTTAAATAATTTCTTCTAAGAAAATAGTAAATATAGTATTAATATTAAATACCATTTTAAGTACAGCATTTATGTGAAAAGAATAAAGAAGTATTATTCTAAAGAATTTAACCCTGTGGTGGAATCAATACAGAGATAAAATTATTTTCTCCCAAGCCTACCAGTCACTCCTGTCAGGAGAAAAGGATATCTGGGACTCCTTGCAGAGAATTTGGGGTAAAAGAAGACCAGGTCAAGAGATGCTGAGTTCAGAAGGCATTCTCCATCTTGGTAACATCTAGAATTTTCCAGAGTTAAGCATTTGGGTTTCTTTGATTCTCCCTATCAAACTCTGATAGCTCCTACTTGGGACTGCCTTTGGAGTTGCTGTTTTACTAGAATGGCATACTTTGCTACTCAAAAGCAGGGAAGACAGGACAGGAACATCACCAATCACTGCTCAGTCTATGAAAGTTTCCTCCTATGAAATGACCAACCCAATGTGCCTCTCTAGTGGCAGCTGGAACCATAGCTCCAAATTTCAGATTTCAGAATCTTTGCTAGCAGAAGTGAAGAAGTAACATATCCAGATTTTGAAAATCCACACGGCATCAAGTTAGAGGATGAATTTAGAACTATACATTTCTTGACCTGACTTCTTCTTTCTTCTAATGTTCTCTATATATAGTCCTATATACCCCACTCTCATGAAGTCAGTGGCTGGTGGAGTTTAGGAAAGCCTCTTCCATAGACTTACACAAGTAAGCATCACAAGTTTTCATTTGAATATTTTTAAAACTAGGAAATGTGTAGAATATGAACTATTCAATCTATTAGATAAAGGATACAAAATATGACACTTTAAATAATGGATAACTATTTACAATTAATCCATCTACCTATAGGACATCTCCCACTTCTACCTAGATATCTCATTGGCACCTAAAATTCAGCATGTCCCAAACCATGCTTCTTATCTTTCACCTAAACATTCACCATGATTTACCTAATTATATTAGTTAAGTAATGGCGGGGAATCAATTAAATCAATTCACTTATCAGCCCCACCCCACGCTGAAGCAACTAAAAAGATACTATACATTAATATCAGTATTAAGAATACTTCTACTGAAACAATCAATTAAGGGCATTAGATTAGCTGTGAGCAGTCTGTGATTGATTTGGAAGGAGTAAAAGCCACTAGATACTTTACTGAACAAATACTGAGATTGACTGAATAGATTCATGCATACCTAGTGTAATATAAAACAGAAAACCAGTTTGAAAACCATCTTCAAGTACTTAGGTAGCTCAATGGTAGAGGCCATTCAAGTCAAACGCTTGAGAAGCCATCTCTTAGGTGAATAAGGGAAAAAGAGAAAGAGAAATAGCTTTATCTCTTTCCCCTCCTCTACCTCAGTCATATGTTGACCTTATAAATATTGAAGAATTAAAGGATTTGAACTGCTTGTCAGCATCATAGCAACGTTCCTGCAACAGCCTTCAGAACCAAGGACAAAGGAAACTTCTCAGAAAATACACAAGATACTCCACGATGACCACAGAAGAAAGTTATATCATGCTGATGGAGAACTTAATGAAGATCCTTACAAAGGCAAGCAAGGAATTCCAGTGAAGGACTTCCAAGAACTCTTGAGTTGTCCTTTTTTGCCATACTATGTCTCCTATGCTTAAATCCACTTCCCCCCAGACTCTATAATCATGTGTAAGAGAGTGTCCCCTCAATTTGATAAAGATATTTTGAACCAGCTATTTTTATTACACACTATACATCTTAGTAAATACTTATTTTCTCAAAGTTATTTAAGACTGACTTGATGATTAATATGCACACAAGTGCATAGTGGGAGACTCCAGATATACCCCTTGAACTCTGGAATCCAGTCCAATAATACTGAAGGACTGGTAACTGATAAAGATATGGGGGGAGAGGAGAAGTTAAAGGGAAAACGTCAGGTTGGATTGGGGTTTTTTTATAATCGTCAAAATAAAAATGACAACTCTCAGATTTATTTATCTTGTTGTCATCTCTTTCAGGAATTCCACATCAAGAACTATCTGATGGCCATCTTCACTTAGTTGTAATAAAGGCTTATTTTTTTCTTTTTTTTCTTAAATTTTATTTTATTATTATATTATTATATTAATATGATATGTTAATATAACATTATATATTAATTTAAGAAATAAAATAAACATTTCCATTGCAGAGTAGAATTAATAAAAATGATTGCAAATGAAATTGTAAGTCTATTATATAAAACTTGCTATTTCTTTTAAATATGTAAAAAAACCTATTTGTAAATTTCTTTTTTCCCCTTTTTCCTCCTTCTCCCTCCCTACCCCAGAGATGGCTACCATTAGACACAACTATGTATATATGTAAAATCATTCCATATATATATCTATTTATCAGGTCTTTCTCTTCTTTCACATGTCTGAAATTTTATCCAAAGAATTACTAAATTACATAGACCCTTTGACCCAGCAATATCACTATTACATCTGTTTCCAAAGATGTTTATGGAAAAAGGAAAAAAAAAACATACATTCTAAAATATTTATACCATAATCTTCTCAAACACACTTCTCTTTCTCGCTACTTTATTTCTGTTGAGGGTACCACCAACCTTTTGGTAACCCTGGTTCACAACTTCAGGATCATGTATGACTCTCCCTTCTCCCTCAATCTCCCATATTAAGTCAATTGTCAAGTCTTATTGATTTTATCTCCATAATATCCCTACTATTCAGACACTTCTTTTCACCCATATATCTGCCACCCTATCAGGTCTTCATAAAATTTCTCCTGGACTACTGAAAAAAAAAAGTCCTAATTATTTTCTCTGATTTGAGTCTTTATTGTACCCCTTTCTTCCCACAACTGTAAAATGGATATTCCTAAAATATAGCGCTAGTAATGGCATAGCTCTGCTTAAGAAGCTTCACTGACTTCCTACTGCTTCTCAGGGAAGCTCAGGTGCCTCATCTTATGCAAAGGCATTCCTGGACACCACAGTGGCTTGTGCTGTACTCAACTCCCCAAATTACTTTGAATTTAGTTGTCAGTAACAAATAGTTGTTAGTAACTCATCTGCTCTTTGGTTGGTTTGGTCCATTTCTGTTGCACATTGCATTCTTATACTCCAAGGATCAAATTTAAAATACATAGGAACAGATTTAGATGCAGATAATACACACACACACACACACACACACACACACACACACACACACATAAATTTGTCAGAAAATTATGTGTATCTGTATATATATTTATAAATCTTAAAAATTATATGTGTGTTTATATATGATTTTAAAATGGATACATTCACAAATAAGCATATGCATTTGCTGCAGAGGAAGCAAAATATAGAATGTTTCACAAATATCTCTGTCATCCCTTAGCAAGAACAATGCTAATCTTCTCTGTATCATTCAAAATTTAGTATATGTGCTGCCAAAGAGAATATCAATAGATGATATAGACACACGGATATTAATATATACACACATGTGTTTATACATTTGCATATGTGTGTATATACATTTGAAGTTAAATGATCATGTAGACCTGTTCAATAATGCCATTTAATCAATGCAGATCATTATTTCATTATTCTTTTCATGTACCATAAATAAATCAACTTGAAGATATAACTTTTCTTATTTGTTTCCCATTTTGACAAATAAAAGCTACAAGAGAAGTTAGAATTGGGAAAGATATCTCTACACATATAACAGTGAATTTTACTTAATTTTTTTACCACTGCT
>CM053580.1:170744585-170760525 GCA_028627135.1 Pseudochirops cupreus | reverse complement strand
GATATAACTTTTCTTATTTGTTTCCCATTTTGACAAATAAAAGCTACAAGAGAAGTTAGAATTGGGAAAGATATCTCTACACATATAACAGTGAATTTTACTTAATTTTTTTACCACTGCTCGGAAGAACACTTGTCAATATTAGTGTTTTTTGACCTTTGGAAAGCTAATAAAATAATCCTGAACACAAAAGTAAAAAGCCTGTGATTATATGCCCCAATGCTTTTTTTGAATATATGTTTACATAGGGTTTAAAAATGATCATGTGTGATTCATTTTTGGGGAGGATCTTCCTTATTCAACAATGGTATCATTTAAAATACTATTAGTAGAATGAGATCTAAATTTAATTCATAACGTGAAATTTTGTTTGGAACTTTACAGAAAAATTATTTTTACTGGATTTGTATTAGTTACAGAAATATATTGCTCACATTTTTTCTTTCAAATAAGTACTAAAATGAAGGTTCCTTTGATAGGAACCACCACAAATATTTCTCTCCTTATATATACTTTTTTATTACCACATGTAGATCTTTTGGTCATTATCCCTGAAGTTGTGCAAAAACATAATGCACAATGGTATAAATGAAAATTCCAAAAGAGGCTTCACACTCAGTAAGAAAATGAATAATATGTTCAGACACTGAAAGATTCTACTTTCATTAACAAACTAAACTTAATCATTTTTGAATAACACTTAATGGCCATAAGCAATAATCTCATAATTAATTTCTCAGTTTATCAAAATATAACAACTCATAACTGTGTGACAGAATAATCCTTAATAACATGTTTAGTGTATATATCTAGTGTGTATACACACACATACACATATATGTTAGGTACTTCTTGGTATTGTTTAATATCTAATTAATTTTGGAAAGTTATGTCCTGCAAAACAAGTTAAAATGGCCATGGCTATTTACTGAAGCTTTAATAGCAGTAATTTCATTTCAAAAACAGGGCTCTAAGTGTGTGTGATCAACTACAAGCATATCACTCAGTAATATGGCTGCATCTCATTCTTCATCATTCCTGAGAATACTAATGAATTTCAGAGAAGCAAAGCATGGAATCTGATGCAATCAAATAAATCTGATATCATTCAAACTCTTAATTTCATTTTTTCCAATAGTTGCTCCAACATATATAAATAAGCCTGGTGACCCTGCTTTCCTTTCACCAATGATATGGTAAGAGACATGCTTGCTTTAGCCTTAAAATTGTTTTGTTTTGTTTTGTTTCACAAATTTGTTTCAATGGCCTTGTTAGCTGCCTGCCCAAAGAAGAGAAGAGGAAGGGTCATTTTGAGCACTATCTCTAATTCCAAATAACTCTAACAAAACTGCCATGATGCAATATGAATGAAACTAAGATATTGGGTACTAGTGCATAGCATTCAACATTCATCAAGGATGATACTCCTCAAATTGCTTTTTAAGATTACAGAGTGATTTTTAAATGCTATTGTCCTTCCCCTCAATTGTAATTTCATAGAAATCACTATATCACACACACACGCTGAAAGGAAAATGAAAAACCCAGCCTCATACAAAAGTCCTGAAAACGTAACAATTCTGACTTTGTTCAATGTCACTTTGTTTCGTGCATAATAATGTATCCCCCTCAAAGCAAACTGAAAAATCTGACTTAACACTGTAATATCTGAAAGGTGTTTTTTTAAAGTCAAAATTATGAAAAAGAAGATGGGATTTATTTTTTTTCATTTTTTAGAAATTAAATGATGCAGAGATATTAAAATTCATGTGCCAACTTGACTATTGCATTGGCATTATTTAGAAATGTTATCTTCAATCTCATTATTTAAAGCTAATAGTTTTACTTTTTCCAAAGCTTATCTACCAGGACAGAGCATTGTAGTTTGACTTGAGGTTCTACTTCTTTGTATTATTTTGAACAAAATGATTTTATATTGCCTTTAAAAAATCAAGGTAGGAGCCACAGCAACAAGTGATGTAATACAAAAAACACATCCTTATACAATGTGTTAGAGTCTTAAAGATTGAGATAGTTATTTATCCAATTCAATAAATGTATATTTCAATCCCCACTAGACTGAAATGTGTTTTAATCTTGCCCACAAGAACACAATATATTGAGCAGTCATCAGTCATCGATAATCATAGCAATGACCAGGGAATTGCAAAAGACTGGTGATGAATGTTATTTTTCACCTCTTGGCATAAACTGCAGAAAGTATACACTGTCACACATGACCACAGTGTGAGATATTTTTTGTTTTTTATTTTGGCATAACTACACTTACTTTTGACAAAAGTAGGTTTTTTTTTTAATGGGTAGAGATTTGGAGGATAGTAAAGGCTGAGGGGAGTTGTGATAGTGATACTAAAAAAAAAAATCCAAGAAAAAATTATCTGTGAGTCATTAAAAATTACACAGAAAAGAGAAAAAAGAAGTTCAGAAAGAAACACAGACAAGCAGGGAAATATTGGAATTATTTTATTAAATTTGAAACGTAAAAAAAAAAGTTCTACATGATAGAATTTAATTTCATATGTAGTCCTCTTTTTCTATTCCTCTTTGTTTAGAAATGTTCATGTTTGTTGATGTTTGGTTAAGTTCATAATAATAAAAAGGAACATTTAAAACTATTTTGTAACTTTTCTTTTGAAAACTGATTGTATTCTTTGACTACTCATGATTACTCATTTACTGGAAGATGTTTTTTTGTCTTAGTGTCTACTAAAGTAGTTTAGTTATAAAGGAAAGCTTTCTGGGAAATGTGGTAAATATTTCAAAGTGACTCTCTTATAAAAACAAGAAGTATTGATAAAAACTTCATTTTTTAAAGAGAAGAAATAAATATGCAATTGTTTCCAAGGAGAGAAAAATGGGATGAATCAGTGGCAAAAATTCTTTCTTGTGAAAGAGTTGTTAAAAGCCACATATTTAGCAATGGAAAGGATTATTTCAATTGCTGGAGAGGCACCTTCACCTAGATTCCTTGCTGATTCTTCCAAATCAACATGTCTGAAATTGAAATCAATATTTTTTCTCCCCAAACCATCCCATTCCACCCAACATTCCTATTTCTGTTGATGGCATTACTTGATATGTTTCTTAATCAACCAGGGTTTAAACAGTGGATGCATGCTTGAACCTTTCTTCTCCTTCAACCAAAAGTGTTTAATTTGGTACTATAGACTGTCAATTTTCTGTCTGTAATATTTCTCAAACATGTCCTTAACTTTCCAACTCACAAAGATAACTCTTTATGGATCCTTTCATATCCTACAAGGTGATAACCTCCTAACCTTTTGCCTCCAATCTCTCCCCTCTTGAAGTCCTGTTGCCAAAATTATCTTCCTAATGGACACTTGGTCATGCCACTCTCTTGCTTGACATTTAAAGCCTATTTCATTCTTAGTCCAATTTGCCTTCTTTCATATCCCCAGTGTTCCAGACAACCTGGACTTTTGAGTGTTTTCCGTACTCAACTTGTCATCTCCCACATCCATGCATTCATATAGGCTAGCCTCATGCATAAAATGTATTTCTTTATTTTCTCTGGATACTAAAAATAATTTTCTTTCTTCAAGGTTCGCTTTATATGCCATAGTAGAGAGCTTTGATAGTGTAGTTGTCCTCTCCCTCCTCAAATTTTCCTTTGTCTGGACCCATGCCACAAATCTCCTTTTCCTGCTCCTTATTTGTCATTTCATTCTCAAGCTCTCTGATCTATCTACAACCCAATTTTTATAATACCTATACTATCACATTCTCTAGCTCACTGGCTTCTTAAGTACACGCAACTCATTCCTTTCTAGAGTGTCCTGCAGCACTTCTTAAATTGTTGGTCATGACCCTATAAGGTGTCCAGAAAAAATCTGGCAATGGTAAAAGGTTTCTGAATGCATAATGACCAAAAATTAATTAAAAATTAAATGCATAATGAATCCAAGGTATTTCTGGTAACACTTGCCCTATTGTATTGCATAACTTCACTGCAGCCTTGGTTCTGAACCCAAAGCATGAGCGCTTTGCATTGTGCATGCCCTCAGGTCATGCAACAGCAAAGAGTGCTGCCTAAAAGGGGTCTTGAATGGAAAAAGTTTAAGAAGCCCTGTGGACCTAGAACAACTGACCAAATATATGTTCAGGTCATCATAACCAGACATGTCTTTTCCTAAGGTTCCCGGTTTTAACCTGTCAAATTGGGGACAGAAAAAGCAGGATAGGATAATGGAATCATCATAAGAAAGGCAGGATAGCATAGTGAAATTATGCTGGATATGCAGTGAGAGAATTTCAGTCTGAGTTCCAGCTTCCACTGACCAGCTGACTGATCATAAACTAGTCACTCTTCTCCTCCAGGCTTTAGTTTCCTCAGATCAGAAATGAGGGGCTTTAACAAGACGTTGCCTGAAGTCCTTTCTACCTTGAACTCTATTATTCTATGATCCTGTAATATTGGTGTCTGTGAACTAAAATTCCTGAAAAAAAATTTTTTTGTGCTACCATTTATAAAACTACAATATGGACACAGACCTAAACAGAGGTTAGTGCAATCTCCTGTCCTGAAACATGGCACAAGCAAGGGTTGTACTACATTGGAGGCATAGGCCACATGGTTAGAATAGGGCTGAAGAGAAAAGACATGTGGAAGACGGGATTTGGGAAGGGAAAGTTGAGAGATCTAGAATCAAATTCCCTGTTTCTGCAGCCTTTCCTTCCTCTCAATATACTAGTCATTATTTCTGGGTAGTAAGAATCTTCGCAAACCACTAAGTACTAAGTTTATTAATTATATCTGAATGATTGTGATACAAGAGCAAAATCAACAGAAAGAATAATGGATTAGGAATTAGGAGACCTGGGTTCTATAGCCGACTGTGTTACAGGGTCACAGGCTTTAGAGCTAGATCTATTCCATTCCCCATGCCTCCCACACAATGCCCCGCAGAAGCTTACATAAGATCCCTGTGGATATTTCATAACTGACACAAATGGCCTAAGAGATATCACTGAATATGGAGACAAGAACAATTATTTCAGTTCAATTCAACAAGTATCTATTAAGCACCTAAAATAGCTTCTTACTACCTTGTGACCTTGGACAAGTCACTTAATCTCTCTGAACCTCTGTTTATTCATCTGTAAAATGAGACAGTCTTTTCCCATTTCTAGATGCATTCTCTATCCATTAATCCACATAGCTTCTTTTTTGGACACATAACAGGTACTCAAAATGTGTTGCCGTTATTTTGATTGACAGATCACAGGATCAAAGATTCAGAGGTGAAAGGGATCTTAGACATAATTGATTATAATTGAGAAAATTGAGTACTACAGAGGTTAAACGACTCGCCTTGGGTCACAAGCCAATTAGTGGCTGAGACAGAACTGGAATCTATCTCATCTTGATTCAAGTTAAACCCTCTAACTGCTATGCCACCTAGATGTGCCCTCTTCTTTACCAAACCATTCTAGACTTCCAGAATATGGAATATCTAGGCCAAGATGCTAATTTTACAGATGAGGGAACTAAAGACCTAAATCATGCAGAGAGTATGTATCAGATATCAAATCTGTATCCATTTACTCTAATTCCAAATCTAGTATTCTTTCTATTACCCCATACTACCTCTGTTAACTCTGTATAAATAGAGTGGAATTCAGTCACCTCTAAAAGTATTATGTGTGGTAGTACTAAACACATATCAATTTATACTTTTAAAATATTTTGTGTATGTTGTCTAATTTGATCCTTTCAACAACCCTGTGAATTAGGTAGTACAAGATGATGAACTGTATTTTTAAAATAGATGCTCAAATGCTCTAGGTCATCCCCCAGTAAGTGGCAGAGTCCAGAAATGAACCCCAAAAGTCAAGCTGAAAGTAGAGACCTCAAAGGGGCATGGAAAGCAATACTAAAAATTCAAATATAGTTACAACAAATTTCTAGAACATTATAAGTGGGCAGATTTTAATTTTTAATAAATTTAATTAATTTTTCATTTTCATGTATATGTATACATGCACACACTATAAAAATATGATTTTTATAATAAATGTTATATAGCAGCTCTTCTATGATAGAAAAAAACTAGAAACTGAAGGGATGCCCATCAACTGGGGAATGATTGAACAAGTTGTGGTATATTATTGTAATGAAATACTACTTTGCTATAAGAAATGATGAGGGTAATAGCTTCAGAAAAACCTAAGAAGACCTATATGAACTGATGCAAAGTGAAGTGAGCAAAATCAGGAGAACATTGTATACAGTAAAAGCAATATTGTAATGATGATCAGCTGTGAAAGATTTCGATACTCTAATCAAGATAATGATCCAAAACAATTCCAAAGGATTTTGGAAAATTGGAAACAAGGAAAATTGCCATCCACCTTCAGAGAGAGAACTGATAAACTCTGAGCACAGTCTAAAGCATACTTTTTTCAATGTATTTTTCTTGCTTTTTAAAAACATGACTAATATGGAAATGTGTTTTGCATGACTCAAGGTGTATAATATATTGTTTGCCTTCTCGATGAGAGGGGCAGGTGTGAAAGGAGAGAGAGAATTTGGAACTCAAAATTTTTTAAAAAAGGAATATTAAGAAATTTTGTGCAATAAGAAATAATATAAGAAATTATCTAGTTCTTTGCTTCCATTCTTAAATATTTTAGATTTATGTAGGAATTTATAATTTTCAAAACATTTTCAATTCATAATATACTTTAATCTACATAACAATTCTGTGAAATATCAGCCACATTTTAAAGGTGGGAAAACTGAGTTTTAGAAAGCGTATCCCTTATCTAGGGTTCCATGAGTGGTAAGTGGAAGAGCTAAAATTTCTAAATCCTTGTGCAGTACTTTTTCTAATACACAACACTCATGATAATATATATTTGTAACCAAACATGTCTTTTTGACTCAAGTCACCTATCCATAATAATCTCAATTTGCTGTTCAAAAGATAGTGGCTTCTTGATCTATTAGAGTATAAGTACTATTAGGGTATAAGCTAACCTCTGCTTTAAAATTTCCAGACTGCCAGTGAGAAACAGAATCATAGGTCCCTCTATAATTTCCCTCTCTTCCCCTCCCTCCTCACTACTATACTTGGGAGACACCCAACTAACTTGCCCCAGAACTTCTACTACTACTACTACTACTACTACTACTACTACTACTACTACTACTACTAATACTACTAATACTACCACCAGTCCCACCGCTACCACTACTGCTAGCTTGCATTTACATAGCACTTTAATATTTGTAAAGTGCTTTATGTGTTATCTTACTTGATCCTCATAATAACCCTGAAAGGTCGGTGCTATTATTTTCCCCATTTTCAGATAAAGAAAGTAAAGCTAAGAAAGGTTGACTTGCCCAGCATGACAGAGCAAGTATGGATCTAAGACAGGATTTGAATTCAGCTCTCCCTGAATCTAAGTCAAACACTCTACTATTCCACCTAACTGCCTTCTGCCATGTCTATTCATGGTGATCTATGGACTCCATAACCTATCCACTTTGGTCCATGCTGCACTTCTTTCTTACCTTGAATCTCTATGAATACTGTTCTTTTTACTAAATTCCCCATCTATTCAGGTCTAGCCTATCATTAGTTTGTTAAATAGGGCAGCTAGAAGGCACAGTGGATAGATAAAGCATTGGACCTGGAGTCAGGAAGACCAGAGTTCAAATCCAGCCTCAGACACTTATCAGCAGTGTGACCTTGGGCAAGTCATATAACCCTATTTGCTTCAGTTTCTCAACTTGTAAAACGAGCTGGAGAAGAAAATGGCAAGAAATTGCCAAGAAAACCCCAAATGGGGTCACAAAGAGTCAGATATGACTGAAATGACTCAATAGATGTATTAATTAGCTAGGTAGCACCACCTGCTGGCCCAATTCTGCATCGTGGATGAGAATCTAGGCTTCTTGGTATGTCAGGTGTATATTTTGGCCATCTACCGCCATCTGAGACTATTTAGAGAAAAATTGGGGTATAAAAATAGGCCATTCAATTCAATTCAACAAATCTTAACTGAGCACCTACATTGGAGAAGGCACTGTGCTAGTGCTAGAGGCAATGAAGACATAAACAAATTCTGACCATAAGCAGGACAAAACCCACAGCAAAAAGGCAGGGTCTTTCCTACCCTGAAAGTATATCAGAGTCTAACACAGAAAAAGATTACACCCATCTGAACTGGAAATGTATATAAATATAACCAGCATCCTGAGAGAGTTAAAGGACAGAAGCCAACTTTAATATTTCAAAAGACCTAGATGTTCTGAGTATAGCTCTGCTCATTATAGATTGCAATGCTTCCACTCTCAGTAGAAAGTCTGAGACTTGTCAGAGATTAAAAAAAAAAGTTATCATTGTATGGACGGAATTCTAGTGATGGACCTCTTCTGGAGATGATTTTAACTAATCTGTGACATCAACTACAGTTTGCCATCAAAGCCTTCCCAGATTGGTGGAACTTGACACAAGATTAGAATTTAGGAAAGTACATGTCTTTTTAAGCTGATGTGAACTTAATTTTTCTTTAAAAAAAGATAAATTTTATGCTAGATAACAATGGATTTTAAATGCAGACTTCACACAGTTCACTCTCACAATATTTTAATCATTTTATCTATTTAGTTTCTTTTGTCTCTCCTCTAAAGCAAGGATTTACCTGTCTCTCTAAATATAATGTGTACAAGTAATATAGTAAAAACAGGGCTGAGTGGTTAGCAAATTGCCTTGTGCCCAAGGGTTTTGCTTGCTTTAACTGAAAGATTAGCTTCTTTCCTTATCTTGGGACAAAACTTCATGTTCAGCAGCAGGTCAGGAACACAGCCTAAGTCACTTAGTCTGTGTCTGCCTCAGTTTCCTCATCTGTAAAATGGGGATAATTATATCAATATTAATATAAAATGGGGATAACAACTACTCCCAGAATAACTGTGAGAGCAAAATATGTGTGTATGTGCGTGTGTGTGTATACTTTGTGAACCTTAAAATACAACATAAATATGAGATGTTATTATTAATTTGTTCAGCTGATTTTTAAAAACCCACGTGCAGGATTTATTTATCTCTGTTAACTGTAATTTTAATTTGACCTCGTTGTTCTCATCTGCATCATCTCAATCCAGTAGACTTGCACACTTAATTTTTTGAACCCAGATGGAAAGCTTTTGATATATTCTTATTAAATTTAATCTCCTTATTAGGTTCTTGCCTGGTTGATCTATTTTATTTTTGGATCCTACCTTTGTCATTCATTGTGTTAACAGTCCCTCCCAGTCTTGTTTAAATTTCAATTTGATAAGCATTCCATCAACATTTTTATTTTAAATTATTTACACAATCACAGAGTCAAGGAATTATCCTTTTGCACTCAACTAAAGACTCAAGTTGACCCTGAGCTATAAATTACTACTCTTTGGGTCTGGTCATTCAACCAGCTTGCAACTCACCTAGCCTGACCTATGCTGCTTCCTTTTTTTTCCACAAGGATAGTGAAAGAGAGAGAAACATGAATAAGAGTAGAAGCATGAAGTAAGAGAGAGAACAATTTGAAAAGAGAATAATCTAACCAGCAAAGAGAATAAAATAAGAAAAATACCAGGTTTACTGACATTTATAACTTTAGCTAGAAAACTAAATCTGCAATATTTTGTCTTTAGTTTATTTTGCTCTAGCATTCAGAATTTATATCCAGACAATATTTGATATGACAAAATTTGTTCAACTTCTTCTTAAATTAAAAAAAAAAAGATGAACCAATTCCACAATACTTTATCTTGTACCTCTTACCATCAAATTATGGCACTCTCATAATTATGCTTCATGCAACAGGCTGTTACACGTAAAGTGACAATTTAGAAGCTTAGGTAGAACAATGGAGAGAAAAAAAGGGTTTAATTTTTACACATCATTTCTTCAGGAAAATAACATCAGTAGGGGAAATAGCTCTGAAGTTCAGGAAGGCTGCCATTGACTTAATTAACTTAACCATTTTCATTAGCAAACTCAATATTGACTTTAAAACAAAGTCTACTTAATTTATTTTAAGCAATGAATATTTATGAAACATTGTCATAGCAAAATTAAAAATTAAGATGGTATTACTGCAAGAAAAATAAAATCAGGTTACTGAAACTGTGTGGCAGATCGTTATTTGGAGAAGATTCAGTAACTTTTTATTCTTTTTCTGTATTTCCCTCCAGACCCTCAAGGTATGACCTTGGAACAGAAACAATATTTCTTCAATTGTTTTAGCACAGGAGTTGTAATACTCTCACTTTTAGAAGAAAGTGAATGCCTAACTTAGTGGAAAAGACTAAAACAATGCATAAATCTGACACATTGACTATAATTTTATGCTTCAATTGACAATCTAAATCTAGTCTTTTGAAAAACAGGTTCACTTTGTTGGTTTTATTCCTTTAATGTGCCTTCATATTAAAAGAAAACTTCATCAGACAACCATTGATTTTTTTGGTGAGAGAAATCTGATATGTTAGATATAAAGAATCTGGGTTCTATCACAAACAATTGATGTACAAATATGTGATGGGAATTGAACAAACTAACAGTATATAAAAATCAAGTATAAATATACATTTTTGAAAACATGACTTACTATGGTTTTCCTTCATATAATGATTCTAGATTTCTTTTTAAATTGCTAGATGTCTTTAAGCGGCACTGAGTAGTTGTTTATATGCATACATGCAAGAGAGACAGAGATTGTAGAGAGAAGGAAAAGGAAGAGAGACAGACACAGAGAGACACAGAGAAAGAGAAGGGGAGGGGAACGTGAGGAAGAATAGAAATAAAATATTATTATAGACTTGTGGATAATGTATTGACCTTAGAATCAGGGAGAAATGAATTCAAATCCTGCTTCAAAACCTTACTACCTCTATGACTAGAGAAAGTCAATCAACCTCTCTGGTCCTCGGTTTCCTGATCTGTAAAATGAAGATAACAATACCGATCGTACCCAAAAGGACTGCTGTGAGGCTTGAATGTGATAATTTTTGTACTTTGAAAATTTTCATGTTAATGTGTGTAAAGTGTAAAGTGTGTTAAAGTGTAATCATATAAGTAATTATTAAATAATGACTATATGTAAGGTAAGGCATTAGGAGCAAGATGAAGAACTACACAGTGCTAGACCTCAAAAGATATACAGTCCTCCAAGAATGAAACAATATGTATCCAAAGAAGTATAATCAAAGGTAGATACATAAAGATACATAAATGTAAAAGTCCAAGAAAAATGCTCTAGGAAATAAGAAGAACGTCAATGACAGCTTCCTGAACTAGAAAAGGCTTCTTGTTACAGGCAGTACCTGCTCTGAGCCCTGATGCAGACAAGAATGTCCACTAATAGAAGATGAAGAAGGAATGCATTCCAGGCATGGGGGTTGAATGTGGTATTGTCAAAATGTACAGATGTTGAAGATATCATGGCATAAAAAGATTAGGAAATAGCTCAAATTGCTAATTTGACTTGAAAATACAACATATGAATAGTGATAGAAGTATTAGAGCCAGAATGTGGGAGGTCTTCTGTACCACAATAAAGAGTTTTATATGATCCTAAAAGCAGTAAGAGCTTTCAGTAGGGAAGTGACATAATCAAACCTATGTATCAGGGAGAATATTTTGGCAGCAGTATGAAGGATGAGAGGGGAGAGACAGAAAATAAGGAGATCAGTTAGTAAGTGATTTTGATAGTTCATGTGAAAATTAATATTAGACTGAACTAGAATGATGGCCACATAAATGGAAAGGAGGAGACAGAATCAAAAGAAGCAGAATCTATAGGATTTGATTATTGGATATTGGTAGGCAGAGGGAAAGGAAAGATTCAAAGATGATATTGAATTCTCCCCAGGACCCCCTTGAGGCAGGGAAAGCTCTATTCTTCTTGCCAGAAAGAAGCAGTTTCAGAAGCCAAGAACTTCACCCCTTACCCCAAAAGATTTTGGGTCCCATTTGTTTGAGGCGTAAATGATGGGGTAATGGGACCTGGACGCTCAATTTTCCCATATATTTCAGTAGCCCAGATTACTAGTGCCTCCACCCAAGGAATCTGGCCTACCCCAGCTCACTTTGATTACTTAGTTTACTTGACACTGGCTCCCCCATCCCATCTAGACCCTTTCTCTGTTGTCCCTTGGCCACCCCAGGCTACTTAACTCTCTTAATCCCAATCAGATCTTCTCACTATCTTTTCTTGCATACAATTACCAATCTTACCCCCATTAAATTGCTTAGATTCACTTAAAATCTAGCCTACTTCTATTGGTATCACAAATAAACTTTGACTGAAAAAAAAGATAATGCTGAGATTTCCAATCTATTTGGTCAGTAGTTTTAGAAACTTTAAGTTTTAAGTATCAATGCAATGTCATATTAAAGAAGGTAAAGGAGATGGAACATTAAGTCTAGGGGCAATGGAGCTGGATCTATAGTACTGGAAGTCACCCATAAAGAGGCATGTTATCTAACTTCTCAGTGCCCCCAGGCAGTTTGCCACGGATATACATTTGTAGGATAATACATTTTAAGTAGATAGTTGAGGAAAATAAGAGCCAGGGAGTTACAGTACTTCTCCCAAGTTCATGTATATAGAAAGCATCAAAAGCAGCATTTGTACCAAGTCATATAACTCCAAAGTTAGTACTCTTCAGGATACTACACAGTTCCTGCTCTGTATTTCTAAAGAGAGTTTTTCTCAATAGAAGCTCCCTACACAAGGAAAGCACTTAGCTCCATATACTCAAAAAGGCCACAGAATATTTTAGAAAAAGACAAGTGTGTCCTGGACAGTCAAATCAATACTGAAAATATGCCAATTCAATACTTTCATTGAGTGAGGCTGGTATTCATTGTCGATGCCACAGGAAATGAAAATTAAAAGGTCTTATATCGTGATGCAGTTTCTTATAACATCAATAAAGTAATAAACTATTGCAATCATTTTTTTTTTACTGGTATTCTCTTTAAAGAGTGCACCAGACTAAAGAAATGTCTATATTAAACATATGATTTAAACAACAAGAAGGAATAAGATGAACACTAATAGTCTGAATTATTTAACAAAAGCCGCTAATTACTTTGAAAAACTTTGGAATTCTGATCAGTGCAATGATCAACCATAATTCCAGAGTCCCAATAATGAAGCATGCTTCTGGCCCCCTGCCAGAAAGGCGATGGGCTAGAGAAGCGGAATGAGACATTTTTTCACATGTGGCTTCTATATGGATTTATCCTGCTTGACTATGCTTGTTATGAGAGTTTCTTTTTAAATTTTAGTGGTGGAGGGAAGAAACAGAGAAAAGAAAGAAAAGAGCATTAATATATAAGTATGTATATAGAAAGAGTTCCCACTACCTACCAGATGCTGTGTTAAATACCTTAAAATTTTTTTTAAACAAATATAATTTCATTTTATTTTCATAACAACCCTGAAAGGTAACTGCTATTATTATCCCATATTATATTTGAGAAAACTGAAGCAGGTTTGGTGATTTGACCAGGGTCACAGAACTAGTAAGTATCTGAGGTAATATTTGATCTCTAGTTTTTCTGATTCCAGGCCAAGAATTTTATTCACTGTGCCTTAGATGTGCCCATGAATAAACCAGGCTAGCCTGAGGAAAGGGAGATCTGGGGGCTGAGTGACAGACCTTGATGGTCAAGCTAAGTAGTAGATCTCAGTACTGCCTACTTAATTTAACCCTTTCTTTTTTTTATCATTGTTAATGGGCATTTGCTGTTTCAAACATACTCCTCAACTCCTTACAAGTTTTCCTCACCTACATGTAAATAAATACATAAAACTCAGCATGACCAAACCAAGCTTATCATCCTTGACTCTACATCTGCCCTTCATTCTTAGCATTAATATTTCTGTCTGGGTCACCTTCTGATTGTGTTGATTCCTCCTCAACATCTTCTCTAGCATCCATTCCCTCCCTCTCTATTCCCAATACTTCTAGTCTAGTATATCTACTCATTATGACATACCTAAACTATTAAGTTTTTTTCTTAAAGTTCTGCTTACCTTCATTTTCTTTCATTTCCAATCCATCTTCCATATTGTTGCCAGAATAATCTTCCTTATACCTAGATCTAGTCACTCTTTTAATAAAAAAAAAATTCAGCTGTTCTTCACTGCCTACTGAGAAAAGTTAAGACTCTGCCTGATATTCAAGACCTTCACAATCTAGTGCTACCCCGTCTTTTCAGTCTTTTACTATATTACTTCCCTTCACACACTATATACTCCAGTCAAATTGGATTACTTTCTTTCCCTGAAATACCAAGTGATTTCTTGCTTCCATAGACTTGATCACCTTGTTCCCTATATATAGAAATCCTTTTATCTGTTTTTTCATTTGTTGAAATCCTACATATCTATTATTATTATTTATAAAATGACTTTATTAAAAGTTAATTTACAAGTATTTTATATTTTACAAACTGAGTATTGCTCTTTTTCTTTTAAAATAAGCAATACAGCAATAATCCCATAAAAACATGAAAAGACTTGCACAAAATGATGAAGAACAACATTAGCAGAACCAAGAGAATATTGTATACAGTAGCAACAACACTGTTTTAAGAACAGCTTTGAGTGAATAATCATTTTGACTATTATAAATACCCAAATTAAAAATAAAAGACACATGAAGAAAGATGTTATCTGTATCCAGAGAAAGAGCTGATAAATAAAGTATGTATAGAAAAAAATTTACATGTATACCTATTTGTGTCTAATGGTATCCATCCCTAGGGTAGGAAAGGGGAGGGAAGAAAAAAGAAAAAAAAAGAAATTCACACTAACTATGCTGTATATTTAGAGGGAATAGCAAATTGTACATAATGAATTTGCAGTTTCATTGCAATCATCTTTTTATAATACTATATTATAGAAATTCTTGTTTTGTTGCATAAATTGAAAATAAAATAAAAATTTAAAAATAGTATGTTTTGTTTTAATCTAGTAGTACTACATCTACTATCTAATCCCTGATGCTTTTAATGTCAGCTTTATAGTACAGCAGCACCAAGAGCCTCTACTTCCTACATTTTTTAAACATATGACTTGATATTACTGATCTCTTATTCCCCCGAATGAATTTTTAAAATTATTTTTGCCTAATTTTATAAAAGTGTCCCTTTGGTCATTTGAGAGGTGTATTAGGTGGCACAGTAGAGAGAGCACTAAAGCAGGAGTCAGGAAGAGTCAAGCTGAAATATAGCCTCAAATAGTTACTACTTGTGTGACTCTCTCTCTACCTCAGTTTTCTTAGGTGTAAGATGAGGAAAATAGCACCTGTCTCCTGGGTTACTGGTAGAGAATTGGGCATTGTAGTTTCTAATAATTTTACATGATTTCTTCTCCATTTATTGTGAATTCTGCTTCTTCATTTTGATTTTCTTCTTTCTTTAGAAATTGACTTTTTATTTGGAAAAAAGATCTATCAGATAAAGTATTTTCTCCCATTTTAAAAACTATTATTTTATTTTTAAAATTTATATCTTTGTGCTTATCAATTACCTGATGGTAAAAGGTATTTTTGGAGGGGTGGCATACTCAGTTTATTGATCTTCTCTTTTTGTCTTTTGTTATTATAAATGTGCCAAGACACAAATACTCCTCCAAGGTCTAATTTAGCCACATCTCATAAATTTTGGTATATTGTTTAACTTATCATCTCTAAGGTATTTTTCTTTCACTAATTTGTTCTTTCACTCACCATTTTTAGAATAGCATTCATTATCCACTTACATTTGTGTATTTTGTTGATATTTCTCTTATAAACTAAAACTTATCATGTGAATAAATAATGTATTTAATATTCTGCCTTTTGATATTTATCAATTCTGTATGCCAGAGCATATGATTACTTTAT
>CM053580.1:170710527-170744085 GCA_028627135.1 Pseudochirops cupreus | reverse complement strand
TCTTTAAGCATAATGTCATTTTATTGTTTATCTTGACCTTATCTATTTTTACTATTCCTTTGTCTGAGATTATGATTGTCATTTCTGTATCTTTAGATTTCATCTGAGACAAAATAAGTTGTATTCCAACATCCCATTTTAGCTCTTTGTAAATCTATATTATTTAAGTGTTTTCTACATAGCAAATTTATGTTTTGCTTTTTAATCTGTTCTGTCATTCTTTACTACTTTATGGATGAGTTCATGGTATTAGAATTCACCTTTGGAGCTATTTTGATGGTTTTGTTGTCTATCAAATCCTTTTAAAATAGAGTTTGTTTTTATTTTCTTTTCCTTCCTTCCTACTGTCTCTCTTTCTTCCTTTCTTTTTCCTTTACTTCTCTCCCTTCCTTTTTTCCTTTAATTTCTCTCTCTTCTTTCTCTCATCCTTCCTTTCTTCCTTCCTTCCTTTCTTTCTTTCTTTCCAGATAAGGCCTAGATAGCCAAAGTTTTAGAGCTTGGAAAAGTTCTGTCCCTTTTATTTACCCCTCCCATTATCATACCTATTAGTCCACACCAAAAGTCACTTGGTCTTTATCTTTTTTTTTCCCCTTTTCTTTCCAGAGAAAAAATATAATACATTTTCTGCAGCAATAATTTGTATTGCTTAAGGCAATTCTCTCCAAGATCCTAATTTCAATTCCTTCCTATTTTATCCCAGTCTTGTACTACGCTTCTACTATTATAATTGTTTTTTAATCCTACCATGCTCAGAGTTCAGTTCATGCAATCACCTTTCCTCCTTTACTCCCATTTCTGTTTTAAAATAATACTCCCCTATGACATCACAATTTCAAGAAATATGAAGTTCTTATCTCCTCCCTTTTTCTCCTTTAGGGCATTTCTTGTTAACAATCAAGCCCAGAGCTTGTCTCTCATTTTCGTCAATGAATGTATGAAATCAGCAAGGGATATCCCTATCTCCCCTTTTAAGTATATTCCTACTTCTTTGCTTTATTATTTTTCATTTGCATTTTTTAAAATTTCAAATGCTCTTCTCTGATTTGGTTTTTTTCAGAATAAATGCTTGAAAGTCAATTCTATAAAAACTTAGTTTTTCCTTATAGGATTATGCTTTATTGAACGGTCATGTCATCTTTGAATTAAAGGTATTTTCCTTTACTATTTTGCAGAGTATTCCAGTTTTTCTTTGCTTTTCTCATTGAAGATGGGTAGCCCTGTATGATTCTAACTGGAACTTCTTAGAATGTGCTCTGGTTTCAAATATTTTTTTTTTCACATGACAGCTCAGCATCCTGACAATCATATTTCTTGATGAATTAAACCAATTGTTTTTCTCTAATACTGTCAAGTGAAGCTTGTAAGTTTAAATTTTATCCTCAGGATACTTTTGTTCCAGGAAATTTTCATTTTTGACATGCCACAATATGGCAACTAAGCTTTTCATTTCATCATATTCACTTTATAAGTCAATGGCTGTTAGCTTTTGGTCTCTGAGGTGTGTCTGCCAAATCAATTTCTAATAGGCATCTCATGTGTTTTTCAAGTTTTGCTGTTTAATTTTCTTTCAGGAATTCCCATATTAGCATTTTTTTTTGTTATGGCCTATATTATTTTCCCACCAAGTTAAGTCCACTATTTTGCTTCGGTTTTCTTTCATTTATTTTGTTTCAAAGAAATAAATTTTGACTTAATTCAGCAGACAATACATTTATAATCCATGATCCCAGAAAAATAAAGCAAAATGGCAATAAAAAGTAACTAAAGTTGATAGTACATACAAGTATTTGTTAAAAGAAAGTAAGTGCCTATCCTAAACCTTTTCATATCCTGACATTTTTGTTGGCAATATATTCCCAATAAAATAGGTATGAATTTTCATAAATGTTTTGATTTCTAGGATCAAAATATTGATCATCTCTAGTTTAGCAAATAAATAATGAAACTAATCAACACTATTTGAAGGATCCCAGGAGCATTTCTAAATTGTACTAGAAAATTTTATTGTTGTAACATTTCATATGCTAAAAAAAATCTTCCAAATAACAAACCATTACTTTAAATCTCAGGGAACAACACATTGAAAGTTAGGAGACAGCTATAGTTTTGTGAAAGAAACTTTGAAGTTCAATAGAATAAAATATCCCATACTGTGAAGAATATGTAATTTTGGCACCAGGAAATCACATAAGGGAAAATATGTGGTAAAGATATGCAAATTGTGTCATTATCCTAGTGTATGGCAGTTCTTTCCTACACAGCCCTAGGTACTTTGAAGAATATGGAACTGTTGAATAGAGCACTGGCCCTGGAGTCTGGAGAACCTGAGTTCAAATCCGATCTCAGACACTTAATGCTTATTAGCCATGTGATCTTGGGCAAGTCACTTAACCCCAATTGCCCAGCCTTCCCCCCTCCAAAAAGCAAAAAAAAAAAAAATGGAACTGTTCCAATTATTGAGCTGCATTACATACAAAAGATCCTTTTTTAAAAAGTAAAGAAAATGAAAAAATCATATACCATTTTTTCCAAGTACCCTTAAGAATGAGTTATATTTTCAATAACTCCACTGAAAGGTATAGACTTTCATATCCTGTTTGATAAGATGACAGACTGAGTTGTATTTTTTAAATCAATAATTTTTTAAGAATAACAATGATGCATATTTGATTAGTATGCTACAAAATTATGGTAGAATTTTAAATCCTATGCACTTAGGCACATACAACATCCTAGATTTAGGTTCTAGTCCCAGTTCAACTACTTACTGACTTTGTAACCTTGAAAAAAAATAACTTTGCTTTTTTTTATCAGTAAAAAGGGAGCAGCAAAACCTGCCCTGCCCATCTCATTAACATACTGTATGAAATAAGATAATGAAGATCACATACACAAGATATAAATAGCAAGGAAGGTGAACCAGAGACTAAAGCAAATCTGACCATAGAAATCAGTAAGACTTTGGGGGATTAGATCTATACTGAAAAAAATATCTCTGGAAAGGTATATTTAATTAAAAAGAAACAGAATAGGTAAAAGGAGATGGAATGTGACAGAATAGCAGTGTATCTTAAGAAGACATACTCATGAGAAAATCTTTGAATAAGAGGAGAGATAAACAGTAGATCTCATATAAGTTAACTTCAACAGATGTAAACAGAGAGCTATCTACAGTCAAATGAAAAAAAATGTTCTAAATCACTATTGATTAGAGAAATGTAAATTGGCTAATGGGACAAAATAGGAAAATTATAAATGTTGGAAAGAATGTGGGAAAATTAGAACATTAATGTATTATTGGTGGAGTTATGAACCGATTCAATCACTTTAGAGAGCAATTTGGAAATATGCTCAAGGGGCTATAAAAATGTGCGTACCCTTTGGCTGAACAATACTATTTCTAGGGCTGTATCCCAAGGAGATTATACAAAATGGGGAAAGGGTTCAGAAGTATAAAAATATTTATAGCAGCTATTTTTGTGGTGGTGAAGAATTAGAAATTAAGAGAATGCCTATCAATTGGGAAATGACTGACCAAGTTGTGGTATATGAATGTAATGGAATACTGTTGTACTATATGAAATGATGAGCAGGTTGACTTCAGAAAAACCTGGAAAGACTCATATGAGCAAATGCTGAGTGAGGTGAGCAGAACGAAAAGAACATTGTACATAATTACAGCCACATTGTATGATGACTAACTTTGATAGACTTAGCTCTTTTTAGCAATGCAAGGTTCTAAGACAACTCCAAAAAGTCTCATGATGGAAAATGCTATTCACATCCAGAGATAGAACTATGGAGTCTTAATACAGATTGAAACATAGTATTTGCTCTCTCTCTATTTTATTTTATTTTGATTTGTTCTGTTCTTTTTTTCCTGTGGTTCTAATTTGGTTCTAATCCTTCTTTACAACATGACTAATGTGAAAATATATTTAATATGAATTTAAAACCCAAAAGCCTATGAAACTGAATGTTGAAAACTAAATATGGGTAGATACATAGATAGATAGATAGAAAGATAGAAAGATAGCTAGATAGATAGATAAGAGAAGTGAGATTGTCATCAAGGTATATTAAAGACCATGTGGGCAGATAGTGGAAAATAGATGAGCATTTTAATAATTGGTTCAGAAGCCTGGCACTGAGATGTTACATAGCAGTGACAGAAAACTTCAAATATTCCAATATTGCTGCAGTATTCTTTCTGTCTAAAGCAGAGTTGCTTAATTTTGAGACTTGCATCAATGATAATTTCATTATTTGAAAAGAAAAGGACCCAATGAGGAGAACTTCTATATGGTTCTGATTTTTATAAACATGGAAAACTGCTTGCTGGGGTAAAAATGAATGAAACTTTGGAAGGATATGAACACTCCACTTCAGAATTCATAATAAAGTAGAGAAATGCTGGGAATATTATGATATACACATTGAAGTCAAGATTTCATAGAGATGGTTCATAGAAAGGACAGGTCATAGGGCCATATGGTCTAAATTTATACCAGAGGAATCAGCCCAAGAAACAGGAAAAATCTGATAAACAAAATTCAAGAGCTTTGAAGAGAAACATTTCTGATGAGGAGGAAAAGGTTGTATATAAAGAGTGCAACGCAGAACTCAATGACCACTTGGGGATTTTGCCAAAGGAATTCGAATTTAGATACGGGAAAGAATGATATTCTCTGAATTCCATTCCAATTTTGATAACCTGTAATTTCATAGATGAGAAAATTAAATGACTTGTGTAAGGTCACACACTTAGCAAGCATAAGATCCAAGACTCCAACCTAATTCTACTGCTCTTCCCACACTATCTTTGTACACCCTCATCTAAAACATTAAACTGAAGTCTGGAAGTTCTCCTTGTTCTACTAACAGACAAAAGATGTTTTAATAATTGCAGAGATATGGTAAGGACCCCTCTAGCAAAGATTCATTAAGCATTGCATTTGCATTTATAAGGTACTAGAAATGCATCTTTAAGTTCTGTTAGCAGGTGCTTCTATAAAAACACATCCAGTCCTGATCACTGATCCCAGGGGAACAGGAGATACTTTGGGAGGGGTTATAAGGGCATTCTCAGCAATATAGTCTAGGTCAGAATCAGTGTATTGGAGAATCATCCACTATACTGGTGATAATGAAAATGTCACTTTTGTGACAATGGGCAATTTCTGACACTTATTGAAATCATAAGGGAATGTGTACTGTGCTGCCTCATGAGGAAAAATCTCAACAGAGTGGAGCTTTGTTATTCTGCATTATCTCTATTGTAATCTTTTATTAAATATACAAATTCTCAAATCTGGAAGGAGGAAGGAATGAAGAAATATTATTAAATGTTTACTATGTGCCAGGCACTATACTAAGTGCTTTACAAATACTATCTCATTTGATACTCATAACTACTCTGGGAGGTAGGTGCAATTATTTCCACCCCCATTTCAAAGTTGAGGAAACTGAAGCAAACACAAGTTAAGTGACTTGCCCAGGGTCATACAACTAGTAAGTATTTGAGGCTGATTTGAACTCAGGTCTTCTTGACTCTAGGTCAAGGGGCTCTATCTACTGAATCACTTAAAACCTAGGTGAATGGATAGAAACCTTTATTACATAGCACTATTATCAATGAGTAGCACAATGCCTCACAGCAGAGTATCTATACAATAAATATTTATTGCCTGGGTTGATTTCTTGAATTATTCAAGAAATCAAGGGCTGAGAATATACCATACAGTTCTCACATGGATATGAAATTTACTTTGTTAAAAGATATTTCACATTCAAAGGAATTTGTTCTAATATTAAATTAACAGCATAGTTCACAGAAGGGAAGCCTTGGAAACCAGTTAAGTCCTGGTTTGAAGTCTTTCCTTTGACATATCTTATCTGTGTGACCATAGTCAAGTCAGCCCCTCTGTCCTTCAGGTACATTTTGAAGTTTGTAAATTATATGGGAGTTGTTCAGTTATACCAGTGGAGATTATTAGCCCAATGGAAACCCCTGAACTGATGAACTCACAGGTTTTCTTTTTACAACCCGAATGCCCAACCCAGCCCCCACAATAAATGAAGACCTGTGATTTGTGTGTGTTGGGGGAGGGAGGATGTCTATTATAAGGACCTGCAGAGAGTATATACACAATAAATGCTGTCTGAATTGAATTGAACCTTTGCATGACTTTGTAGATAAATCTTGGGAGACTGCTTTAAGCTCACAGTGGTTCAGTAACTTGCCTAGAGTTACACAGCTTGAGTATCAGAGGCAAGATTAAAAAATCAAGAGGTCTTGACTCCAAGCCCAGTACTATATTCAATTTTCTCTAATAAAGATAGCACACTGCCTCTAAAATAAATATTTATTTGGATTTACTAACAGCACTAATAATATTTCAGATACAGTTTATATATAAGTGACTTTGTTTGGAACTTGTATGGTGATTCTTCTTTCCCATATACTTTTAGGGAAGGTCTTTTCAATATATTTATTCTTGTACAGACATGGATCTTATTTAAATGGGCAACTAATGGTCAAATTTAGCCTTCACAATGACATTCATTTCTATAATAGCTAACATAAATTTCTGTAATCACTATTTATCTCAGCTGGTTATCTGGTGGTTATAGCACCATGCTAAATGATGCCAAGATTATGGGTCTAATCACAACATGAACCATGTAGCTTTTTAGAGAAAAAATTCCATATCCCATAGCCATAGACTTTTACTTTTCTCCTAGCCAGGTGACTTGCATATTGTGTGCCATTGGTCATCATAGGTAGAAAAAGACTGTCTTTTAAAGTCCTTTACAACCTGAACTTAACCTACCATTTCATCCTCATTATATATAACTTCCCATCCTACACACACCCATGTAGTCACACAAATCTGGCTATTCATCATACATAGCCTTCCAACTCTCCGCTCTGTGGCTTTGCACAGGTTGCCTCAAAGACCCTCTTTCTTCTCTTCTGCTCTGTAGAATTCTTTAATTCCTTCAAGAATTAGATCAAGTACCACTTCAGTATGAACTTTTTGCTCATTCTGTCCTTTGACTTTCCTTCACAGGGGACAGAAACTTGAATTTTCATCTCACTCCACTTTGAATCTGCAGCTTTTCCTGGTTTCAACTCCACAGAACAAGATACTATTGATCTTTACAATCCCTACTTTCTCCTTTCTCCCCTTCTCCCCTCCCCCAACTACTCTGCATCCCTCTTTAAAAGAAGGAGTTCCTTGGGGGAGTTTTTTACTTTCTTTTTAGTAATTGCATCCCTAGCACTTAGCACAATGCCTAGCACATGATGCATGCTTAATAAATCTTTATTGATTGGATAGAATTAGATTATGACCATTGATGGAAAATTAACTGAAACTAAGTACCAATACATGGTGGGGCAATGCTATCATCTTTCTATATAAGAGCATATATTAACACTAGTCTACATGCTACAAAGTATTTGAATGCATTATAGTAATTATTTCTTTTAAATTCAGAGTTGCTCACAGTGAAGTGCTATTAAGCAATCTTCTCAGTTTACACTACCTTCAAATTTCAGGAAATAATTGTTACCTCTGATATCCTTAAGGAGTCAAAAGATGTTATCTGAGAAATATATTCTTAGATTAAACTACATTAATTTGTAGTAGGAAATTAACAACTAATACAATCCCCATAATAGTTTTTTTTTCCCACATCTGTAAATAAGTTACTAATTAATACATAAATCATCCTGTTGGCACTAAATCATTAATCAACATTTGTAGTGTGTTAAAAGTCTTTTTCCTGAACCTTGAGACCCAAAGTAGGCATCGACAAACAGTGGCTTTTTCTAGACTACAGAACACACATGCCATAATATCAGATACCAGAAAATATCTGATATTGTATATACTGACTGGCATTGTAGGTCTAGACTATAGGGAACCTAAAACACCTTCCAATGCAAAATTCCAGTTTAGTGTTTACTTTGAATGAATAAAGCATTCAAAGCAGTCAGTCACTTTGAATGACTCTTGAATGTCCCAATTTTAATTATAGGATACTTATTTGGGTGATGGTATTCGCTGAACCCTCATGTTCCCTCCCCATCTCTACAGCTAGCTAAGGTAAGAAGAGTACCCCCTGTGTAGCCTCAAGCTAAAGCAATTCCCATAGGTATGTCCTGGTAAAACAAACAAACACCAACCACAAGCACCCACAAACCAAACCAAACAAACAAACATAGCCCTGTTTCTTGAGGGATCTCCTGGGCAGATTTCCAGAGTTTCCTTAGCACTATCCAGGGGAAAGTCAAAGCCAGATTATACTCCCTGATACAAGAGTATAATGGTAGTGTTTTGCCCTAAACCGTATATTCAGTGATTTTGTTCCTGCTCCCCGAAATTGCTATTACTCTTTCTCTCAAACCATTTTGGATTTAATTCCTTTATTATTTGCATTTAATCTCTCTATAGTTATTCTGTATATATTTATAAAGGATTTGATGTTTTTACCTTTAGAATGTAAGCTTCTTGCAAATATGTGTTTTTGCCATCCATTATATTTTGATCTCTAGAACCTAGAACAGTGCCTTCACATACTGGATAACTGATTTATTGATAGGGCACTGAACACCCAGTTCTGGTGGCACCATGCAGTGATATGTTCAGAACAGAATATGCAAAAGAATACTTTTGCAAGAATTTATTAGTCATCACTTTAAAATAAAACAAAAAAATATAAAGATATATTTGTGACACAGCATGATTTAATGAAAAGAACACTAGATGTAGAGCTGGAAATATTTGTGTTCAGCCCAGTCTCTTCTACTTCTATATGACCCTGAAACCTTTCTGAACCTCTATCTCCTTAAAAAAAAAGGTATGTGGGGTCACCTCCAGTCATCCTGATCTATATCTGGCCACAAAACCCAGTTGGCTCTAGAAGAGAAAGTGAGGCTGGTGACTTTGCAAGGTCCTCCTTCACTTCAATCCAATTCACTTACAAGTCACGGTATCACTTTCCTGATGTCATGGTCCTTTTTGAGAATGAAGGACAACCAACAACAAAAGGTATGTGTAAGAGCTGGCAGATGACTGAAACTTTCCTCCTTTCCTTTGAGAGACAGGTAGGGGTGAGGGGTCAGGGGGAGGGCGCTCATTCAGGTTGTCATACAGCAGGTGTGGCACAAGTAAGAAAAGACTCCAGAATATTGGATCAGAGAGTCAATTGTGAATGTTAAGACTAAGAGTGAAGAGGACAGAAATGGAATATGTTGCAATAGGAGTTGTGAGACTGGCACAAAGTTTAGGAATCAATACTTCCCTTACTTCCTGCATCCCCACTTTTCTTTTAAGGGTAGCTTAAATTCTATGAGTGAAGAGATGTTGCTAAATCCATGTAAAATCTTAAAAAAATTTAAAAAAAGCACTCACACAAACCTGTGTTCTCATCAATGTAGGTATTCCCTCCATTGATAAAATAGCAAATCATACATGATTTCTTAGTTTGCATGACTAATGTTCATATCTTATATGAATCCACAGAGGATCCCTATTTGCAGAACTAGAGGTCTTCCCCTGTCTTTGTTATATTTCATAGGTGAGAGTGTATCACACAAATTATCTACCTGTTATCTCTCACTCTCACTACATGACTGGAAAACTTTTTCTGACTACGCATTTAACTGATGGGCCTATACTACTTTTTGCATATACTTCATCACCAGAATTGTGTTGCAATCTTCATGCTGTTGTCATTCATCTCTCCATTACCTTTTGAATGGACTTTGCTTCTTCAACAAATAGGATGGTCCAATATTTGTTACATCAGTATTAATATCAGGAAGACATTTTTGCTAAAATAGATGCGTTTTTGCCGAGAGTACCTTGGGATCACTTCACTGCAGTTTCCAAAATGCGATCCAGTCTACCTCTTCCTCCTCAGTCAATTTGTGGTTCAATTTAATCTATTCAATTTTAATCTAAGGTATGCCATGGAAAAAAGTAATTCTTCAGCCATTAAGTTTTTTCTTTTGTAGAGACATGATAAATATTTTAAGTAATTTTAAAATCATAAAATATTTAAAAATAATTAATTAGGGGTTTTTATTTTAAGATATTTTAATTGTGTGGGGCTTTTTTTGCATCCCTGTCATTTCCCAAGACCTTGGGCCCTCTCCCCACAGAATATTCTAGTAACAAAGAAGTCTAGTGAAAGGAAAAAATGAACTTACTGATCTGGTTTGAAAGTACATGCCTTAGTCTGTACTATGAGTCTTATGTCTTATCACTATATGTCTTAGCACTATTCATCTATAGCCCCCTTTTCTTCCTGGCATCATTATACATGTTCTTATCTTTCTGCTTAATCTGTTTTGTATCAACTCATACAAATCTTCACAAGTTTCTCTGAATTCCTCATATTCATTATTTTCATAGAAAAATAATATTTCATTGCAGTCATATATCAAAAATTGTTTTGCTATTCCCCAATAAATGGGTATTCACTTTGTTTCCTTTCTTTTGCTTTCATAAAAAGTACTGTAACAAATACCGGCATATATCTTGCTACTTTCCATCTATTTTTGATCTCCTTGGGGGAATGCCAAGCAATAGGAGCTCAGAGTCAAAGGGTCCTAACAAAGTCCTTACTTTCTGAAACTAAAAATAGCGATATCTGCTTAAGTTTTATATTCTGATTGTTTCTAAGTTTCTTCTATTTCCACATTACATTTGAGAGATGAGTCTTCTATGAAAGTTATTTTGGTCTGATTCCATTTTCCTTCCAACTGAAAGTCTGTACATTTCTATCTATGACAATAATTGAGAAATTTCCTTTGTCTTAAAGATTTCAAAATGATGTTCTGATCTTGGCACAAATGTTGAAATTTGTAATGAATGATTTGCCTAAACATAAGTCTGAAAGCCTTATGTCATTTCAATTATCTTTAAGTACAAATCATCATGATGATAATTACTTAAGTATTTTTATTCTCATCAACTATTGTTGGCCAAATATTAATGAAATCCTTATATTAGACTTCCCTGAAGGCCTGCTTGAGAAATATTTAACACACATTCTCCATATACAATTAAATAAAATTATCTTATGACAAAGTTACACTGGAGGTGTGACCTAGCAGAATAACAGCAAAATACTGCTATGCAATCCTTCATTTACCCGTGAGTCACTCTCAGATCCATTCAGATTTCAGCCTTGGCCAATCCCTTTCCCAATCTCAGACCCAGACCCTGAGCCATCTATAATATCACATTTCTGCTCAGTCCCATGTTCATCTCCTTGTGGTACAATTCTTTATTTGTTTTTTTTTTGCTTTTTTTTTGGGAGGGGGGAAGGCAGGGCCATTGGGGTTAAGTGATTTGCCCAAGGTCACATGACTAGGAAGTGTCAAGTGTCTGAGGCCAGGTTGGAACTCAAGTCCTCCCTACTCCACAGTAGGTGCCCTATTCACTGTGCCACCTATCCGCCCTTGTGGTACAAATCTAATTTGAGAATTCAGAAAGACAGAGACAGAGACAACACTGATTTCCAATTATGATTTTGATAATGCTCAAGGTAGTCTCCTAAAGCTTCATGAATAATAAGTTTAAAACAAATATCTCCTGATTATTTAAGTTTCAGGAATTTATCTTTAGAAGGGGATGGCACAGACTTGTGATTTTTTTTGGTAAAAGAAAAGCATGGTGAGGAGACTCTTTCTATCAATGTATATTGACAATTGTTGTGCAACTTTCGTGGCAATTGTTCTTCAATCTTTGTCCTAAAAAGATGTCTAGAAGCATTGAGAGGTCATGTGACTTTCCCATATTTTCTTGACATCTTAAATTCAACTTGGTCCAAACTGTACTTATCTTTCATTTCAAGCTATCCCCTCTTCTGAACTTCCTTATTTTTATTATTGAGTGTACTACCATCTTCCCACTCACTCAGGCTTAAAAAACAGGTGTCATTCTCAATTCCTACTCTCTGTCATACTCCAAATCCAAACAACTGTCAAGTCCCATCCTTTCTACCTTCATAACATCCATTGAACATACCTACTTCTCTCCTCTGACACTACAGCCACTGTCATACAGGACCTCATTACTTCAAAGCATTTATAGCATCTGCCAAAGATTGAGGCAAGAGAGGCATTTTTTTTCTGTCACACTAATTTGTTTTTCTTAAAAAAAAGGAATATTTTTCTCTCTTTACCTCCTTCCATCCTCATCCCACTACATTATAAAAGAAAAAAAGAAGAAAAAAAACTGTAATACTCAGTCAAGTAAAACAAATAGCTATATTAGGCATGTCCAAAAAAGAAGGATTCTTTCTCTATGTTGAATTCATTACCTGCCAAGAAGTAGGGCAGCATTCTTTACCACCAGCCTCCAAGAATCACTGTTCTTAGTATTGGCCAGAATATTTGTCTGTTAAAGTTGTTTTCTAATGCCACTACTTGATCTATTTCCAAAGACTATTAGGCAAAAAAGGAAAAGAATCTATGTGTTCAAAAATCTTTATTGTAGCTCTCTTCATCGTGGCAAAGAACTGGAGATTGCAGGGATGCCCATCAGTCAGGGAATGGCTGAACAAGTTGTGGTATATGATTGTGATGGAATATTTCTGTGCTATAAGAAATGTTGAGCTCAATGATTTTAGGAAAAAAAAACATGGAAAGATTTGTATGAAATAAAAAGCAAAATGAGCAGAACCAAGAGGACATTGTATACAATAAGAACAATATTGTTTGAAGAATGACTTTGGAAAAAATAAGTTATTTTATCTATTATAAACTACACAAATTAACTATTAAGGATATATGAAGAAAGACATTACCTGAACCAGAGAAAGAACAGATAATTAGACTTATGGAATTTTATCTATATCTATATATATTCATTTATATTTAATGGTAGCCATCTCTAGTGTGGGGGAGTAAGGAAGGAAACAAAAGAAATTTACATGATAATTTTGTTGTATATTTGAAAGGAATAGCAAGTTATCAGCAGCAGATTTGCAATTTCCCATACAATCCTCCATAAATTAAAAATAAAATAAAATTTCATTTTACAAATTTTCTCCTAGATCTACTTGTTTCTTCTGAAAATTCTGAAACTAACTCTTTTTTGTCATTTATTACAGCAAAATAGTTTTCCATTACATGCATATACCATATTTTGATCAGTCACTGTCCAATTTGCAGGAACCCTCCATTAGTTTCCAGTTTTTTCCCAATATGAAACAGCTGGTGTACTATGAATATGTATGTGTATACATTTATGTATGTATGTATATGTATATGTGTACATATATACATATATGGTCTATGTGTATTTGTATACTTTACACATAGATCTTTTTCATCTTTTTAAAAATCTCTTTGCTGTGTAGGCCTAGCAAAATACAGAAGGCTTTTCCTAGGAAGTATTTGGCATTGAAAAAGAAGTAAGATACAAGGCAAAACCTTGAGGAGATGGTAGGGTAAAGTGAATTTTTATTTTTGAAGAATCAAGGGGATCTGGGCATGTTTGTCATCAGCTGGGAAATAAGTTGGAGGTAGTGAAAGACTGAGGAGAAGAAAGAGGGAAAGGGAAAAACTGAAGGGGCAAACTGATAGAGGAAGTGGGATTGGATAGGATTCAGGAACTAAGGAGACGCATTTTGACAAGGAAAAAGGTCACCTCTTCCTCAGAGACTGTAGCAAAAGAGGAAAAAATAAAGAAAGATACAAATCATGAGGTAGAAGGTAAGGGAGAAGTGATCTGTGTGTATGCGTGCGTGTGTGGGGTGTGTGTACATATATGTGTATGGGTATATAAATGTATACATATATACACACACATATCTATACACACACATGGATTGGTTTATTCTAGGGTCAATATATGGAAGGGAGGAGAGTGAGATCAGTACATGGGTGATGGATGGCCTGGCAAAACACTGAGGGGTGGGGAAACCGGAGGCTAGGATGATCAAAACTATGAGATTCTTTTTCATTTGTCTCAGATACCACACTGTCATACCTCATCAGACAGAGAAGGTTCATCATTTCTGTCTTTATCTCTATTCCAAAAGTTTTCCACTCGTTTGCTCCACTGTCAACCCCTGCATGCAATTAATATCCATCCATCATCCCAGAGAAATTATAATCAAGCATTGCTACATAGGAAACAAATCAAGAACCAGAAATAACTTAAGGGAAAAAAATAATTATGTCAAAAATGCCTGCCAGCTTCAGGCAAGGGGCCGGGGAGCAAGTTAAACCTGCACTGTCCCCTTTGCTCTTCTCAAGGAGAGATGACAGACCGCAGATTGTCTGCTCCAGCCAGCCTTTTCCTAATGAGTAGAATCTAGGGTCATTTAAAGCCCAGGGTGCACAGATCCTTGTGCCTTACCTCCTAACATAAAATAAAGCTTGCAGAAATTTTTCTTAGTCTCTTATTTTCCTCAGCTTCAATTGCAGTGTGTGCCCCTGTGCTACCTTCTTTCCAAATCTCAGTTCCAACTGAATGGCCCCGCCTCCTCCCAACATGGTATATCTGAGCATAGACTCCTGCTACCAGAGGTTTTCTGTATTAATATCTCTTGTGGACAATTCCCCAAATTAACAATTAGGTTTCAGAACATTTCCCTGCCCACAGGCAATGTCTGAACACCCAGTTACTTTAATGCAGTAAGAATAATAAACATTTATTGTTGTTTAATTGTTTTAGTCATGTCCAGCTCTTTGTGACTCCATTTGGGGTTTTCTCGGCACAGATACTAGAGTGGTTTGCCATTTCCTTCTCCAGTTCATTTTACAGATGAGGAAACTGAGGCAAACAGGGTTAAGTGACTTGTCCAGGGTCACACAGTTAGTCCGTCTCTGAGGCCAGATTTGAACTTATTTTTTTCTAACTCAAGGCCTAGCACTCTATCCACTGCACAACTGAGCTGCCCATGATAGTAAACATACCCTTGTAGATGTTTAGTGCACAATTATTACAGATTTGCCATATTTTCTGAAAGAATGAGCCCTTTAAACATGCAATTTTGAATCAGAGCCCTTTAGCAAAAGTCGCCACATCTTTCAGGAGGAAACTAATGGAAGGAAAGGATAACTTAGCACTACCTGCTGTGCCTGCACTGACAAATGAAGAAAAACAAAGCAGATAGCTAAATTTGGCTGCAAGCACCCTGCCAAAGGGCCATGAAACAGAATATAGCTACGGGCTTTAAACAAGAGCCCCAGACAGGGATTTACCAGGAAGTTTCTGGTGTGAAAGTTTTGCCCAGATACTAGATACATGTTCCTTTCTCGATCTATATTACTGGAAAAGATATGGGTGTTTTGGGCCCCAAGAGAAACAATGAATCAGGCTTACAGGTTTTCATTTTAGGTTAAAAATCTATAAAAACACAAAATATAAGTGGAAACAAATTGGGTCAAATTCCATATTGAAGAAATGAAAATTAAAGAGAAATATATGGCAAAGTTGTCATCCTAGTTGATAGCCTATGGAAAGTATGCAATAAATTCACTTTTAGAAAAATCTGTGGAATAATTCCAAGGCCTTCTCTGGCAGCTGTCAATTGAAATGGTGACATTCTATAATACAGAATCTGATTATTTTCTTTCTTTTTTTTTTTTTTACTGTTTATATCTGAAGGCAGGAGAATACAACTAACTATAGCCAAGATATTTATACTTTTTTATTACCCTGTCACAAAGTAGCAATTACCCTTCAACTACCCTCATATCTTTCTACCTAAGACACGTAATCATTTAAACAAAATTCACCTAGCCTTCCTTGCTGCCCGTCCAAAGAAAGCAACACATAAAAAGATCCAAATGCTGAGCAGAAAAAAGAAGTTTAAGGTCAATCTATTTCATATCTAAGTCCAGTAAATTTGCTATGTAACTTGTGCTAATGCATTATTTTAACAAATAATTTGGACATCATCCTAATAGGCTTTCCCCTGTATTCAGACATATACGGTAGCAGAAGCATACAAATATAACTTGGCTAATGGGTCTATAGCTGCAAAATTGAGCAATAATTTTCTTTTCCTTTTTTTCAATTAGCAGGCATTTATTTTCTCTCCCTTAAAAACAAAACAAAAGAAAAACAAGCCTTAAAACAAACATGCCATTGAGTAAAGAAATTGCCATACTGGCCAGGTCAAAAAGCATCTGTCTCATCCTAACCTTGAATTCACTATCTGTCTGTCAGGAGGTAGGTATCATCACTAAGTTGATGAGGACTCTCAAATCTTTCAAAGGTGTTTGTCCTTATAATTTTGATATTATAGTTTAAGTTGTTCTGCTGGTTCTGTTCACTTCATTCTGCCTCAGTCCACGCAAATTTTCCCAGGTTTTTCTGAACTCATCCCTTTTGTTATTGCTTATGGAACAATATTATCACTTTATATTGATATACCATATTTTGTTCAGTCATTCCCCAACAGATGGGTAGGTACTCTCTTAGTTTCCTAGTCTTTATTACTACAAAAAAGTTACTTTTGGTAAATATTGGGAACATCTTTCTTTGACCTCTTTCGAGGATTAGCCTAGTGGTTTCTTTGCTAGTGCTTGAACATGACACTCCTTCCAACTCTAAGAATTTTTCCTGGGCTGACCCCACACCTGGAACACTCTATCTCCTCATTTCCACCTGCTGGCTTCTCTGGCTTCCTTCATGTCCTCACAAAAATTGCACTTTCTTCAAGAAGCTTTTCCCAGTCCTTCTTAATCTTAGGGCCTTCTTCTGAGGCTACTCCTAATTTATCTTTTTTCTTCATTATAGCTGTTTATGTGTTTATTAGATTGAGCTTCTTGAGAATGGGCTTTTTTTGCCTTCCTTTGTATCCCCAGTGCTTAGCCCAGCGCCTGGCACATAGTAAGCACTTGCTAGTGGCTGACTAACTGGTATCACTGGGTTGAATATTAATTTTCAGAGACTTAATAGTGATTAATTAAGCATATAAACAAGGACTGAGGCAAAAGTTTCATATCAGAAATTAATAAGGAAATATTATAAACTATTTTGTTTGGGACCACATTTATTTTGCTCTTATTCTTTTGGAGGGGGGAAGGCAGGTCAATTGGGGTTAAGTGACTTGCCCAAAGTCACACAGCTAGTAAGTGTTAAGTGTCTGAGGCTGTATTTGAATTCAGGTCCTCTTGACTCTAGGGAAGGTGCTCTATTCACTGAGCCACCTAGCTGCCCCCACATTTATTTTTATTACCTAAAAACTAGGCTTGAACAGAAGAGAAAAACAACTTCCCTTTAAAAAAAAATCACTAGCTGACTTTCTTTGTAATAATAGATAGTCCTAGGAAAACCTGACCATCCTTTATCTTTTAGAGGAACCAGAATTCAGTACAAAAGGGATCAGAAAGACAGCTAATACAACTCACCAGGAATAGTTGCAGATACTCTCTGAAGCTACTATGTCTACTAACTGCTGAAAGCGGGGAAGGTTTGTCAATTTTCATGATAGTCATGACTTTGTCAAACTATTAGAAGTCTTGCTGAAACAAATAAGCATCATGGAGAACAACAGGATGATGGGATGATGCATTTAAATGAATGAAGAGAAATATATTATTTTTATTTATTAATTTATTTATAAATTTATTGATAAAATTAATTTTAAACTTTAATAAATATTTATTAATTTTATTACTATTCTTATTATTAATAGTTTAATATGTGCTGAGCACTATGCTAAAAACTAGGGACATACACATTAAAGTGAGATAGTATTCATGTTAAAAGAAAATACTTTGTTCTGGCTTCATTCTCAATAATGTAGCAAGTAGTTTTTACAGCTTTGGTAGTAAGAGAAGACGATCCTAACAGGTACACATTTCTAAATGGCGATAGGGTATTGTTATCTAAGAGATGAGTTTATAATCCAGGTAGATGTAGATTTCTAAAAAGGGCATCAAAGCTCATATATTGCCTTTTCTTACCCTCTGGTCAACACACACTGTGGCCACTGTTATTAGAGTGCTAGCACATACAAGGGAGTTTCAGAGATCATGGGTTCACTGGAATTAACTTCTTAGTAGTGACTAAATTCCACATGGTTGTCTTCAAAGACCTTTCATTCTAATTGAAGAAGATAACAAATACTGAGGTGAATTAATTGATCAAAATGTAGCAAATATTTATTAATTATCTATCATGTACTTTTAGTGGATAGAGCGCTGAACTAGGAGCCTGACAGACCTGATTCTGAATCCTGTCACTGAAATGTAACAGTTATATGAACCTGAGCAAGTCTTTTAAATTCTGCTAGTCTCAGTTTCCTCATTTGTAAAACTTGGATTAGTAATAATAGCTTTTCCTCTCCAAGCTATTTTGAGGATTAAATAAGTATGTAAAGTGCTTTGTAACCTTAATGCAATGTATAAAATGCTAGCTATTAGTCACATGTAAGTTTAACAGGAACTAGAGATATAAAAAACAAGCAAACAAACAAAAAAAGACAGTAACCCTTCCCTGAAAAAGTTAAAAACGTATTGGTATACAATTTATTCATTCTTAAGGAATAAAAATAAAATTCCTACATACTTGCAATCTCCTACATTTATCTATAAAGCCTTGGAATGTAGAAGGTCTTCTCATCCTTTCCCCACACATACATACACATAGAGACTTAGTGACTTGCCCAATGTTACCCCACTGAGCAAAGGCCAGATCTCAGGTTTCCTGGTTCCTAGGCCAGTGCTCATCCCCCTGTGACTTCCTCCAGTGACATGTTCAATAGCTGAAAATAAAGAGAATGCCATATGAGCTTTCACATTTCTTTACAAATTTGTGTAGTGTTTTATACAGAAGATATTCTAAATTGCTTAGAAGAGGTTTAATGTCTTCATTTGTTTAGTCAGCAAGCAAAAACTCAGCCTAGATTTATTCTAAAATTGCAGATGGAAGATTGAGAAATTATACTATCCAGGAGGACTGCTGAGAATAGGGGAGAAGTAGGAAGTTGTTTGGTTTTTTTTTTTTTAACATTAACTGTGAATTCAACAATCGTCAACAATAACAAAATATATAAAGAACAGGAAAGAGAAGTGTCTAAGTATAAACACTTGCCTAGTACAGTATTTTTTTAAATACACACACACATACCCTGTATACATACATGTGTGTATATGTATATGTGTGTTGATGCATTTGTGTATATGTTTATTGAGATGTATATTGTGCATCTATACTTGACAAGGTAGTGTTGATATTTTCTATTTGCGTCTTCTTCTCCACTTTTCCTTCCCTTCCCTCTGTATATTTGTTCTGAAAATAGCCAGAAACATCTCAATACCATAGAAATGGAGGTAAATATTGATTCTGAGTGCTCAGAAAAGTCACTGGACAGGTGGCTGGACTCCTGGTAGTGCAGACAAGATGGCAGAGTAGAGGAATCCCCCAACATTCCTCTCTAAACAGCTTTAAAATAACACCTCAAACTGAATTCCACAGCAGCAGAGCCAACAAAAGGTTGGGGTGAGACATTTTTCTAGTCCAAGACAAATTAGGAGGTCAGAAGGAAAGGTCTGTGACACAGGGGAAGGTACTCGTCTATAGCACACATGATGGCAACACCAGCTCTGGACCTTGGAGGTGACAACAGCAGCAGGAGCAGCTTCAGGGCTTTCAACCCTTTCCAAGTACCCTACTACAGATCTTGCCACACTTTCCACTGTGCCCTCTCAAATTCCCACTCTACAATTAACAAATTCCTTTCATATTAGACCTTTTCTTTTTCATTCTATCCTTTGAAACTCTCTGAAACCTAGCATCATTCTTTATCATCATTACTAGTAACGGTTATATCTTCTTTTACAACCCTTGATTAACTGGAACAGGTGGGGGGAGTCATTGAAATTTCTAGGCCTTCATTGCTCTAATTCAGTAATTGATTTTTCTTTGAGGTTCTATGTATATGTGCATATGCATATGTATGTATGTATATCTCTCTCTCTCTCTCTAACACACACACATGCACATGCACACACACACACACACACACATCAATCTCTCTAAGTATAATCTGCATAGAAATGATGATTGAATCAATAAGAACTATTAAAACAACCAAGTGACAAAGTATAGAAAGAAAGTAGAAGTACTAAGACAAAGGGTTCACTCAGTTATTGGGGGCATCGTGAAAGAACATTCACCAAGGAGCCAACAACAGTACTTTGCATTTTGTAGTGTTTTCTTATACATGATTTCTTTTGATCCTCCCAACAATCTTGTGAGATAGATAGTTGTAATGACAACGCAACACCTATAGCACAGTGGTTCTCAACCTTCCTAATGCCAGGACCCTTTACTCCTCGCATGTGTGTGTATCTGCATGTGGGAGGACCCACCTGGAGACGGTTAGAGGGGCAGTGTCTCGGTTCCTAAGATCATCAGAAATATTTGTTTTCTGATGATCTTAGGTGACCCTGTTTGACCCCCAAAGGGGTCGCAACCCACAGATTGAGAACCACTGGTATAGCAGCTGCTATGAATATGTATATATATTGCCAGTGTAGACTCACAAAATATAATAAACTCTCTTGCTCAAAGACAAAACCAAAATATTTATTTGGAATGTCACTATTAGGAGACCAGGAGGTCAGATTTAGCAAGGTACTTATCACCAATCCAGGGAGGAACAAGAAGGCATTCTTTCTGTCAGGCCTCCCCACAAACAAGTACCCCTAGGCAAGTTCCTCCCTCAGCTCTTCCTTGCCCTCTGCTCTCTCCTCTGCCTCTCCTGCTCTCTACAAAGCAGTAAACAATTTTCCCCTCATTAATCTATTCCGACTTTAAATCTTTTGGCTATTTTCTCTTCTTTCTTGAAAAATGTATCTCTTCCCCATCCCTCTAGGTCACCTAACTGTGAAATCATATACAGCTCCTCTGAAAGAGTTGCCCTATTTCCTCAATTAATAGAGTCAGAATTATGTGTTCATAAGGAGGAGGAGCAGTTTTCACTATTATATTTCTATGACATATTGTTAAGGGAGTGCTGTGATATGTGTCTGCATCTCCCACCATCACTGTAGTTTTTATTACCTCTTCCTTTACCTTTTTTATACAGTCTCTAAGAAAATAGCAGGGTCTATCTCCACTAGGCCACACAGAGTCAGTGGGATACTTTTTACTGCATCCCTCAGCAGCTAAAGCTAACAATTTTTTTTTGCCTCCTTGTATATAGTAATCCCTAAAATCTTGTTGTACAAAAGGATTCTGACTAATACCTATAAATTTCAAACAATCTGTTATCTGCCCATACTCCTCCAGTCCCCTCATCACTGATTCTCACCATCTAAGATACTAGTTATTCTCCAATTTTTTAGGATGTATCAGCTTAATATATCTGTAGCTTCCTGCTGTATAAAATCCTGTGTAAAAAAAAAATACTCCCTTAAACACTGTGTGACCTCCTTTGCTTTCCTGCTTCTTTCATATTATTGGACTTGCTTCCAGATTTCTAGAAGACTCCTCATCTGAATTTGCTTCATCTTCATCCCCTATGTCTTCTTCCCAGGTGTCTGGGTCCCAATCAGTACCCCACACATGAAAGGGTTGCATGTACCTTCTTTTTGCTAACTTTTCTTCCCCCTATCCCCCCTCCCAGCTAAGCTCACAGTTGTCTTTTCTGCTGCCACCTGATACTTTAGAGCTTACTCTTCTAAAGCAAAGTTGTGATGCTGTAAGCATAGAAAGCTTCTCAAGCAAATCGGCTAATTCCATTTCTACCCAAACCTTTTCCTCTAGCAATTTGCTATTAATGGATGTGAAAGATCTTCCTATTCAATGAACATTATAACAGTGCAGCAATTAAAATTATTATTCCATTACCATTATTTACTTTATTATTTATATTATGTTCCTAATTTATATAGTTATAGTGATTCACAGAATAGTAAGTTATTCTTAAGGTCATGAAACCTTAATTAGTGAGGCCAGGGAGAGGATAAGGATTTGTGATTCTTAATTTAATGCTCATTCCATGATGAGATGGGGGAAAAAAATCATAATATAATGGGAAAAATTCTGAAGCTACTATATATTACCAATTAGAATTTAAGTACCTTGAAGTCAGAAACAGTTGCATTTTATTTGTAGTCCCAGTGCATAGTAATTAACTAAAAATGCTTGTTAATTGTTACATGAAACGTATAAAATGCTAAAAATTAGTCTGTAAGAACACTGATTTTTCCTACATGATAGAGCCAATTATAGAAACAATAGGAAAATAATTAATTTAATGGGATTGTTTAGTTAATAATGGTTTGCATTTAAGAGATTCTGCAATGTTCTTGGATTTAATACAAAATCTGCAAAACTGAACATCTACTTACCTTTTCACACTGTGGGTGGGGAGGTGAGGGAGGGAACACGTGGGTAAAGACTGTTTTCTAATAACTAGAATGCATTTCTTTATCTAAAAGACTAACATAAAATGTATCCTATCCATTTACCTCCACTCTTCCCTTGCTCATCTTGTTCCTGTTTCCACTGAACAAGGGACAATGTAACTACCTTTGCCTAATTTATCACTGTATCAATGATTCCTACAAAAAGATACATCACTCTGGTTACTGTGAAATGTTGTTAATGGATGAATTTCTAGGATCTACATTGTTCTAGCACTTTAAACAATAAAAAGTTATCCTTATTTTATTTTATAGCAACAATAATAATGAGATGCAATGTGGCATATATAGAAAATTGGTTTCAAGATTCAAGAAGATCTGGGTTCAAATTTTGCCATATACACACATACACACACACACACATATATACATACATATATATATATATATATATATATATATATATATATACATATATAATTATACAGCAGTTACAGATATGGATTGTTAGTGAGGATTTCCTCATCTGAGATCCCCTACACAAATAAAATAATAGATCTGGATCAAAAACATAAAGGCAATTAGAGTATCTTCCAGTGCTGGCAGTGAATCAATAAAGCACACAGTGGTTTTAAGGGATCAGGAGAAAATTTTTCCTTAGTAAGATAGGGGAAGCTGTGACCCATAATTTGATTGGGTGATTCAGACTAATGCCTAGTCCTGGACAAAGAGTAAAGAAACATCCCTACCTATAAGGGATGGAGCTAGCAAGAGAGAATCAGCTCTCCTAAAACTAAAGAAAGCTTGGCTGCTACTCACGAACCTCCTTCAGCATTAGGTGGTATGAATGATGCATAATCTGAGTACTTAATTGACAGCCTGATGGCTGAGCATTGTCAGACATTGCTAGATGGTGCCACTCCAGTATCATTCTGTCATTCATTTAACTATATCTATAACAATCTCTATCTTCACATGGTGATATAGCTATATCTGTCTAGATATTGGTATCTATATAAAGAGATAGAAATAGATATTGATACAGATTTAGAGATAGAGCAATAGAAATAGATATAGATATCTTCTATCATAGATTTTTTTTAATGCAGTTAAGAATAATGTAACACTACAATCACCAGGGAGTCAAAATTGGTCCTAACTAAAAGGGGAATCGAGAGAGAGATGATGAACCTAAATGGATAGTAGAGCACTTCCAACAATGAATTGTATGCAGGATATAAAATATAATTGAGGAGATAAAAATATGGTTGAAAAAGGAGGTGAAAAAGTCACAGGGTATGATTGAGGGATTTAAAAAGAGACAATCTGAGTGCTACAAGGAAACACATGTAATGTTAAAAGGCCTAGAGATAGGGTTCCAGCATGTTGAGTGGATCCATGATGGGATTTTTTCCACAATGTAGATAAGGAAACACATAAGAAGATAAATAAATGAGTTATAATCTGTATTACTGCAAGGAAGACTGATAACATCCATGAGATCACGGATTGATTTAAGTATTGATGTGCTTAGGAAGAAAAGAAGGAAGGAAATAAGCATTTATTAAGTACTCACGACGTGGAGGACACTGTACAAAGTGCTGGGGTGATAAACATAAGCAAAAAGAGAAGCCCAAACTCAAATAGCTGGCGTTCTAATTAGGAAAGATAACCAAAGGAAGCTAAAAAAGGGGGAAGTAAAGTTTCTCAGCATGGAGTCATGGCATGAAAGTCCTGAAGCCAGGAACAAAGCCCAGAGAAGAATGAAGGCTGGCTTAGGTCCCTCCACAAAATGGAGGCTTCAGGAGGAATTCACCAATGGAGAAGAGGATCGGCCAAACAAAGGGATGCTTCAGGTTGAGAAAACCTTGAAAAAAATTTTGTATTTTCCAGGGTGAAGAGGCCCTAAGCACTGAGGGATGTTCCAGGATCAAGAACATGGTTTGAAAGTTTAGGAGCTAAGGACAGAGCTAGAAGTGGAATGAATGTTGGTCTAAATATTTCCACAAAATAGGGGCTCTAGGAAGAAGTCACCAATGAGAGAAGAGGTTGCAGAGGCTAAGCACTTCCAAAGTCTACTTTCCTAATCAATAAAATCTGAATCAAGAGATTGCTTAATATGTTACTTTCATAAGAAATTAGTTTTTTAGGTGTGTGTATATATACACACACATACATAATACATATACACATACATACATATATACATATATACTAAGATACGTATACATGTGAACATATATATGTACACATATATATGTTTCTCTGTGGAGAGAAAAAATATGGGTGCAAGTGTGTACATGTGTACGGGTGTATGTTTTTGTGTATGTGTCTTACTAAGATTAATCTTCAGGAAATTTAACAATTATAAATAACTCAAATCTATCAATCAAAATTATGAAGATCAACTTGTTGCCTAAACCATAACCTTGTCGTGACTTCCGTTTCCAGTACTTGTCCTAGTCCCATTCAGCTTTCTCAATACTTGGCCAATCAAGTCAAAGATAAGCTATACTGAAAATGTTCCCAAATTAAACATGGCATTCCACTCAAACTCTTTTATTTTTGCACCAGAGCAAGATGATTTGCTGTAACAAACAAGGGAATCATCTTTTCAGTGTCTTATAATTAGTTCTCATACCAAAAGACCAATTAAAAGGAAAAAAAAAACCAAAATGTCTCCATCAAGTACTGATCACTACCTTCATAATCCATACTGTAGCCTTGCCTTAAAGCCTAAGGTAGATAAATGAAGGGAATGGCGATTCTGGCACACAGCTTACTCTCTGATAATCTACCTCATCCCTCTCGGCTGATACTAGACAAGAATAACATTAAAGTGTGATAAACTCCTTCCCTCAGACCTCTGATTCCACGGTTCACTGGCCCTAGGCATAATCTATCAATCCATTTACTACACAATAAAAGGTAAGAAACCCATTACTGATCTGTTATGTGTCCTGGCAGGTGGTATATGACAAAAAAACGAATACATCACCCAACCCAATGCTCAGGGTCTCTTTTCTGTGCTTTGAAGCACTGGGTGGGCAGCTTACCTGGATATAGATGCAGATGTTTAATTATTAAAATACACTCAAACATCTTAATGCATAGATATAAAGATTATGACTGAATTTTATTCTCCGTATTAGCATGACCTTTAATAAAAATACCATCATTTTCATTTTTTGCACAAAATATTGGCTTTTTAGAAGATGGTAATAAATGAAACTAGGTTAGAATTTACAATCTGCGCTTTTCAACATCATATTTAATCTTTGTCCTCTTTCAAGTTCAGTTTAAGGTAGTAATATACTAGAACATGTCATTTCACTACTGTTATGGTTAGAAAGGAAGGAGAACTCCTTTATTCACAAGGTCAATACTATGAAATTTAGATGCCCCTAAGCAAAAGCAATGCAGAAATAAAAGCCAAAAGTTTATTTTATATTAGAAGTCTCCCTTTAGAATTTTATTTCTCTTATATGCTCATATTCATCACTATTGGGCAATAAATTCTATGGCTATGAAAAGCTTGAAAAGAGATTACTTTAAATATGCTACCATCATGCCCAAGAGTAATACGGGATTTCTTTCCTTTTTTTCCAATAAGGTGTTACATTTTTACTTACTTTAAAATCATTATTAATTGACTAAAAGCAAATGGACAAGAGCCTTTGATTAGATACTGTATTAAAAAGATACTGTATTAACAGTACCTTTGACCTACTAATCTCTGTAATTCAGGATGATTAATGTATTTTTTATTTTAAAAAATTCTATGTAAAAGTTTTAATATGCAAATTAAGTGATAATGTAATAGAATAATCAGTAGTTTACTTCATTTTCCAGTTAAGCATTACACAATAATATTTCAAATTTTCCTCAAAAAATATTCCTTTCCTATAACAAGGATATTAATAACCACATCTCCATGTTTTGTTTGGGGGGTGGGAGAGAAGGGAGTTCACTCATTGAAGGGGGGAGAAGTCTAGTTATTTTGATGCTTTTAGTATCAACAGGGAACTCGAAGGCCATTCAGCCCAAATGGCACCAGAAAAGCAATTCCCTTAAACATTTGTTGATTAGTAGTCATCCAAATGCCATCTGAAACTCTCCAGTAATGGGTAATCCATTACCTCCTGCACAGTCATTCCACTTAGGGGCATCTCTAACTATTAGGAATAACAAGTTATGTACTGGACTGATTATTTTTTTTTCTTCAATCAATCTTAACCCAGGCTTGATCAAGAGTCAGTGCCTAGAAAAGGCATGAAAAACAGAAATAATGACGGACTGGGAGTTGAAGGCAGCAGGTACACATGATGGCTTAATAATGAACTCTGTCAATTTTCATTTATATCTTAGGTTTCAGAATCACAAAAATCATTGAACGTTGCAACTAGAAGGGGCCTAAGAAATCTACTGATCCAATTCCCTAATTTTATAGATGAGGAAAATGGAGTTATAAATCAGGTTTGTAAAGCAGATGAACAAAGTAGGGCAAAGTAATTAAATTGTTATTTACCTTCCCTTAAATTAAAGCATAAAGTATCCATAGGCACACAGTTTATAATAATAAAAACAATTGGAAACAATTCATAGGTTCAAAAATTGAAGATGGCTCAATGAATCACATCTATTGTGATGGTGCTATAGAATGATGACTGTGGGAGAGATAAAGGAATATGGAAACCAGAGAACCAGAACATTGTATGTGTGCATGCATGTGTGTATATATATGTATGTATGCATATACACACATATAATATACTTATTGACACTACGCACATACTGTCAATAAGTCAACAAGCCCTTATGATATGCAAGCACTATGTATAATAGCTATATTTTTTAAAAGAAGGAGAAAAATAGTACAAAAAGTGGCAGAATTTTTTCAAGTAGGACTAAAAAGGGACATAACAAAAGAGACGTGCTTGATTTATCATTAAAACAGCTAGATCTGGAGTCAAATTTCAGCTCTATAATATTTAACTGTATGACCTTAGGCAAGTCACTTAACCTCGATTACCTTAAGTTTCCTCTTCTATAAAACAAATCCATTCTAGATCTAAATCTATGATTCCTTAAAAATTTTTTTTCTTTTATTTAAAAAAAAATCTATTTTAACATTATAAAAAATCAAGGTTCTTCTGTAATATTTTGCCCCTGTTTTATGTTTACTTTCTTCTTTTTGATTAATGCTCTTTGGCTTAAAATTATATTTTACTTCAAAATATTTATTTTTCAAATTGCTACTTTACTCTTGTTATATGAAACTAATATAAATATTATAGATTTTTATTCTACTTCCACAAAAACGACATCTGTTGTAGTTATTAAATAAATTATTTACACAATCTGTTAGAGAAACTTCAGCACTACAATTTGAAAATAATGAAATAAATAACCTGATACATTTCTAAATTTAGTCTTTATTATTTCTTTTCAAATTGCATAAGCATAAAAAAAGTTTCTCTGCAACATTCTTCACACCTTTCAATTAGGTTGGAGATTGATGAATAAATAAAGAATTGTTTATTTGCCATGTTTCTATTTTAGAATGAAAACATTATTTGGACATTCACACTTTCTTGAATATTTCACGTCTGCAAAATCTCCTTGTCATGATCCCAGTTTAAATTATTTTAATATTAATTATATTTTGATGAAAAGTTATTGTTTAACATATATTTTAAATGACAACAAATATATTTGAAATTTGTAGCTAACATCCAGGACTGAGAAAAGCATTGAACATGAAAGTTTTTTTAAGCCATATTTACTTTCTTAAAACCCTAAATTAAAAATAAGGAAATAAAGAGCTGAAGGGAATATGAGGGATATTGTAAATTGAGGGCTCCCAAGATAACTTGGACACTTGTTATAGGTTTCTTTGGTGGCTTTTTAATACATGCATATGGAGCTGCATAAATTTTACACATCTATCATTTATTTAGTAAATCCTCTGTGTGAGAATTAGGGATTTTGCTTTATTTTACTTTTTGCATGGGTCACCTTCATCTCTTCTAAAGGCTTTCCATGCACAACTGAACATCCAATTAATTACTTAGGCAATTTTCAGGCCAATTCCTGAAAATAATTTATGTTGAAGAATAGCCCTGGATGTTTCAGCACTTACACTTTCTTCTAATAACACCCCAGATTCCAGTTGTGACAAATCATGTAGTTGAGCCAGCACACAAACTCATGACACAAAGAAATAGACGCTTGTAGCACACTGCCCATGAGATAAGAGGCTGTTGCCAATATGTCTAACCTTTATCCATCGAAGGTTTGCCTCCTTGCGTTTATTTTCCAGTTTATCTTGTTCTTCTGGGTTTATGGTCTCGCTTATAAGAACTGCACCTCCCGTTTCATTTAATTGTTTCAGTATTCCCTGTCGTCCGGGCAACTCTTCCACACGTACCTGAAACCAAAAAAACAACATTTACGATGAATTTCTGTGGTTTTTCAAGCCCTTATCTTTGTCCCTGTCAAAAAGTCTATCAGATGAAATGATAACGGTCAAATACCCAGTCTACTATTAAATACCCACAGTTTTCCACACAGGCCAAAACTGATAGACTGAAACTGCTGGCTTCCAATCTATTCTAGCGAGAGACATGTTGTCTGACACCCTAGAGAAAACGTGTTTTAACAAAGAAAATTGTTGGTCATTTTGTGTAGTTGTGATATGAGGTTTCATCAATTGACTTCCAAACTTTTAAATTCAACCACTCCTTAAACAGAACCAGGTTATCAATGATGGGATGTAGGATCGCCTCAACATATGTGATGCTGTCCTGTGATCAATATTTAGCAGAGGATGAAAGTATTCTGTGAGTGGAAAACCAAATGAAAGGATATTACAATTCTTGTCTAAGACTTGTAAGTTTCATCACTTTCCCAAGTTATAGTTAATATATAAAATTTAGCATAGTATGTGTGTATATGTGTGTGCACGTGTGTATGTTGAACATTTCCCATGTAAAGAATCTGAATGAACACAATCTTTCCAGGATTAAAAGGTCACAATCATCTTTGTTCCTTCCTTATTCTTCTCCCTCTTTATACAATCAGTTTCCAAATTGTGTTGATTATGCCTTCATGATATCTCTTAATTCTCTTTCTCTTCTTTACAGTGACATTACCCGAGTTGACAGTCTTTAGTCTTTGATTTTTTAGTTTAACCTGACTCTAAGAGAATTTTCCTAGGCTCTGTACAATTCTCATTCTATATGAACCCCACCACCTACCAAATATAGTCCAAACTTTTGAATGGCATTCAAGGTTCTCAGTGATTCAGCTCCAACCTACATTCTCCTACTTCTCTTTATTTTTATATTCTAACCAGACTGGTCTACTCACTATTTCCCTAATCTATCATCTGCTTTTTTTTGTCATATGTATTTGCTCACATTGTCCATTATAGAATTCCCTTTTTGCCATAATCACTAATTGTCCACATCCAAGGCATCATTGGAAGCCCATATCAATTTTTAACATGACCATAATATTTTACCTGATTTTATCGGAGACAATCTATGCTACCAGAACACATATCTCTGTTATTATGAAAACTGTCATAGTCATTTCTACAAACTTCTTATCTCACTGACTAGATTATGAAGCAACTGAAAGCAAGAATTATTTCTTATTCTCATTTTTCTATGCCTTATTACCTACCAAGTGCAGCTTTGCATACAGGAAAAATTTTTAGAAAATGTTAAGTGAATTATCAATGTCTCCCAAAATATGACTTTTGAACAAGATATTTATTTTACTTCATCTGATTGTAAGCACATTCTAGAAACATAGGTTTCTAAGGAGTAAATGAGATCATTTACGTGTAATGTAAAAATGTGAAAGCTAAATTTAAGATTTGATCTCACACTGCTACTTCTTTTTCAGGTAACAAAATATTTCTTGAGTAATGATTAAGATTGTAAATATACTCCCATCTACATATTCAAAACAATAGGACCATGAAATCGTCAGTAGTTTTACTTCCCTTTGATGTATGTTTATTTGCTCTTGAATCTTCCAAAGATTTAAAACTCTTTGAAACTCAGAAGCCAGTTTGGCAAGATCCACTTATATCTGAAATTCATCATCTTTCTCCACAAACCCTGACTTTTTTCAAAGGTCCCTATTTCTGTAAAAAGTATTACCATTCTAGCCTACCTAGAAGGGCATCCAATTTTCAGTCTCAGATTTGTAGACTTGGAGTTATCCTTTACTCTCCTGTCTTACTCACCCACTATGGCTGCCTTGTCAATTCTGCTTCCATAATATCTCTTGCATTCAGTCTCTTATGTTCATTTATACAGCTACCACCATAGTTCAGGGTCTCATTGCCTTCTGCCTGAACCATAATAGGCTCCAAATTGTTTTCCGTGATTCAATCTATCCTCTACACGAGTGTCAAAACAACTTTCCTAAAGCATGAGTCTGACCATGTCACTGCACTCTTCAAAGGATTTATGGCTTCCTTTGCTTCTAGGATAAATTATAAAATATTAATCCTGACATTTAAGGTCTTCTAGAATCTAGTTCTACCTCATTTTCCAGGAACGCACTGCACTTTTTTCTGTTTTTACACTGTATTATCCAGCCAAATTGGACAATAGCCAATTTACCAAGCAGGACACTATATTTCCTGTCTCTAGATATTTGCCTAACACAAATTCCATGTTTTCAATGAATTGTCTTTTCACCTCCTCCTCTCAGAATTCTTATGCTCTTTCAAGATTTAGCTCAGGACTCATCTCTTTTCTAAAGTCTTCTTTGATTCCAATAGCTGTTAGTGTTCTTTCCTCCTCAAACTGTCTTGTTGTTAATTATCTTTGCACATTGTTACCTACTCCTCCCACAAAAAGCAAGAACTTGGATGGAAGGGACTGTTCTGATTTTGTCTTTGTGTTCCTAGCACAGCATTTTACAATCAATTTTCCTTCCTTCCTTCCTTCCTTCTTTTTTTCTTTTGCTTCCTTCCTTCTTCTGTTCTTTCTTTCATTTCTCTCTCTTTGTCTGTTTGTCCCTCTCTTCCTTTCACTCTTCCTTATTTCCCCTAGCATGTTTCAGAAGTTGAACTTAAACATGAGTTTTACTGACTCTGAGGCAGATTCTCTATCCACTACCCCACACCGTCTTCTGTCTACAGTTAGTAGGTGTCATATATTCATGCATATATGTACAAACTTATACATATGTGAAAATATATACATATATAATACACATATATGCACATACACATGTATGCAAATATGCATATGTATAATATATCGTATTATATATTTCCATATATAAACTTGAATTTAATTGATCCTAGAATTAAAAGGAAATAAGTTAATTCAGTTTCATTTTTTGAATCATCTATCTGTTAGTTGTGGGTCAATTAGGGAATAACAGAACATTCAATAAAGGTGAGCACAAAAATCCTGTAAATTGACTTGACTGTATTGAGGGCCACTGTATTAGCTTGGTGAGAAAGAACAAGCAGTTACAACAACCAGCTGTCAATTGGAATCTTTTTGATTTGAGGTGAAACAATTTAGCAATAAGATGCCTGTGATATCTCTAGCTGTCTAGAAATCTAAAGTTATAGTATGAAACATATTAAAATAATGATTTTCAATCTCTCAGTTTATGTCATTCCATCATCACATAACAATTATCTTCAAAATAAAACTAATTTTAACTAAACTTAATTTAAAAATAAATCTATGCCACACAACAGCAACTTTGGAAATATAGAAATATAATGAAAGCAAATAAGAAATGTAGAATGTTGTAATTCCAAAAAGCTTGGTAATCAAAAGATTAAGGGAAAATAAAATATTGATCAATTTCTTAGTGTAGAAACCTGAACATAATTAGTGACAAACCAATGCTAAAATACAAAAAAGGAGAGATGACACTTTAAAAGTATAACTAAGTGGGGAACTTAGAAATGTCAAATGTTACCTTGACTTTTTGCAGTGTATCCTTTAATTGTTGCTCATTTCCTGGTTCAAGGGGGATACCGACAATATTTTCTGCTTCCTTTAACCATAAAATAAATTCATTCAAGTCACCTTCAAATTCTGACAAAATATTCTTTTGTTCTTCTAACCTAGAATAAAATGACAAAGTTATTATTAGCAATATATTTCTCAAAAAATAACTTGAAAAGCAAACCAAAAGAGCAAATGCATTAAAATAATTTTCATTTTATTCTCCTATACAAAAACATTAAATGGCTCCTCATTTTCAGCCAGATGAAGTCTAAAACGTCATCAAAGCATCATTCAGTCTTTTTAAAAAAGTTTATTCTGACCTTAAGAAATAAAACAAGCATTTCTAAAACATACTATAAATACGTTTATCATTAGACACAAACACACACACACACACATAAATCATTCTATACATACTATTTATCAGTTCTTTCTATGGATGCAGATAGCATCTTCCTTCATAGGGTCCTATGTAGCTAATTTGGGTATTTATAATAGTCAAAAAAAATGACTTAGTAGTTCAAAGTTGTTCTTAAAACCAGTATGGACCCCAACCTTCCCTCATGTAATCATTATTTCCCTCAATCTCTCTTCCCCAGCTGACTACTGAAACATGGCTTGATGCTATGTTTTTGTCATTCTATTATCTTCTTCATACAAATCTACTCTGCCAACATCCCAAATTAATATCTCTCAGGTCAAAAATCTCTTAATACTTTAAAAGATTCATCTTAAAATATACTTTTTTTTTTGAGGGGGGAGGCAAGACAATTAAGGTGAAGTGACTTGTTCAGGGTCACACAGTTAGTTGTCAACTGAGGCTGAATTTGAACCCAGGTCATCCTGACAGCAAGGCTGGTGCTTTATTCACTGCACCACCTACCTGCCCCAAAAATGTACTTCTTGATGGAAGATTTTCTGACCTCCACAGTGGGATGTGACCTATCTCTTCTTAGAATACTATAGCCCTTTGTACGACTCTTAGGGCATTTATCATATTCTCCCATTTATTGGACTTCTTTCACTTATTTCTCGTTATTGATTGTAAGGTCCTTGAGGTGAAAGACTATATTTTATTCTTGGTATCCCCAGCAATGACCAGTATCAAATCTTAAACACTTAATAAGTACTTATGAAATTGGGATTAATTAAATTTAAATTGGTTTAGAGAAAGGAATTTTGACTTCTAAATATAAA
>CM053580.1:170676876-170710027 GCA_028627135.1 Pseudochirops cupreus | reverse complement strand
CATGGAGGGCAGAACCAAAGTTTTTATTCAAATACCGGAAAACTGAGTCCCAGAACCAGAAAGCCAAAGTCATTACAGTAGTCACAAAGTTGATACACATGGTTAATGCAGTGAACACCCACATTCCCAAGCCTTCACAATAGAACAGGCTCCCTCAAGCAGGGATCTTTCTCTCATTCAGGGTAGCTCCTCAGCCTGGTTCTTGGAAGTTCTTTGCAAAAGTTGCAGAAGGGGGGGTCTCAACAAAAAGTTCCCAGAAGGAGGGTCTTGGCAAAAGTTGCAGCCTCCAGGTGCTCACTGCTGGTTCTCTTCCTTATATACAGTATAGCTCCTGCTCCTTCTGCCCCTTCCTGTTACATCAGTAACTTCCTCCCAAGGTGTTAACTATTTCTGTGCTAATTAAATAGCTTAAACAAGGTGTTAACTTTTGAAACAAGGTGCTAAGTGCGGGCTTATTTGCCAATACAAAGGGGCATGGAAGATCTTCAGATTCCATTAACACTATAAGAAATCAAAACAATTAATGCTCATGTGAAAAAATGCTCTAAATCATTATTGACTGAAGAAATGTTCATTAAAACCACCTTGAGATGTCATTTTACACCTAACAGATTTGCTAAAATAATTGAAGGGGTAAGTTGTGAATGTTGGAGGGAAGTGGGAAAATAGGGACACATTCACTGTTGGTGGAACTTTTAACTGATTCAACCATTTTGGAGAGTTACCTGGAATCATGCCCAAAGAGTTATTAAACTTCTTATTCTATGATCTGGCAATGTCTCTACTAGATCTGTCTCCTAAGATGATTAGCAGAAAAGGAAAAAGAACTATATGGTCTAAAGTATTTATAGCAGCTCTCTTTATGGTGGCAAAGAACTGGAAATTGTAGGGATACCCATTTTTAAAAAATGTGCCATGCAATTCCTCCTCAGTTCCTCAAATATCCACATTCTTCAACCTCTGCCCCAAGTAGTAGTTGGTTTCCTTCTCTTCCTGGCTTGGTGTCTGGAAGGTCACAATAGCTATCTTAGAGGCACAAAACCACTTCCTCTGCTGAGAGTTCTAGGTAAGTAATGAAAAAAGGAGAGGGAGGGGAGGAGTAGAAGAATCACAAGGCCCTGGTAATAGATTTCGAGACCCAACTTCCCAGAAACCCTTGTTTCCAACTCAAATTTTCAACATGTTGTGATTCCTTGTGGCAACAAAAACACAAACAAAACAAAAACGTTTCAGAAACACTACTCACTTTATGTCATAGTATTCTTCCTTAGCTGTTTCTCATAGAAAGCTGATGATGAAATAGTATTTGACTACCAAAGAAATGTTCATTGATAGAGAAGGTTTAGAAAAGATGTTTATGTTTATTTAACGGTACCAGAAAGGCATAGAAGTGACAGGATAGGGGAAAATAATTGCTCTCTCCTCTCTCTCCTCCTCCATTAAAAAAAAGTGAATAGAAAGAATTTGGCACTAATTTGCTCCTCAGGCAATATTTCCAAAAGTTTATAGAAGTTGTACTACAATATCATGGTGTAATGCCATGCATGAGCAGCTTTGCTACTGTGAACAGCTTTTAAGGTTTTGATTACACGGTATAGAGAACATTCTATTTATTCCCTAACAAATCAGAGCAAAACATTCACAGAAAATCAAGATACAGCATTCACAATGTTACAACTTATGACAGAAAATCAAAATATAACATTCACAATGACATCACTAAAATGGCCACATAGTTTTCACCAAAGTGGTCACAATAGTTTTCAACAAAGTACAGTCATTTAGTCAGTCATTCAAAATCATCCTTCAGGAGGCTTGCCTCCTTTCTCAGTGATTCAACCATCTCAAAATACAATAGTCAGTCTTCCATTCATAGGGTATACTAAGTTAACTTAATCAGTCACTTATTCAGTAATCAATCACTAAGAACAATCATTAGAAAATACACAGACCCTCCACCTCTAGGTCATTAGTAAACTACAATTTCATCATTACTCAGTCCCCATGGAGAGGTCTTTTCATTTTGACTCCAGGCAGGCAGCTCTACCTGAATCCATCAAACAGTCATCTGGATTCAAAGGCAGACAGCTCCCCATTCCTTGTTCAGCTCTCTGTGTAGGTGCTGCTCCACACTGAAGTTCACAGAGTCCAGTCCATCTCAAATCCTTCACAATTTCTCTTCCTGCAAATTCAAGGCTCAACCAAGCCACAAACAGACAAAGTCTTAACATCCCAGTCATGCTTCCTCAGTCTTCTGCAGCATAGTTCAAAAAAATCAGAATCACCTTATCCAGGTGGGGAGGGGCCTTTCCTCTTTAGCATCCTGGGCTACTCTTCAGAAGAAGCCACTATGAGTTCTCAGGAAATTCAGCTTCTGCCACCAGATTCTTGTCCCAAGAAATTCTGACTGTCCCTTCCTGGGGCTTTTCCTTATATACACACAGCATTAGCTTCCTGTTTCAGCCAACAACTTCCTGTTAGGTTAGTAACAAGAGACGGGAGTTCATATCTTCTGTTTCCCCAATAGAGGCTTGATCAGTTACTAAGTGTTAAGTATCTGCTACCTTTGCTTAACTTGAAACAAGGTACTAACATGTATCCTTATCTGTGATTGGAATAATATGGATTGTGGAATGGGATAAGCATTTGAGTTCTTCTGTTCATATAAAGATGTTGTTTTGAGTATCCCCATGTCCAGCAGTTCTACCATTCTGCACTATGTATGCTACTAAAAGTGATTTGCTGGGAAGCATTTATATTTGATAAATTGACATACTTCTGGAAATGATTTGCATATTCCTCTAAAGAATTTGTTTTTTCAAAGGTCATCTAAAACTCAATCCAATGGGATTTTCTGTCCTCATCCCTTTGACCTGTCTATAACATTTATTACTTTTGATTATTCCCTTCTCCTCTTTCCTCCTTTGGCTTCCATGATGTTATACTCCCCTGGCTCTGTTCTTGTTTCATTAAGCAATCCCTTTTTTCCTCCTTCACTGGTTCATTTTTCTTATTTGGATCCACCAACACCTCAGCATTAATATGTGTGCAACAAGAATTATCTTTTCCCTGGAGTTAACTTTACTAATTCCAGCAATGACTCCATATTTCACAGTGCTTGAAACCTCTGTGCTGTCTTTGATTCCTACCTTTTATTCATCTCTTGTGATCAAGGGTCAATTATTCTACCTCTTATTTTCTCTCAGACATGTTCCCTTCATTGCCACCATCCTAGCGTAAGTCCTCATTACCAGATGGCTGTGCTGTTTGTTTATTTTAGAAGCAAGAAAAATTGTAAAATCTTAGAATAGGAAAGGACCTCAAATACTTAATGGGAATCCCCTCTACAATGTGTTCCCCCCCCCCCGCCCAAAAAAATAAATGTAGTCATCTAGGTTCTCCTTGTGTCCTTGCAAACTATTATGAGATTTCTGGTGGGCATTGCTACCAAGGTGCATGATTTCTCTCATCTCTTTTATGTAACTCATTTCACGAAAAAGTATTTGCTCTGTGAGCAAATAAGGAGATCAGAAAGTGAGAAGACAAGCTTGAATGAATAAGAATAAAAACATTGAGTAGCTTATATTTAATTCCTTTGTTACTTGGCAAGTAATATATATAATTTTAAGGTTTAGTGATATCCAACATGTACTTAGATGTGTAAATTATCTTGGGAATCAATCATGAGAGCTAGCATTCCTAAAATGAAAAAAGGTTGAACCAAAAAAAAATCAGTTTGTTAACTGTTATCATTAGACTTTCATGTTTCCATATTCCAGTAGAATCAATCAATCAACAAGCATTGATTAAACATATTCTGTGTTCTAAACAGTATACTACATGCTCAAGATACAGAAACAAAACTGAAAAAATCACTAATCTCAAGAACTTATATTTCATCATGAGAAATAATGTATATGCATTATACAATATATACATATATGTGCATACACAGACATATATAATTATATAGAATAAATACTAGTGTGAGCTAGAGAGAAAGGGAAGGAACTATCATTAGAGGAAGTGGGAGAGGGAATAGAGAAAGATTTTATGTAGAAGGTAGAGTCTGCACACAGTCGTAGAGAAGTGAGATGTTTTATGAGGGAAAAGTGAGATAGGAGTACATGTCATGTGTGGAGGACAACAGAGAAGAAACATGGCAATGGGAGATGGAGTGTCATGTATGAGAAATAGAAAAAGCCAGTTTGGCCAGACTGTAGAGTGTGAGAAGGGGAGGAATGTGTAATGAATCGGGAAAGACAGGCTGAGGTAAGTTTGTGAAGGGCTTTCCATGACAAACAGGGAGTACATCCTTCAAAGAAAACGTTTATTTTTGGGGAGTTGTGACATTTCTTTTTTAAGCCCATTTTTAAAACATATATTAAAATCCTATTTGACTGCCTCTCTTCGACCACTCAGGTGACTGTGGGTTTACAAAAGCTATAGGATTGGAATGTAGGCTCCGGCCAGTGTGTGTGAAAGTGAGTGTGAAAGACCTGTGGTAAAGACCAACCTAACCAAGTCTGGAGAGGACCATCACCAACTTAGCTGCAGGAAGATGGCTTTTTCTACCACAGCAATTCTTAGGCACTATTTCATCAGTTATAAAGGGGTTGCAATTTCGTGCTGGTAGACTAAATCCTCATCTAGATGACATGATAGGTCCTTGAAATGTTAAAGCCCTTTTTTCCCCCTAAGGAAAAAAAATTCTCTTGCATTTAAAATATTTATATTATTATAAATTCACTTAGTAAACATTTTAATACCAGTGATCATTATGGATTTATATAGTGCTTATTTTATAAGAAAAATACTTCCAAAGGAAATTACATTATGATTTGATATTTAGTAAATGTCCTATTAAAATTAACTGCTACTGTATATCATTTTCTTTTAGTTCATTCATAGGGTATTTTCATTTGAAATGGAATATTATACTTCTAGTTTGAGTAGGTATTTTTATTATTATTTTATAGCCTCCACCTTCAGGAGCAGCTGGGGAATTTGACCAACAAAGAGTTTAAATGTTGTACCACACATGTAAAAAAAAAACAAACAAACTCTAGATAGAATAGAACAAAACCTATTTTAGTTCCATTAACCAACACATACACGCAAACTTTAAGAACTTTTATTCTTGTTGTCTTGTTTCAGTCATGTCTGACCTTTACTGACCCCATTTGGGGTTTTCTTGGCTAAGAGAATGGAGTGGTTTGTCATTTCCTTCTTCAGTTCATTTTACAGATGAGGGAACTGAGGTAAATAGGGCCAAGTGACTTGCCTATGGTCACACAGTTAGTGTATGAACTCAGGAAGATGAATCTTTCTAATTCCAAACCCAGTGTTCTATCTGCTGTGTCACCTAGCTACCCACACCCCCATCCCCTGAAAAGGCTATTTATGATAGTTGCACCTTTTTTTTCCTCTTTTGTCGTTCAAATTGTCAATGTTCAAATCTCTTCATAACCCCATTTGGGGTTTTCTTGGCAAAGATACTGGCATGATTTGCCATTTCCTTCTGCTGTTCATTTTACAGAGGAGGAAACTGAGCTACATGGGCTTAAGTGATTTCCACAGAACACACAGCTAGTAAGAGTCTGAGGTCAAATTTGAACTCAGGTCTTCCTGACCCCAGGCCTCACAATATATTTACTGCGCCACCTAGCTGCCTAGTAGGGAATTAGCCTATCCTTAAAAATTAAAAAGTATATGGGTATAGCTCATATACTTAGAGCAACCATAACAATTTAGTGTCCTAATTCATAGCTGTCGGCTTTTAGCTAGGAGTGGGGCAATAGTACAAATTCGAATTTTTGGTCGTCCTTTAAGTTCAAGTTAAGAAAAATCCTTCTTTTTGCAGCTTTTTATATAGTTTGGCAAATATTCCAGTCTCTCTGTGTGTATGTGTGTTATACATATATAATATACATATATACACATACTATGAAGATGCATATATACATTTGTCTGTATCTTTGTATATATGATGCATGTGCATATGTGTACTGTAAGTTTATGTGTATGTGTATATATGTAGAATGATGTATATGTGTATATGTTACATATATATGCTTTTATTATATTATATTAAAACTTTAAAATGCAGTAAGAGTCTTAGTACACCGTTATATGAAGAAATATAGAAAAAGAAAGAGAGGAAAAAAAGGGAGAGTGCCAACGTACATTTACACTTCTGCATTGCTTGTAGCAGATTTCTCAGTTCTCTCTTACTGCTAATCCGAAAATATACTGGTTAATAGAGCATTTAGGACACCATAATACTTAGATGTACCCATTCCCTGCTTCTGGTCTCCACTTTCTTTTCTTTGCAGTCACATTCATCATTATTATAACTGGAGCAAGGCCAAGTTTGCCAAATCAGCCTTCCTTCAGTTCTAGAATTCTATAAACACTTATTAAAGACCTACATTTATACAGACCATGAACTTTAAGGGTGAAAGATTTTTTTCACTTCTAAAATGGTATTATAGTATAGCTGAAATACTTTGGGTCTGGAAATGAGAAAAATTCAGGTTCTTCCACTTAGTAACAGGTAATTTCAGGCAAAACCCTTAACTTCTCTGACCAATGTTTCATTTCCTATGAAGTGGGGTTAAAACTAATTCAACAGGATTGTGTTAAACATCAAATCTTATTAAATTAAATGCTTTACACACTCTTTAAATGGTAAATCAATATGCAAAAGTAAGGAATTATTAGAAGTTTGGCAAGAAGTGAATTCATCCACTGTGGGTTACTGGGTAACTATTCAAGACAACAGATTTCTTCATAGTCTATGAAAAATTTTATTACCTGGCAAAACACATAGCTATCTTCTATTCCAAACTCTGTAGTTTTTATACTTTCATGGTCTAGTCATCCTGATTTTATTGGACTCATATCCAGATATGGAATTCTTTAAGTACCAATCTTAATAATAGCACGCTGCATACCTAATTGTGAAGGTTTAAGAAAATCTCATTTCATTTATCTTTGCACAGAGTAGTGAGGGTGATCTTTCAGATTCCTTGAGTTCTGGTAAGTGACAAAAATAATTCAACAGGAATGTTTGGACCTTCTTTTTATAAAGGAGGAAAACAAGACTGGACTGGAAAATGATATATAACATATTCATGGATTGCAGTTTATTTTATATCAATCCCACTTAGTTTTATTGCTCCCTGGGAGGTAACTCTATTGTTTCCGTTTGACCTATAAGTAAACCACATATTCCAGGTCCTAAAGTATCTCTTTGGAAAAATGAGGACTAAATTCTAAATCCTGATTCATCTTGGTCTGTTTCATCAACTGGCTCAGTGAAGGTTAGATTTCCTTTCCACCCACTCTTCTCCATTTTCTCTGCTTATCTCATTTTTCCATTCTCTTTCTGTAACCTTTCATTTTCCTATTTCTTCTCCATTCAGTTTATGGATATTTACCAATTTCTTTATCTACTACACAACTCGTGCAATTTATCATTGCACAGTTTCCAAGCATTATTCAGCTCCTCTTCTTTCCTTTTCTTCCTTAACTCTATTTCATTTCCTTCTTACTGTCCATTTCTGCAGTTTAGAAAGTTTTACATTTTTTTATTAGTTCAATGTTTTTTGTAGTTTTTCTTACCATAAATAATAACAGTTTGTGTCCTTTATAAGCCTCTACCCACCCATATTGAATCCTTCCAGACAAAATTGGACAGTGTTGATAAGCTAAAAAGTACATAAGGCAAACAGGTAGCCTACTTTGTGAATCTTTAGGAAGGGAAGAATGAAAACCTTTAAATTAAAAATTTTGCTAAGCTGATACCACAAAGTATAATAAATCACTACATGCCAACAAACATTTATTAAACTCGCTTACTAAATACAGGATGTTTCCAAAAGTTGCAAAAATACTTTTGGGACACCTTGTACCATGCACCATGGCTAGATTTTGAATATACTGAGATAAATACAACACAGATTGAGCTCACAAGAAGTTTATAATCTAATTAAATGAAAGAAATATGCACAAATATATGTGATACAGGAAGAGGGATAAATGGAAAAAAGATCTAGGCAGAATGATAGGAGAAACTTGAACTTAGAGAACTCATTTTTAGTTGGGAAGGATGAAGAGGGTAGGTGGGTAGGCAAAATGTAAGGTAAAGCTTCAAGAAGGAACTAATATCAGGTAGGCATGGGGAGGAGAAGAACAAAGTAAAAGAAGTAGTCCAATATAGCTAGAATTTAAATAGAGTAAGTAAAGGATAGTAGATATAGATGGAAAAATAGATTTGGTGACGATTGGGGAAGAGGACTGTGAGAGATGAAACTCAGGAGTTTATACTTATTCATTAGGCAATGGAGAGCTTACTGATTTTTTTTTTGGAGGGGGGAGGGCAGGGCAATTGGGGTTAAGTGATTTGCCCAAGGTCCCACAGATAGTGTTAAGTGTCTGAGGCCATATTTGGACTCAGGTCCTCCCCACTCTAGGGCCTGTGTTCTATTCACTGAACCACCTGGCTGCCCCTGAAATTTTTTGAGTAGAAAAATAACATGAGATAGTTATGAGGTCAGAGTTATGCTTTATGAAGATTGCTTGGTGTGGTGTGAAACATGGATTGAAAAGAGGGTAGAATAAAGACAGGAATGCTGATTAGAGTCTAATTAACTGTAGTGAGGTCCTGTTTATTACAAATAATTAATTCCATGCGGCTACATTATTCAAATTCTCACTGCATATTTCCATTGATTTGGAACCAATGACAATTTTTTAAAACATAATTTAATCCCAAATAGTATGAATTCAAGTGCATGTGATCCCTGGGTTCATGATTCACACTAATTGAGACCTGGCTATAATATAGTCAAAAAGGACATAAGGACACAGTTCCATTGCAAGTGGAAAGGAAAGGCCATTTCCCGAAATATAGAAGAGTAAGTACACCTTGATAACTATCTAGATAGCAAATCATTATTAAGTACCTACTATGTGTTACAAATACACTCTCATTGACCCTCAATTGTTAGTATCCTCTCTGCTCTCAACAACGGAGTTAACTAATTATTTTCTTTATATCATCACTCAAACCAAACACTTATTTTCTTTCTCTCTACTTTACCACAAAACCATCACAAGCAATTTTCCAAACACTTTCTGTGCCAATGATCAGCATTAAGAAAATGTCCTGGCACTCTCATCTAGCAGGGTGGATTATTGTTGTTCAGTTGTTTCAATTGTGTATCCTACTCTTTATTACTCCATTTGGGTTTTTTTTTTTTGGCAAAAATACTGGAGTGTTTTGCCATTTCCTTCTCTAGTTCATTTTACAAATGAAGAAAATGAGTCAAACAGGTTAAGTGACTTGCTCAGGGTCACAGAGTTAGTAGGTTCAGAGGCCAAATTTGAACTCTTTCTGACTCCAGGTCCAGCACTCCTATCTACTGCTTCACCAAACTGCCCTTGAGAGTGGATTGCCCATTCCCATGGGTACCTGTAAGGTTTCCCTTCAAAGTCTAACTGAAGAGATTTCAGAAACCATCCAGTCCAAACTACATTTAAACAGTAATTCCTCCTATCAATTCTTTGACAAATGGTCATCCAGTCTGTGAAAATCTCCATTGATAGGGATGCATTATACATGGGACTGATATTCTGGTCCAGGTTGGTGGTCATGGAAATCACCTCTGTAAACAGGAAAATTGAAGCCAAAGGAATTGATGAAATCAATGGATTAAAATTTAATTGATTAAATCACAGAAAAGCTAATAAGGATCATACCCTAGGACCTCAGATTTCAAGGCAAGAGCTATTTCCACTATATCCAGTTGTGAAATAAAATAATAAAGAGCATGAGAAAGCAAGAAAGTTGTACCTTATCCATGTATTGTCTCAGACCAGGGTCAGGGAACCCAAGGAACCTTCTTTTATTAACGGGATTTGTTCTGTGAAGTCTGGATTCGGTCAAAGGGCCTAGAGGTCCATATATGAGGTGGCAGGTTCACCACCCCTGTGAGACTTGGGGTTCACCAGTCCCAGTGGTCTCCTGGGAGTCTTTCCTACTTTCCAGAAGAATATAATAGTAGAGATGGGCTACTGTTTCGTGTGTTAAGTATTTGTCAATGCACACTTAAGGGTCTTTCATATATAAGCATTTATTTCTGTGATGGAGAATATAAATGGCTGTCTTGTGTATTAAAAATTAAACAAGGTACTGAAAACAAATTATGTCTGTAACTTGAAGGAGAGGAGACCAAGAGCAACTTTAAGAAAGAAAACAATTGATTACCAAATATTATTTAGTCAGCTGGGAAGTAACAGCTATTTTGAATTACCCACTATTTTGAATAAACCAGATTGATAATTGTACCAAATTTCACTGTAAAAATTCCAAAAGCTCCCATATTAAAAAAAAAACCTTGTCATCTCTAAACATTATCATCCTCCAGTGTCAGGAAATAACTCTGGAACACCCAGTACATAATTTTACTTTTGGTTTGATCCATTATTTTGTTGTCATGCTTTCTGTCTCTAATAGCTAATCTACTATGCCTCTTATAAAATATTAGTATGCCCTCCAAAACATGTATTATGCAAATTTGCACAGAGAGGCTTATTATGCCTTGCTACCAATCTTCCCACACAAATGTAATAAGTTAACAAGTTACTCTTTCACCAATAAAAGGTCATAATTTGGAACTTTATATGAATCAGCTTTCAATTATTCTTTTCTAATTGATTATTCTTGCTTATTCTAATTCATTTTAGAAATAGAAATATCCCTTAGTTGATCCTTTGATTAGACAGTGAAAGGTAGGTTCATAGTAGAAAGGGCACACAGGACTTGGAAGTAGGATGCTTGGGTTTGAATTCTCCCTCTATCATACTACATGTATGATCAAGGGAAATAGACTGAAAAAAAATAAGGACACTAGTATTTATGTGACCTATTTTCCTTGTGAGGAAAATGCATAAAAAACATTAGAGTGAGCAATATATCGATAATAAAAATTAAAATGGCAGTGCCATAGCAATGCCATGGAACTTAGTGCATTTGTTGATTAGAATTTTGTTTGGAATCTAAACTCTTCACAACCTGACCCCTTGCTACCTTTTCAGTCTTCTAATATATTATTCTTCTCCATGAACTCTATGGTCCAGCCATACCTACTTACTGACTTACCATTCTTCACACACACCTGTCCATCTCTGGTCTCTGTGCCTGTGTTCTGGCCATTCTGACTAGAATAACATCTCTCTTCAGCTGCATCTCATAGAATTCTTGTATTCTTTTAAGATTCAGCTCAAATGACACCTTTTTCAGGTGGTCTTTCCTAGTTCAGCCCCACTCCATCCTCAGGTGCTAAGGCCTTCACATGTAAGGTTATCTTCCATCTACTCTGTATGTGTCTTGTAGGTACTTATTTATCTTCAAGTTGGCTCTTCCACTCTTTTGAATGGAAGTATTTTTTTTAATATATAATAATTCTAGTTTCCAGTAATTTAACATGTATCCGAGAACATGGTAAAAGTTTAATAAATGCATATTGATTGATGATAATATAAAATTTTCCTATATGACTATATTCCTTATTATTTGTGAATATATATACATATAATTATATATGTGTACATAGATATGTGTGTATATATAAGTACATTTGAATTTCATGATCAAAGGAAACTTTCTTATTTTCAAAATCAATGATCCTAATAGTTCATTTTTCTAAGCTAATTCTATTTTCTGACTCCTTATAAGTTAGTTTTATTAGGATAAAAGATACAGATTGTCTGAGTTCAAAACTACTCCTGTTAAAAAAAAATAGATTAAGCATTAATACTTAAATATGAATACTGAGTTCCTAAAGGATTTTATAGAGGACTGCCACCATGAAGCAATTCGATCTAAATTGTATTGTTTTATGCAAAAAAAATTTGGAGAGCGTATAAAATGACATTCTTTCAAAAATGATTTATCTGATTTATTCAATTCAACAAACACTCGTGAAATGCCTCATATGTAAACTGTTGTACAAGGTTCTGGGAAGAAAAAAAATGACATAATCTTTCCCTTTAACAAGAGTACAGTCTATTCAGGGAGATATAACCTATATAAAAATAGTTATGTAGCCCACAGGATTCCCTTTCATTCCCGGATTCATCCTTGGGGCAGTGTGACCCTCAGAGAAGGGAGCCAGCCTTTTCTCGTACTTTCTCTGCCTCATTATGCCGTGTGCTGGAATAGAACTCTGGGGGGAAACATCTATAGCTAAATTTAAGCATGACTCTTGTTTAAGGTCTCTCTGAAGGGTTAAACAGAATCCTTCCAGCAAAATTTCTCCATGTCTGAAGTAAATATCAGGTGTAAGACAATGATTTCCTCTACCGCAGAGGCTATATTTGAAACAGAAAACACTCATAAATAACCATTAACAAATACTTAAAACATAAAACAATAGTTCTTCAGATTTATTATGAAGCAATTAAGGCATGAAAAGCCTGAAACTGCACAAAGATTCTATGATACCTTGTGTTCTCTCTGAAGCTAAAGAGAATTTCATGGGACTGTAGAAAAGTTATTTCATTTTCATCTTAGATATGTCCAAGTAAATCACAAAAACAACAACACAAAAGGAAACACCAGGTTGTCTGGCCAGTCATGTGTGTCATGGCCCATTTTGTCCCTTTAGGTTCAGAATGATTGTGTCAGCGATTATTTCCTCTCAGAGGCAATGTTGTTGAAGGGCCTGCCTCCTTCTCAAAAGGGATCTAGCTAGCTGGTACAATGGATAGAGCTGTGGATGTAGAATCAAGAGGGCCTGAGTTCAGATTTAACCTGATGTTCAATTGTGTGACCCTAGACAAGTCGTTTAACCTCTTCTCCCTTCAATTTCCTCATCAATAAAATGAGGGTACTAATGGCATCTACTTGCCAAGGTTGTTCTGAGGTTCAAATGAGAAAATATTTGTAAATCACTGTGCATCACAATTCTTGGCACATAGTAGGCACTTAATAAAAGTTTGTTTCCTCACTTCCTTCTGGATACCTGGCCAGATTCAAGAACTCTTTACCATTAGAACTCAGGAGGTTAATGCCAGGGTTGGAAACGTCCAGTTCTCAGGGTCACTGTTTAATGACATTGGCCCAGGAAAAGAAACATGAAACAGAAGAGACAGCCAAGATCTTGAGATCAAGTGTCAGGCTCAAACATATGTTCTCAGTGCCATAATCCTGGAGTCATAATCACTATTTCTATTGGGTAAATCCCTTCCGCTTCCTTTTCTGAAAGCCCAGAGAAGGGCTGGTGGCAGATCTATCCCCAAAAGAGGGTGTTCTAAAAGAGAGAGGCGTCAAACCCTTTCCATGAACCTTACAGGAGGGGTTGTGGGGTGGTGGGAGTGGTAGGTGGTATGATGTACTTCATCACTCAGATGTCAATCATCTTTCATATAACTCCTCAGCTTATAAGGACAAAAGGATCACCCCCAAATATAGTATGTATCTCTCAGCAAGAAGCTATTGTTTATGTCCATCCCCTCAAAACCAGAGAGGACCCAATAAGCATGTCCTTTCTTATGTTTCACCTCTGTTACAAGCATAACAGCAACATTAGCTAGCATTTATGTATCAAAGTGATTACCAGCTATTATCTCTATTATCAGCTATTATGCACATGTATAATGTATATATGTATATCATATATGTGTCATATTTATGTATTATATGTATGCATATTATATGCTTTCTAAGGGTGCATATGTAAATGTGTGCATACACACACACAAGCACACACTTTCCCTTGGGGATTTTATTTGTTTTGTTCCTCAGCTGTCTTGCCAAAGACCTTATTCCACATTTCCGCTCCTCACCCCCCAAAAAAGTAGCATTTCACATTTGTTTCGTTCTGGTTGTTTTGGTGTGTTCCAGGAGCTCCAGGATGGCATCAGTCGGCAGCAAACTGTTGTCAAGGAATTAACTGTAACTGGAGAAGAGATAATCAAACAGTCTTCCAAAGGAGATGCTAGTATTTTAGAGGATAAACTGGATTACCTGAATGTTCGGTGGCAGGAGGTCTGCAGGCAGCTGGCAGAGAGAAAAAAGAGGTAGGAAAGCAATAAATATGGACGCTTACAATTGCCAATAGTCAATTTAATCTATTGAGAAATGAGAAGCTTAATTGAAAGAAAACCTAATAAGGCCTAAAACAGAAGATCATTATTCCTTTGGTAAATAATCAATAGGAATCAAGAAGTTTCCATTAATTCCCTTTGTATATTTTAAACTTGTAGTTACCACTAACTAGGTGAGTTGTATGTTCTTTTACTAAGATTTTTTAAAAAATCTTTTATATACATACTTTTTCAAATGAGAATGTTTTCAGGATATTCCCATTTCAATAACTAGGATCACATTTTTTTTAAAAGGTTAATAAATGCAATTATTTTTAGGGAAAAAAAAACATTAGCTTTTCTTTTGCCAATTTTTTCTGCTAATTTTTCATAGCTGAAATGATGATAGTAAAAAGATGATAATGTTTTAATACAAGTGCATTTCTTATTCTTACCAATTTTGTAAGGATGTGTTCTTTGCTAACTGTTAAGGTATCATGTGAATAATAGCTTTGCTCACCTACAGTTGCATTACTGTACTTATAATTAACTTTTCTTGCTGTAAATTTTGGAAGAGGGAATAGATACATATATTTGAAAGGAGAGGAAACAATCCTAAAAGGTTATTACTGAATTTAATCATCATTAAACTTTTCCTTGGAATGTACTTAAAGTTAAGAAAGCCAACTGTAAGCCCTGGTATTAGGAACCTTAGACAATGTTATAGATGGATTTTGTGTTAAATTTCCTGTTGTTAATGTTAATGTTTCTCAGTTCATATGGGATGGTTTGGCCTTTATTTGTCAAATGAGATTATCATTATGTATATTTAATGGGAAATCAACTCTCTTTCTAAGCTCTTGCCTCCTACTTATCATTTACATAAAAGGTGGTTTTTGATACTCTGAAACCTGAAACAACCCTCAGAGGGAGGCCCTGGGTTCAGAGTAATTAAGGATGGGTTTCAGAAATATGCTCTATCCTATTTTTTCCACCACTTATTGCCTACACCAGCAGTTCTTAAATTGTAATCTTCCCAGAAACCCTTTCAGGAGGTCTACAAGGTCAAAACTATTTTCTTAACAATATAAAAGTGTTATTTGCTTATTAAAATAATCCACCCTTTCCCAAATGCATATCTTTATGAGAAATGATTTTTTCACATATATTTCCCAAAACTACATATCAAAGAATAGACTGAACACAGAAGCAGATATGAGAATCCAGCTGTCGATAGACATTAAAGAGATTTGTACAACTGTGTAAAATAATGACATTCTGACTTTTATGGTTGTTTCAGAAAATAAATTTATTTTTAATAAAATGCATTAATATGCAGTATTAGTATTGTATATTCTATATCATTATGATATGTAAATAATATTACTATAATATATAAAATTAACATAACAGTAATATATAATAAATGTGAGTATTATTGTTATATTATGTGAATAAATTACTACTTTAAAGCTTTTCTGATCAAGCTTCCAATATGGTGAATGTCAATAGCCATAACTCACATAAAGAAAAGGTCTTTGAAGTCTCCAATAATTTTTAAAGAGGGTAACAGGTTCCTGAAACCAAACCACTGACCTACATCCTTCATATTGACTAATGCAACAAATTAGATTGCATTATATCTTTCTCTTTTTTATTCTAGACATATTATTTCATCAGTGTAAAAACTTTCTGAAGAAACTTCCTCTGTTAATACACATTAGCATGTGTTGTGAAATACATACTTTTAGAGATCAAAGGGCTCTGAGAGGTTGAATGACTTGCAATGCGGTCAGAAGCTGGACTCGAATACAGGTCTTCTAGCACCAACAAGGGCTCTGTATCCACAAAGCCATGCTACGGTACCTTTACATTGATAAGCCTGAACAAAATAGGTACAATGGCCTTAAAAAAAAGGTTAAATGATATTAACATTATCTAAAGATACTTCCATTTCAAATCTCTATTTTGCAAATTCTGGAAGAGATTTATTTCTGATTATAAATAGCTATATTTAAAAAAACAACTTGTTTTTTCTCATTAACACACTTCTTTTGAAGGGCCATGAAATTAAACAGAAATCATTCTATCTGGCACAGAAATATTTCTTTACTTTAATAACAAATATATATATACTCCTAACAGGCTTGAACTTGTATGGTATCAATTTTAAGCTCTGCCCAAACTTGTTCAGACTAAAATATTAAAAAGCAAGAAGACTGAAGTAAATGCCATAGCAACTTTTTAACAGTTTGGTAGATGGTTTTTTATAATCATTGCAAATTAAATGTTTCCTTTTCATTTTTAAAAAAATCAAACAACTCCCATTCATTGAGTTGTTATGGTTCAGTCGTTTTTAAGTCATGTCCAAATCTTTGTGACCCCATTTGGGGTTTTCCTGGTGAAGATACTAGAGTGGTTTGCCCTTTCCTTCCTGGCTTCACGTCTGCTGCTCTAGCCACGGTGTCACCTAGCTGCCCATTTATTAAGTACCTGTCGCTATACATGTGCCAGGTATTCTTCTGGGCACTGGAGGTATAAAGACAAAAATGAAACAGAACTTGCCCTCAAGGAGTTTACTCCCTATCAATGGAGATAACATATACACAGATAAATCTATGCAAAACAAATATAAAGTAATTTTATTTTTGGTGGGCAGAAGGTACCAAAAGATGGAGAGAATCAGAAAAGATGTACCATAGAAATGAACCCATTATCAGAGTTTTGAAGTAATTTATAGATTTCTTAGAGGCAGAAGCATAAGAGAATATGTTACATACATGGAGGACAGCATGAGAAAAGATCAAGAGAAGTGACATGTATGAAGGAGATTTATATATATATATGTATATATATATATATGTATATATACACATATATGTACATAATCATTCTCACAGCTCTTTGAAAGGCAGATTGGAAAGGGGAAAGATTTGAGATGGAGAGACCAATTAGATTAAGAGATCATTGCAACTGCCCAGGTGAGAGGTCACAGGGGTTTGCTCAAAGGGGTAGCCATGTCATTGTAAAGAAGGTGACAAACCTGAAAGTTGTTAAAGTAGAATCAACAAGAGGACAACTGAATTGAATATATGGGGTGAGAGGGAGAATAAAGAGTCAAGAATGAATCTCTGCCTGAATGGGCTTTACCTCACTCTAAGTGAGAATCAGAAAAGGCCTGGGCCTAAAAGGGCCAGGGTCTCCCATTGCATCCTGGACCATCTCCAGTCATCCTGATGACTATCTGGTCACTGGATCCAGATGGCTCTGGAGGAGAAAGTGAGGCTGGTGACCTTGCACAGCCTTCCCTCACTCAAATCAAAGTCAACTTCAAGTTATTTCATCATTTCCCTTACTCCATGGTCCTCTTCAAAAATGAAGAGCAAACACAACAACAACATGTGATTATAACTCATTTTACAAGAATAATGCTCATCCTTAAAATAACTCTGTGTGGTAGGCAGTACTAATATTCCTACTCCTCTTTTACAACTGCAGAGACTGAGTCTCACAAGTTTAACTACTTATCCACGGCCACAGAGCTAATAGGGGTCTGAGCTGGAATTTGCCTCTCTTCACAATGCAAATGAAGCAGCAATTTGTTCACAAGTTTACAAGTTGACTTTAATGTCTTATTCCCACCAGTTTGCAGAGAAGCAGAGAATATATCCTGAAAATCCAAAGTTAATTACATGTAGGGGATGCAACAGTAATTCATTAGAAAATTTTCCCCCATTTTAAGATTTTGCTCTGTAAAGAGTTTTAAACAGCCTCTGAAGTTACTTTTTTAGAGTCCTACAAGGTAGAAAAAAAATGTTTGTATGTATAAGTTCAGACAAACCAAAGTCATTTGTGTTTTTCCTCATAGGCTGTCAGAAGCTGTTGTCATGACTTATGTCAATGGAAATTTGTGAAGTGATAATAATAAACTCAATGTCGGCTCTACTAATAGGCTTATGCTTTACCCCAGAAATGCAAAAGTAAGGTAATTCCCCATAAAAACAAATATTTCATAAATGATACATTAAGCTAGCAAGTATAAGACAATTATAATCATGAAGCTATCGTTAATCAATGATACACTCCTCTCACAATCTAAGCATGAGTTAGAATGAAATAGAAATTTTTTATTCTGCAAGTAACAAATAAGATATTGAATTCAAATCTTCTATAAAACTGCCACTATACTTTCGGTAAATTGAAGAAAAAGTACATTAGACTAAATCACATGGAATTAACCCTATAAAATCTTATGTGCATCTCATTTTTAATAATAACAATAATGTGTTGAAAACATGAAAGGAACATTCCCAGAATTTATTAAGTGCCACTGGATATTCTCTAAGACTGGCCTATAGAAATCAAGGAAATGGAAACTTGAGCCAATTAGTTGGACAATTCAAACTAGAGAATTTGAGGTTGCCTCAATTACCTGGCAGAACTGGCTTATATAATTTTGGCATAATAGAAATGAGTTCCAGAATAGCTGATAGTCACCAAGAGAAACTTTGTAAATGGAGAGGTTGAAATTGAATGCGTTGGAGAGGAATTAAATAGGAAAGATAGCAAGTTGTCCAACAAATCAATAGTAGATCTCAGTGGTTTCTAATTAGCAGCCTATCTGTCGAGTCTCTGTCATGTTATAATATCTTATATAATGCACATTCAATTCAATTTGTTTAAACAAATCCAGCAAAATAAATATCGTATACAAGTTGCTGCTGCTGCTTGCTACTTTTCTGTTTGTGTTTTGTTCTAGAAGAGGACAATGACTTCAGGGAGGTGATGCCACAACATGCAAATGAATTGGATTTAAGTGAGGGAGGGCTGTGCAAGGTCAACAGTCCCACCTTCTCCTCTGGAGCCATCTGGGTCCAGTGGTCAGATAGGGATCAGGATAATTGGAGCTGGCCTAGGACGTGGTGAGGGACCTTTTTAAGCTAAAGTCTTTAACAGGTCTCAGTTTGACTGCGGCGACACTCATTTAGTGATTAAGGCAACACTAAGCACTAGATTTCCAGTTACACTAACACACAGCCCAGAAACCCAGAGTCAGAAGACCTGCATCTGGAATCCAGTATAGCCCATTATTAATCATATTACTTTGAGTAAGTTGTTAAACCATAGTTTCCTTATCTGTAAAATAAAGATTAAAATATCCCCATTTCCTCTATTGCAAGGCTATTATGAGGACCAAATGACATCCATGTAAAATAATTTGTAAGTTTTATGTGTATGTGTATATGTCAAGTTTCAAAAATTATAATCTAGTAGGGCAGAATACAGACAGAATTGAAATGCGAATTAAAATATTTTTGATATAAAAAAGATTCAGAAAACATATTTTGTGCAAAATTTCCTTCCATATTTCTTCTGATTTCTTTCTGGATAAGTTTTTTTGGAAAAACCAATTCAATGAACCATACTGACTTTCAGCTAAGAAAAAGTGGAGGAGAGTAAAGGCTATTTAGATTTTAGAAAAGTACCAGTTTTGATGAGAGCCTGAATGAAAATAAATAAACTGAACTCCAGGAAGTAGAACTTCTATATAAAAGAATCAAAAGGAAACCAGAAATAATCACTAAATAGAAGCAAATAGGGTTTATACCTCTCATTGTTGGATTAAAATATAATGAGGAATCTACTATTTATGAGGATTTCTCTTTTGATTGTCAGAACTTTTCATCTAGTAGTAGTAGTAGTAGTAGTAGTAGCAGTAATAGTAGTAGTAGTAGTAGTAGTAGTAGTAGTCATCGTAGTAAAAGTTGTAATCGTCAGGGATGGCATAGTAGTAGTAAACATTTAGGTTACTTTAGTTTTTAGTAAACAGTAGTAGTGCTGTAATATTTGCTAAATACTTTATAAATTTCTTAGTTGATCCTCATAACCACCCTTGGGGAAGAGACAGAAAGAGAGAGAAAGAGAGAGAGAGAGAAAGAGAAAGAGAGAGAGACTATTATTACCCTCATTTTACAGGTAAGGAAACTGAGGCAGAGAGCTATTAAATATCTTGCCCAGGATCACACAGCCAGTCAGTCCTTGAGGCCAGATATGAACACAGTTCTTACTGATTCCAAGTCTAGTGCTATATCCACTGAGCCACCTAGCTGCCAATAATAGGTGTCAAATGCTTATTGTTACTGTTGTACCTTTTTAACCTCTTATTTTCTATTTTTAAGAAATGTGTTTTGTGCTACAGGGTTTGATAATGAGACCTAAGTTTTAAGTCAGAAGATTTTAAAGCTTGATTTTAAATGCTTGAACACTTAATAGTTAGTTGTGTGACCCTGGATTATTGTCTTAATGTCTCTGAGGCACCAAATGGTGGTTAAAGAAATTTGTCCTATCCTTCTCATGGGTTTCTTATAAGGAAAACACTTTAATGTGAACTTTTATACTTGAGAGGGACATTTCATTTTAGTGAAATGCTTCTGGAATTCAAAGGTTTTATTTACTGAAGCTGTACTTACTGAGTAACACCTGTGTCTTAAAGAAATGTTGGCATGTCTTCTAGCATGCCAGGCTTGGGCCGGGTTTATCTCTATCTTCACTGCTTAAGCAAGGGTTTACAAAGTAAATTAATAACATAAACAAGTTGGCAAAAGACATGCTTAAATCTTCTTAAAAGAATGAGCTGTTTTCAAAGACTTTAGCATATTAATTATTTGCATGCAAATGAATTCTATTAATTTCAAATTGACCTTATCTAATTCATTGAAGTAGGTCTAGCAGGAGGCATTCTGCTAACAATTTCTGTTACTCTATACACTGGAAAGTAATAAAATTGCATTAAAAAATATTCTGTAATTTGGTCTTACCCGATTGAGACGGGCCTTACCTCCAGTTTTTCCTTTTCTAGTGAGACTTTCAAATAGGGTCAACTTCATAAGCCTAGTTAAGTTCCTTTGACATGCAAAGCACCGTCCTAGGCACTGGTTACACAAAGACAAGAAACAGAACTTGTCCTTGCTCTTTAAGGAATTTACATTTTACTAGAACTTTGAGGTCTTTAAAACTGATTCATCTGCACAGATTTTCTTTAAATGGGTTTATACCATAAGAGTTGAATTTTCTTTCCTTTTGAAATTATAAACTCTTTTCCAATATTACACTTTCAGTTCTGGGAAAGTAGGCACAGACCTTTATAACCTTAAAATTAATGGTAAAAATAAGTGGTAATTAATCAGTTCACTCTAGATGTTCTTCAAGATTTAATACACTTAAGAAGTTAATAACATCAACTTTCACAGCGTTCTTGAATCATAAATAAATGATCCCTTGATTAAAACTTACTGGACATTTTACTTCATTTTGCTCTCTGTCAAAGAGGACCTAATAATTATTACACTCTTGCTAAAAGCTGAAAATGATTATATGTATAGAAATAGCTTTACAAGGAAAATGTGTCTACTTCAACACATGAACAAACAGAAAGAAGAAACTACCTACATCAGGTATCACATCAATATGGTTAACTCTAAAATTTGCCAAAATTTTAAAAGTACAATAAACCATCAGAAGATTGCTGGAAAGCTCATTTTTCTTAGTTGTTTGATGGAAAATTATGAATGTCTTTTAACACTTTACCAGAGTCATCAAAGAACAGATGGGTAGAGACCTGCTTATCCACAGATAACTATGGCTAATAACATCTGCATGGATTTTTCACTGGTGTGACAAAAAAAAATAACAACTTTGTTAGTGGATTCTTGGTAAAAATGTATTATAGATATAGCGAAACTCCTTGTGTTTCACAACTTGTATCTATTGAAAACAGATGTATGACTGGTCCTATTCTCTCAGTAACTGACTTGTCTACTTTAAACTCACCTTATTTGATAGGTAGGGTAGAATTTCTGGAATATATGTTATTTAGTCATTGATTGTCATTTAGGAACAGGAATTTGTATATCTCTCGCAATCTAAGTAGGTGGTTATGAATACCTTGCTTATTAGCCCAGGTGATAAATTTGATCCCCACATATCAATTTCTTCTATGACTAATGACTCTAATTCTAATTCAGCTCCCCATAAAACAGATGCTTATTGTTCATTACAAACGTTGACAAGTTAAAGCGTGCATAGATCTGTACAATGTTAGTTTATCTTTGTATGGCCAGTGCCTAATGTAATGCTTTGTATATTAGTACTTCCTAAGTTTTGTTTGGACACAGCTAGGTAGCTCAGTGGATAAAGTGTTGGGCCTTGTGTTGGGGAGACCTGAATTCAAATCCAGCCTCTGACACTCACTAGCTCTGTGACCTGGGGAAAGTCATTTAACCTCTGTTTGCTTAAATCCCCTGGAGAAGGAAATGGCAAACCAGAGTCACAAAGAGTTGGATGTGACTGAACAACAAACAGGAAATTTTGAATAATTGGTTGAAACAAATTGAATTGACTGCACATTGGAGAGGTTGATGTAGAAGGTCAGAATAAGCTTCTAGACAGGTCAATAGCCAGTTAGTTGGAAATCACTGAGGTCTCTTTTGGAATATGGGTATCTTCATCCTTTTCCAGTCATTTTCTTTCTCCTCCCACCAGTTATAACTTATTTTTAGAATCTGTTTCATCTATACTCAGCAAGCTGGAGGCAGGAGAAGGTGAAATCTCTGTGTATAGAGAGAGTAAAGCAGTGGAAAGCCTACAAGGCTGCACACTCCACAGCTCTTGCTCTCACATTTTGGCCTAGAGGAAAAGAATAACCAGATTTGCACGTTATGTTACTGTGCTTTCAGTTAACAAGTTAACAAAATATAAACCCTAAAATGTTATCTTTCCTTTTTCTCTGCAACACCAAGCTTGAGCAAGATCCTAACAATTTGTCAATTTACCACATACTCTATGTGTCACTGCCCTTCTCTCTGGCTTTCCATTTACCATAAGAGAATACACAAGTCAGAAACTGCTATGATCAATCACTTTTTCTGAACCAATATACATATGTAAACATATGCAACATATACATTGTACAGGTAGACGTTAGCTTTGCCAACTACCTACGTGTATAACTATTTCTTCGTATTCCGTGATGACACTGTAAATTTAGTTGAGTGACTGATCAAATAGGTAGAGCTCTTCTGTGACTTGAATTATCTGGTCCTATACCTGAAGAAGATGATGACAACACAATCTATTCTTACTCCTTATCAGAACCATAGAACTATCTTTCTAACCCAAAGCATGTTGCCTAGCACCATTAGTATGCACTGAAGGGTGTTAGAAATGCCATAGGAGTCTCTAGAGTTAAATTACAAGGCTTTTAACGGTTTAGTCTCCTCCCATTATTTGAATTTGTTTTGGGTCTATGGTACATAATCTTCATTTATGATGCATATTTCTAAGCCCTTGTCTTGTTCAGACAGTCGTTGTACCATTGGCACGTGGGTCTCTTTTTCCTTAGCCTCCTCTAAAGTAAATTTCCATCAGTATACCTGTTTGTTGGGGAGTGCAAATCACTCACCTGTAAGTTATAAGTGGTAGAGGTGAAGTATCTTTATGCTGTATCTCAGTCTCCCAATTTGTACATAGGTGAACTGACCAGCCTCTCAAAAGTTAGTTAGGCAAGAGCTTTATAATTAACTGCTTACCAAATATTTCAGCAAAGCTCTCTGAATTTGTCAACTCAGTTTGTCAATATAAATTTGGCATCGTATGATCTTTTTTTTTCTGTTAGCATTCTTTTTTGACAGAAGTTATAGCTAAGTGATAAGTTTCTTTCCACTTTTCCCTTAACTGAGAGGTGTCATGGTTTAGAGCGGCGATTCTCAATCTGTGGGTCACGACTCCTTTGGGGATCAAATGACCCTTTCACAGGGGTCACCTAAGACTGACAATTTTACATGAGCCACCTAACAAAACAATAGCCTTCTGGTTGTCTAAACTACCTTAAATCTTTCACCACTCCCATCTATCCTTTACTCATCTGCCAAAGTAATTTTTTTAAGGTACAAGTCTTATCATCTCTCTTCCCTTCTCAGTAAACTCCAGTGCCTCCCCTCCCTATTACTTCCAGGATCAAATATAAAAATACTGTTGTTTACTTTTGTTACAGTCATGTCCAACTCTTTAGGACTCCATTTGGTGTTTTCTTGGCAAAGATTACTGACATGGTTTCCTATTTCCTTCTCCAGTTCATTTTATAGATGAGGAAACTGAGGCAAACAGGGTTAAGTGACTTGCCCAGGATCACACAGCTAGTAAGTGTCTAAGGTCAGATTTGAACTCAAAAAGATTAATCTTCCTGATTTCAGGCCTGACACCTACTGGCCCTAATATAAAATACTGTAGTGTTTAAATTTGTCCTTTCCAGTTTTCTTATACTTATTCTTCCCTACACATTTAATCATCCAACAACACCTGCCTTCTTGCCATTCATATAAGATATTCCTCCTCGAGACTCCATGCATTTTTGAGAGCTATCCTCCCATTCTTGGAATGCTCTCCTTCCATACTTATTCCTTGTTCCCCTACCTTCCTTCAATCCTCTTCTTAAATCCATTTCCCTTGCAAGTCATGGCCTCACCTCCCTAATGTCATGGTTCTCTTCCAGAACAAAGGACAAACAAAACCAATAAAATCCACCTTCTAAAATAGGCCTTTCCCAATATGTTCCTCCCTGAGATGATCTTTCATTTACTCTCAATATATCTTTTATATATTTAGGTGTTTGACTGTTGTCTCCCCCATTGGAATGTAAGCTCCTGAGTGTTAGGGCCTTCATTCTGCTTTTCTTCTTATCCCCAGAGCTTACCACAGTGCTTTACATAGAGTAACTGAGCTAATACATGCTTGTTGACTGACTGACCTGAGGAAAATGAACAAGTGATTTAGTCGTATATTATACAAGACACAATATAAAAGTACTCTAAAACAATTGAAATGTGGCAAGAAACAGTAGAGGAAATGTGCAAATTAGTAGCAATAACAGCAACTGCATTATACTCTCCCACCTAAATAACCATTAGCATCATAGTTAACTCCATTAAATATCAGGTATTTATATGCTAATGCAACAGAAGAATGCACTCAATTCTGCTTAGTGAAGGCAGTACTCTGAAAGCTGTGAAAACCCAAACAGAAAACAGCTGGATGACAGAATCCAAAAAAATCCTTGACAGGCCAGAATATTGGGACACAGTTAAGATGATGAAATTTTGTAGGGATAAATAGAAACACTTTAACACTTTGGTTAAAAATAAATCAGTTTCCCCTGAAAAAGATAGAGACACAAGGAAAGACCGCAATTTGCCTAAAAAAGATGGGGAGGTTTTGGTTGATGGTTAGCACAATGCAACTCAACTATGTGATATGGCAGCCAAGAAAAACTAATTTGATTTTGGGCTTTTGTTATTGTTGTTCTGTTGTGCCTGACCATTTGTGATCCTATTTGAGATTTTCTTGGCAAAGATAGTGAAATGGTTTGCTATTTTCTTCTCCCTCTCATTTTACAGATAAGGAAACTGAGGCAAACAGGGTTATGTGGCTTGCTAATGATCGCACAGCTAGTAAGCGTTTGAGGCTGCATTTGAACTCAATTCTTTCTGACTTCAGGCCTGGAACTCTATCCACTGAGCCACTTAGTTGCCCCTACATAAGCAACTGAATGATGTGAAACAGCATTCCCAAAACTAAGGAGTTGACAGGCCTACTGTGTTCTGCCCTAATGAAGACCTCTCTCTCTCAAGAATTATATTTAATTTTTGGTTCCACATTTTAGGAAGGATATTTATAAGATTAAGACTATCAGAATGGGGAAGGACCTGGCAAATATGCTATATGAATGTCATTTGAAGATCCCAGACATGTTGAACATGGAGTAAACTTAATGACAAAATGATAGCTGTCTTCATGTTATCTGAAGCTATCCATGAAAGAAAGATTAGATTCATCCTGTTTGTAATAAATGTTTACTCCAAGTGGTCATGGGATAAAAGAACAAAAGAAGTCAGGGATATAAATTTTGCAAAGTTCAAGGTTCAAACAAAACAAACGAACTTCCCAAAGTGGAACTTCCTGGCAGCTCAGGAAGCTGTGCTTCATTAAGTGATCTTCTAAGACTCCATGACCTGTTTTCAGCATTTATTAAGCACCTAATATGTCTGTGCTAAAGCACTATGCTAAGCACTTCATCTGATCCTTAAAATAATCCTGAAAGTTGCTATTATTATCCTTACTTTACAGTTGGACAAACTGAGGCAGACAGATGTTAAGTGACTTGCTCAAGGTCTGTAGTGCCAATGCAATATTTACAGTGCCCATGATCATGATAAAGACTGTGACTATAAATATTCCTGCATGGTGCTTGATCACAAAATATAACAAACTCTCCATATAGAGGAAAAAAGCAAAGCATTTATTTAGACACCAGAAAAACCAATTCCCAAAACCAGTAAGGTGATTCCATCATAGTAGTAAGGTTAATAAATCATAACAACACAGAAAGCCACAGCTTCCCTTAGCCTTCCCACAAACCAACATTACATCAATATGTACTAATGAGCTTATCTGACTCCTTGCCTGAGCATCCTCTCCCCTAGCCATCTAGTCTAGTTATGACAGCCAGGTTCCTGTGGGCTCTGCTCTAGCCTTTGGCAACCTCCTCCCACCACAGGCTCCATGTGACTACATTCAGCCTATCAGGGGGCAGAGTTTACTTTCAAAGCTGGGGAGGTCTTCAAACTCCCCCTAGGCTTATTAAGGGGGCAGGGAAGATCTTCATATTCCCATTCCCATTACAAGGTCATATAACTAGTAAGTGTCTTAGTCTAGATTTGAACTCAAATCTTTTTGACTCCAGGCCCAGCATTCTATCCACTGCTGCCTCCTATGATAAATGTACAAGGTATTCTACATAGCTTCTGGTGGCTTTGAAAATCCATTGGAGACCTTACACATCTATTAATAAGAAATCTCTAGTCAGGTCTAATGTCCAGCCACAGTTTAAGGTTTCATCAGAAATAGATAAGAGAGCTTGTTGTGAATGAGATGCTCTAGAGTACTGTATGTGATTACTAGAAATAACCTGGTCCAATTTTGGGCCATACCCATTCACCACAACCTACTTGGTATTCACTTAGCCATTTAATATTATTTATTTTTATTAATAGTTGGATAGAGTGCTATGCCAAATCCAAAGCCAGAGAAAATATTTATATTCAACACAGTACCTACTCTTTATAGCATAGTTGGGAGATTAATATACAAACATAGATGGCTTTGATTCACATAATCAATTAATAAGAATTTGTTAGGCACCTACTATATGCCAGGCACTATGCTAAGTGTTGGGGATAAAAAAAAGGCAAGGAGACCATCTTTGTTCTGAAGGAGCTTACAATCTAATGGAAGAGACAACATGCAAACAAATACATGCAAAGTAAGCTATATGCAGGATAAGTAGGAAATAATTGACGCAGGGAAGTCTCTAGAATTAAGAAGCTTTGGGGAAAGGCTTCTTGTAGAAGGTGGGATTTTAATTGGGACTTAAAGGAGTTCAGGGGAGTCAAGAGGAGGAAGATCATTCCAGGTACGGGGCACATCAAGTAAAAATACATGGAGCTGAGGGATGGAATGTCTTGTTCAGAGAGTAGCAAGGAGGCCAGTGCCACTGAGTCAAACAGTATGTGGGGGGGGGAGGGAGCTTTGTAATATATAAGAAATCTAGAAAGGAAAAAGGGGAGGGGTAGATTTTGAAGGGCTTTGAATTCCAAACAAGGGATTTTATATTTAGTCTTGAAAATGACAGGGAGCCACGGGAGTTTATTGAAGAGGGGGAAGTAACATGTTAAGATAATCACTTTAGCAACTGAATAGAGACTGGCGTGGGGAGAGACTTATGGAAGGCAAGCCAGCCAGCCAGCTACAGTCAAGGAATAGTCAAGGTATAAGGAGGTAAATGCCTGCACCAAGGTGGTGGTGATATTAGAGAAGAGAATATTTTAAGAAGTCACGCAAATGAAATCAACAGGTCTTGATAATATATTGGATGCGGGGTCAGGGTGAGAGATGGAGGAGTTGAGAATAGCACCTAGGTTTTTATGCCTGGGCAGCTGAGAAGATGGTAGTGCCCTTAGTGGTAAGAGGTAAGTTTAGAAGTGGGATAGGATTTGGGAAGGAAGAAAATGAGGTTGGTTTTTGACATGTTGAATTTAAGATGTTTACTGGACACTTAGTTTGAGATACCTAACAAGCAGTTGGAACTGCAAGGCTGGATATCAGCAGAGAAATTAAGGCTAGGTAAGTATATTTGAAAGTCATTAGCATAGATGTGAAAAGATCACCAAGTGAAATAACATAGGACAGCCTTGTGTGATACCTGTAGTCAACAGGCGTGACCTAGATGATCCTCTAAAGGAGACTAAGCAGAAATGGTAAGATAGGAAGAATATTAGGAGACGGTATTGTACTAAAAACCTAGAGAGAAGAGAATATAAAGGAGAGGAGTGTGATCAACAGTGTCAAAGGCTGCAGAAAGGGTAAAAAGGCTAAAGATTGAGAAAAGGTCATTGAATTTGGCAATTAAGAGATTCTTGGTAACTTTAGAGATGGAAGTTTCAGCTGAAGATTAGATTGGAAATCAAATTCTAGAGAGTTAAGAAGAGGAAGAGAAGAGGAAGTAGAGGAATATATTGCAGATGGCCTTTTCCAGAAGTTCTGCCACAAAAGTTAAGAAACATATGGAATGATAGTTAACAGGAATGGAAGGATCAAGAGATTTGTTTTTGAGAATGAAAGAAACATGGGAATATTTGTCACTTAAAATCTCTGGACCTGACCTCAGCTATAAAATAGAGCATTAGACAAAATGACCTCTATGGCCTTTTTAGCAATATAGTTCTGCTCCTATGAGCTATTATAATCTTTCTTCTAAATTCTAGTTTCTTATTGCCAACTATCTATCAAATATCCCCACCTAGACACTCCAGTGTATTGTACATATATGTATATGTGAGCATGTCTGTGTTTGTATCTGTGTGTTAGGACCTATGTTTGTATGGTGATAGTGATAGTGAAGCAGAAAGGATAGATGTGAGCAATGTTTTTGAGGAGAAATTGATCCAATTTGGTCATTGGTTGGATATGAGAGGAAAGAAAGAGGGAAGAACCAAAGATAACCCTCAGATCATGTGGAAGGCCTGGTCATCCAAGGTAGGAATAGAGTAGTCAGAATGTCATTTAGAGGAAGAAAAAAAAAGATAAGAAATCATTTGACACCTATTTAAGTTGGGTTGCCAGAGGTATGGATTTATAGAAAATATGTATATGTGGACATGCAGATAGCTGTTAGTCCAAGGCTGAAGCTTGGATGATAGGTCAGAGTTAGACCTAGATTTAGGGGAAACTAATGCATAGATTCATGGGAAACAATGAGATAGCCCTTGGAGAGATAATAATGGGAAAAGAGAAAAGAGCCAGAGATAGGAAGAGAGCAAGGAGGTAGTGAAGGAGACAGAAGACTGATTACAGACATATGAGAAGAACCAGGAAAACGTGGGTAGGTAAGAGTGGAGAGAAAATATCTAGCTAAAAAGGAGTTGTCAAGACTATGAAATGCTGCATAAAGATCAAGGAAGATGAGGACACGATCAAGTCTTGGTCATTAGGAAACAATTACTAGCCTTTGATTAAAAAAAAATTTTGTAGACAGGACAAAAGACAGATTGAATAGGGTTCACCCATTTGATGTCAGAGTAATATTACTCTGTGGAAAGAGCCATGATTTCTGTGGGTCCTTGTAGCTCTTAATCTGCCTTCCTATGATTATATGAGTTAGGGAAGGTATTATTCTAGTTCTGTAGTTGAGGCATGGATAGATAGTGTTTTGTTTTCAGGAAGTGCTGGGTTTGATTGTTGAAACTTTTATGTACTAGATGTGTTACCATAGATAAGTAACCTAATTTTCCAATACCCAAGTTACTTCCTCTTCAATGCTTCAGGTACCTCTTTAAGATTATATGTCACAAATGAATTGCTTATTCACATCTGTGGGAGAAATGTCCTGGAGCTCCTCCAATAAAGTTGCAGTTCTGGGCCACAGGTTGGGATAATGGGCTTATACTCAAAGCCACAGAGATGATAAGTAATAGAGAGTCAGAAGTTGAATTCAAGTTTTATCTCTTCCCACTATATGACACTTGTCTCATGATTCTCCCAGGGGTATTGGAATTTAAATAAAACCTAGAGATTTAAAACAAATTAATGAGTCCAGAAGTATACAATATCATGTATCAGTGAAGCAGATGAGGCAAATATTTTGCTGATTAGTGGGCTTTCATTAGAAATCAACCATGAGAGTGACTGTAGATTCCCCTTGGGCATATGAATGGACATGAAACTGCAACTCACACGGTATATAATGATAAGCACACTGTACAAAACAATGTATTTGTAGCTCTCCTTTTATATTTATGCACATCTTCTACCATAATACTATTCTCCTTCCTGAACGTTCATTAAGAACATTTATAATACAAATTATAACATAACCAATACTTCAACCAGGAAACCACTGCTTTGGGGGGAAATAGCTAAATGCATCTCAGCGACTGTAAAAATAAAATATCTAAGACTTAATTGCAGATGGGTAATGTTAAATATCCCATTCATTATTATTACTACCACATGCCTGAATAAATCCTTCCATAGACATTAAGCTAGTAGGTAAACAAAGAAATAACACTTCATGTGATGAATGCCAATATAAAGCATTTTTAAACAATTCCGGCAAAAGACAGCCTTGAGAATGTTTACTACATGCTTTCATTTTTCAATTATCTGAAGACACAAATACAAATTACAGCTTGTAAAATTTTGAATCAAAGCTTTTGAAATTAGTAGAAAACACACATAATTTGGGAAATAAAGCATAACCAGGTTATGGTTAAGTTGGTTATATCATATATTTATGCTAAAATGTGCAAAAAAACGGAAAGAAGAGGACTACAAAACATTTCTATTTTTTAAGAAAAAATATTGTATCATTTTTTTAATCAGGGAAAATTGCTCTCATTAGCACAATGTCAGAGGCAATATCATAGCAAATAGATTATCTGAAAATTCTCTATTTTACTGTGTACTTTACATTATGTACTTAATCTGGAGATTACTAGGACACTATACTGTTAAAGTCTATGAGATCTTATGAAAGTCTCCAACTTTTTCACTGTAGCTGAAGGTTAATTATAGAATGTACTTAATTATATATCATGTATGGGTAAGTACCTACTGTCTTAATGCACTGTAAAAGTAGAAATTGTAGCACATTTAGGAAGGAGATATTTTATGGTGTTGATGGGTTTTTCCAGAACAGGATCTATTAAAATAAAAGACTTGATCAGAGCATGTATGCAAAAAATATGCATTGAATTCTATCCTTCACTAACTCATGTGATTTTAAGGCAGGCTTCACTCTTATGAAATAAGGTATTATGTTTGTTCATTCTTCTGCTGAAAATGTTCATTTGATATAAATAATTATGGTTCCCTGGAACTACTTTGCATGGCCATATAGTTTAAAAAAACAGTCTCTTGCTATATTAGCCATTTCAACTCAAATTTCAGAGCTTACTTATCCTGATTCCGCATACCATGAACATTTACATAACTTTCTTTCTCTCACTCCAGTCCCAGAATTTGCTTTTAACTTTATAATGGGAAGGTGTAGCTGTTGTTTTTTTTTTTTTTGTCATTCAGTGTAATGATTAGAAGTCATTGTTAAATTTTATATTTTCACCTCCATTTAAAAAAAAGAAAAGCCTGCAAACTGACCCAGAGCTGTACTGCAATCAAGGGTTTAAACATTTTGGACTTTATCTCATTTAATTTCTTCTATTCTTCCACACTCAAAATAAATGACTTTTTATTGAGACTCTTTCTGCGAATATGACAGAGACAAGAAGGAGAAAGAGAAGATTGTCTGATGTTTTAAGGGCAATCTTGATTGTGAGATAGGATTAATATTTTAATATTTAGGATTTCATTTCCATATTCAAGGGTTTTAATTTTTAGCATGGCTTTTCATTTTATTGTTCATTAATTTTCATTTTTTATCCTACTTCCTAAGTTTCAAGTAAAACCATGCTCCTAGACAGATGTTGAAGGAAGGTCAAAACTTGTGATTAATTTACCTCTTCCTTTGGAGGTTTCCTAAATAGATTCACATGAGTTTAATTGAGTCAGAAGAAGGTTAATGGATGAAAACTTTACTTGTTATAATGACATAGTAGATAGAGTGCTAGACTTTGAGACTGGAAGACCTAGGTTCAAATTCTGTCTTTGAGTTACTGCATTTGTAACTACACAAATCACTTAATCTCTATCAACTTCAGTTTTCCTCATCTGGAAAATGGAAATAAATTTCGTTTATGTATAGATATATACATATATATATATATATACATATATATACACATATATACATATTGTATATACTAGACATATATACATAGACACATATATAATATGTGTGTGTGCATAAATAATAAATACTTAACCCTTTGAGTTCCTCTGAGGATCAGTTGCAATGATAGTATGTGAGGTGAGTTGAAAACTTTAAAATGCTGTGTATGTGTACCCTATTGGTAGATAGTTAAGGCAGTCAGAAATAGAAAATTTAGACAATTGAGAATTTTTTAAAAAAAGGAACAATTAAGAATTTTAAAAGGAAGTTATCGATGAGATATAAATTAAGGAGCTTGACAAAGTGTCTTGAAATAGAAAAGAGACACTAGACCAGCTAGTAAATGTTACTGAAAATTAATCAATGACCTCAATCTGAAGTGTATAATGAAGTGCTTGGGAAAGTAATCTATGAATTTATACTGAAAAGAAATAATGGTTGGAAGAAGAAGGATTCAACAAGGAAATGATAGTTACTTTTGTTATAGGACTTTCATATTTTAGATAGAAATTAACTCATAAATAATCTTTAAAAGCAAATTAGTTTGCTTAGCTATTGCTTTAAAATGTATTATATGAAAAATATTATTTAAAATATTTGACCTAAATATTATAAATAGATTTATAACATGATATTCATTCTTAACAAACTGATACCAGA
>CM053580.1:170660420-170676376 GCA_028627135.1 Pseudochirops cupreus | reverse complement strand
ACACACTGGGATGGCTGTTTTGGGGCAGTGGGTGGGGGAAAGACGGGGAGAAAATATGTAACTCAAAATCTTGTGGAAATGAATGATGCAAACTATAATAAAATTTAAAAAAAAGATTTTTAACTATGAGGTTTCCATAGTCCTTAAAAAATAGGAAAATTAAGACTTTACTAAAAAAATCTTTCACTTGGGCAATTGAGGAAAGAAAATAGGAATACAATCTGGCTGGATGAGTTTATTTGTTACCACAAATATGATATTAGTAATAAATGCTCTTACAGTTCTCTCTCAGACACTTTAGGCAATTCTTTTTTTTTAATTCTTCAAATATAAAGGTTTGTTTTTCTGAGGAAATTCAGTAACTAAAAGGAAGAAGCATAATGAAAAGCATTCAGGTAAGATCATTGGAGGGAGAAAAAAATACTGATGTGATGGGAATATGTTATAGACAGTTCAAGCAGGAAGATGAACTGGAGTAGGAGTCTGAGAAACATCACAGACATGGCATGGAAGGATGATACAGTAAACATGGATAATTTGACCCTCTAGACAACTGCAGAAATTCATCATAAACAAGTAGAGCATCTCCTATCATGAAAGTTCTTCAAGTCAAAGCTGTTTGATCAGGGATTCCATAAAGGAGATTCACATTCAGGTGTTACATCTAGCCATAGTTTCTCTCCTGAGCTCCAGTCCCACACCACCAATTGTCTTTTTGGATATCTTGAAATGAATATCTTGTTGGCAACCAGACGTCCAAACCAACATGTCTAAAACAGAACTTATTACCCACCCCTAAAAAAAACTTCTCTTCTGAACTTTCCTAATACTTTCAAAGTTACCTACAATTCCATAGTCACCCAAGCTTTCAAGTTCAGGGTCATCCTTGCCTCCTGACTCTCATAACATCTATCTAATCTGTTGCCTTATCTTATGATTTCTGCCTTTAGTAGCATCTCTTGCATATTTCTATCCTCACTATCCAAAAATCCAACACTTTAGTGTTTACTTACATAGATTTTTGGATCTCCTACAATAGGACTGAAGCTCCTTGAGGTAAAAGACTATTTTTTTAAATGTCTGTATCCTCAGAAGCAGTTTGTGGATAGAGCACTGGGCCTGGAGGCAGGAAGACCCAAGTTCAAATATGGTCTGAGATATTTTCAAAAGCTCTGTGATCATGAATAAGTCACTTAACCTCTGTCTGCCTTTGTTTCGGCAAAAGTACAAATGAAAGACTGGCTTTGAGTGAATGTTATTTTGATTACTATAAATACCCAAATTAATTATAAAGGTTGTATGAAGAAAGTCGCTATCTGCATCCAAAGAAAGAACTCATAAATAGAATTATATAGAGAATAATCTTACATACATATGTACTTATTTGTTTCTAATGGTAGTCATCTCTAAGGCAGGGGTGGGGAGGGAAGCAAAAAAAGAAATTTACATGATAATTTTGTTGTATATTTGAAAGGAATATCAAGTTGTGCCTAGTAGATTTGCAGTTTCATGTACAATTGTATTCTTTGTTGTACTACATTATCGAAAAGCTTGTTTTATTCCATAAATTAAAAATAAAACTAAAAGAAAGGACTTAGCAACTGAAGTCACAGAGAGACCATAGAGCATTAAAGATGACCCTAGAGTTTTAGTTTTGTTGGTTGAGAACACGATGATTTTTATTAACAGCTAACATTTTATAACGCTTTTAAAATTTATATATCAATATCTATCTATCTATCTTTCTATCACATCTTGCTTGAGTCTTACAATAATCCTATGGGGTTGAAACTACAGGTTTTCTTATCTTCATTTTACAAATGAGGAAACTGAGGCAAAGGAAGTTAAGCGTGATACAATGGAGAGTATGTAGAATCTAGATTCAGATCTTAGCTCTCTTACTAGGTATTGCATTTATGACCCTGGGCAAGCTACTTTCCTAGATTTCAGCATCTTCACCCTTGGGGTTGAACCAAATGGATCCTGAGATTGCTTCTAGGTTTGTATCTAAAATTCTTGCCTGTGGTCTCACAACTAGGAGGTGTTTAGCAGTACAATTGGAACTCACATCTCCTTGATTCCAATTGCACATACTACTAACTATGCTTTGCTACTTCCTAATGAAGAAGTTAGGGAGAGGTGAAGGGGAAGGAGAACTATGAGATGTTTTAGATGTGTTAAGTTTAATGCTCTAGAAGATACCAGGAGGAGATTAGAAGCACAGGAGTGGGATTCTGGGGAGAAGTTTGGAGTAAAAATGTATATGTAGGAATTATCAGCATAGCAGAGATCACTCAAACCATGAATGTGATTGAGCTAACCAAAGTAGAGAATATAGAGAAAGAAGAAAATTTAAAAAACAACAACAAGAAATCCAGGATAGGACCTTGGAAGATATATACATTTAAGGGCTGGGAATAGTATTGGGAACCAGCAAAACAGATAGATACATGGTAAAGCAGTTAGTTAGGTAGCATGGTGGATAGAAGGCCTTGAGTTAGAACACCTGAATTCAAATCCAGCCTCAGACACTTATTACCTGTGTGACCCTGGGCAAGTCAGTTAATGTCTGCCTTCCTTTGTTTCCTCATCTGTAAAACAGATATAATAATAGGACCTACCAATCATGATTGTTGTGAAGTTCAAATGAGATAATATCTGTAAAATGCTTAGCACAGTGCCAAGCACATAGTAGGTACTTAATAAATAATTGTTCTCTCATGATCTTGTAATAGCAGGACAGTTATGAAGACCAAATATTATGGATAACAAGAAGATACAGAAAAGGAAAGGATAGTTTATACTGTCAAACACTGCGAAGTGGTAAATTACAACAAATACTGGGGGGGAAAAAAGCAATGGGTCTAATGGCAAAGAAAGTATTAAACATAGTATTTGTCCTTAGAGGAAATGTTAAATTTACCATCACCATGCACAATTTGAAGAAATTCCTTTGTAAAGAAAAGATGGATTTGCCAGTTGGATAAGGGGGAAAGATTGGGCACTATCTAGAATTAGGAGTTCTTAACCTTGTGTCTGGTGAAGATGATTCAGCCCTTATGAGAATAATGACTTTAAATATATAAAACAAAATTCATAAATGAAGCATATTGAAAAAGATATAATTTCCTTATGCCCAAGTTCATGAAACACAAGGTTGGAATTCCTGATTTAGATAGAGGGCATTGGGACTCAGTGGGAAAAAACAAAAGAGAACAAAACATTGGATATAGAGGCAGAGAACATGGATTATATTGAATACCATCTCTGCTTGTTGTGTGTCCTTGGGTAAGTCATAGCTGTGACTTTCAATTTCCTCATCTGTAAAAGGTATAGGGTAGACTGGATAGTGCCTAAGATCTTTTTTCAGGTTCCAATCACAGACTCAGACAGAATGGATCTTACAGAATATGAAATGGTCCCTAGCTCTAATAGAAATAATGTAACTAAGTTTATTTTAAAACCATATTTGCATATATGGTTTTAAAATAAACATATATATATATATCTTAGATGTATAAAATGGGAGAAACTTAAATAAATCCTCTTGACATTTTTCCCCCTTAGATTTTGCTTTCTTACAAGTGTGTGTTGGGTTTTATACTTCTTTCTTGAGAACTAGGAAATGCATAAGAAAAAATGATGCACCTCACTAATATACAAAACTGTGTATTGGACATGATGTTCAGCTGAAGACAACAGTAACAATGCATTTCTCGAGGAGAGAGTAAGAAGTCTGGGAGGAAACCTAATTGTACTTTATTTGTAGAAGGAATTAATGTGGTAAAGCTTCTTAGATCCAGTTCAAAGGTGTGAAGGCTAGATTTGCATTTGTATCTAGGAAGAACATGGATTTTAAAATATCTCTGTGCAACTTAGTGATCTGATTGTCAAAATGGATGTTTATTGAATATAATGACACTCAAGGCCATTCTTCCAATAAATGACCACTGAAAAATTGTTACAAACTAAACAAAAACCATCTAAGGGTAGCACATAGGGAATCAAAGTGTATTGTCAAAGAAAAAAAATATCTCTGGGTGAAAGCCAAATGCTGCATTGAAGAGTTGAAAGAAAAATTTTGAAATAAATAGATTATTTTAAGAAAATCTTATCAGTATGTTAATCACTTTACTTGTCACTTCAGAGAATCTTAAACAGGCACTTGGGTCAATGATAGCTACCCTGAGTGGCTTTTCAAGCATTGTATTTTACATGACAGACATGTTCTAAACATTGATTATTTCTCTAATAAGAACATTGTTGCTTGTCAATCTCCTATCTTTTTAATATGCTAATGTCGATTGGAAATCAAATAGACTCTTAGAGGACAAGCAAGCTACACTGGGATCTGGTAAGGAGAGAAACAATCACCTGCAGCACTGAGATAAGGGATGCTGAATTCATTGAGGTCTTTTGAGTCTCTCCTACGTAAAATGAAGAATTCACAGACAGGAATGGTAGCTAAAATCTCATTACTAATGGCTTTCAAGTGGCAATGATTCCTGATATTTTTCTTGGCCTATGAGGTGACTCTTTACGTTTCAATAAAAGAGAAAAACTTGCAAAATATAATAGAAGCCGCACAAAATCTGGTAGTAAAAAGTAAAATGTAACTATTTCAGGAAGCACTGGTGATAGCAGAATGCAGGAACTGATAGAGGATTTGTTTGAAAAAAAGCCACATAAGTCTTTGTTCAGCTGGCTGGGAACAAGCTGACTAAACCAGGATACTGACTGGAAGGGTTTGTTAAGAATGATAACATGCAACTAAGCAACAGGATTTAAAATGAAAACCCATCCTGGCTAGATAATGCAAACTCTTCAAGAAGCACTAGGGACCCCAAGTCTATTCTATAATAATTTTAGCTAAAAATCTGCTACAGCTCTCTGGGACGTAGGTAAACTAAAGAAGGAAACTGAAGGACTTTATAAACAAAAACAGACAGCAGTCAGATGAACAGAATGCAGACTTTTATAGATTCCGCTTTTATCTGCCAATTACTTAGCAAATTGCCTTGTAGATTATCTAATGCTTAATAGAAATGGGTGACAATTTAAGATCTCACATAATTCCTCTAATGATACTGGAATTAAGAATGTCCACAGCATTTGAAGCAAGGTTTCCTTCTAATTGTGCAAAAGGTTCAAGCAGAAATGAAATAATTTTATCTTTAAGTGAGAAATGAAAACACCATGCTATTTTTAGAATAATAACTGACTTTTATATAGTGCTTTAAGGTTTGAAATGGATGTTACATATATTATCTCAAAATAAGTAGATAAGCTAAGAGAGGAAATTGCTGCTGTTCCGCCGGGAGAAAAGAGATTAGACAAAAATTCCCATAACTATTTTTTTTTCTTTAAATATACTTCCCTACTCTAGCTCGCTGACATCAATAAAACTGCACTTAAGTTGGTAGGACAGGTAAGAAGACTCTCCCTAAGGAGACAAAACCAATAAGCTCATGAATCATCCAGAAAATGTTCTGGTGAGAGGAATTCTTTTCTCATTAACCTTTTGAAAGCAGAGCACCTGCCAAGGCTGGTTCCCCAGGGATGGCATTCCCAATGGCTCAGACAAATTCAAACAAAATAAGATTGACATTGTAGTTGTGCCAAATGCAGAACAGCACTGGGCCATCATTGAACTGGAGCAAACCGTTTTGTTTCCAGTAGTGACAGGCCTTAGTTCCAGAGCCATCTCTTTAAATTTCTACTCACTGGTCCCCTGACCTTAAAACCTGCCTTAAAAGTTTTGAAAGAAGAAATTTATGGACCCGGCCTGTCTTTTCTGTATTTAATGGAGCATTTGTCCAAAAGGGGTCCTAAAAACATGAGAATGAATTAAGGGAATATGTAGAAGTTTGAATTGTGGGACTTTGGCTAGTTATTGGATGACATAGTGATAAACGTTGACAGAGTTGAAAAATGTGAAGTGGCCCCCATACCCTGGACCTCCTCTTGAATTTCCTCATAGGTCATTTGAGATTTGGGGGAGCAGGTAGCAGTTGTGGAAATCTCAACAGTAAGCCTGATTTAGATTGCCTGATAAGAGGCTGCTCCATGCATTGGCTAGAATGCTATACCTGCACTTAGGAAGATCTGGTTTGAAATTTTTTTCTCTGATATTTAACTGAGACCATGCTAGCTATTTAACTTTAAGTCTCAATTTCCTCATTTGCAAAATTTGCGCAGTAATAATTTTAGTATCAATTGCTGTTCAGTTGTTTTCAGTGGTGTTTGACACTTTGGGACCCCATTTGGGGTTTTCTTTGCAAAGATACTTGAGGGTTTTGTCATTTCCTTCTCCAGTTTGTTTTACAGACAAGGAAACTGGGGTAAACAGAGTTAAGTGACTTGACCAGGGTCACAGAGCTAGTAGGTATCTGATGTCAGATTTGAACTCAGAATGATAAATCTATCTGACTGCAGGCCCAGCACCACCTAGCTGCCCTAAACTTTAGTATATACTTCACAATAAAGTATGAAACTCAAATGAGAAAAGGTATGCAAAGCATTCTACGGACTTTCTAGTATTATATAAATGAAATTTACTGAGATAGTGGGGAAGATTTACGGTTTTAGATTGTTGCTTGGGGCTGAGGGAAACAGAGGGCTAATATGGAATTGTTGATCTATCTCAGGATAGATCGTGCAATGAATATTTGGAGAACATTGATAAATATATTTTATTCTGAAAAAATGTGACCAATTTCTACTGCTTATTTTAGAAATTTCTTTGGGGATACAAATACAAGGCAACCTACTAAAAGTCAAATACTAAGATTCCATCCATAACAGATTATTGTGGAGAAAAGGTGATAAGCAATTGTACTTAAGAACAAGGAGGTTTATACAAAATCAGATCAAATCAATGGAAAGAGCTAGACTGACAATTAGAGCTGGGCAAAAATCCTGGTCCCTGTGTCACTTTAGGTAATTCATTTCACTTTTTTGTGTCTGATTTCTCATATGTACAATGAAGACTGGTCAGCCTGCCCTTTTCAGTCCTGCATTTATGACCCTTCAAAAGATTCCATATTTTCAATTTATCTAAAGGTCAAGACCTAAGTTGTTATTGCACAATTTTTCAGAAACCATAATTACCTATGATAAGAGACAGAAATAACAAAGAGAATTTAAAACTAGAGCTAATATAAAAAACAACACTTCATTCATTTTAATTTCTTTTATTAAAATTCATATAATCACAAAATCACAGAATTTGAGATTAGGAATGGACCTCACTAACCTTCTAGCCCAACTCATATAAGAAAGAAATTTCTTTCTAACACAACTAGTAAATGGTCATCTACTTAAAAACCTCCGGGGGGGGGGAGGGGAGGTGGGAAACGACTGTCTTTCAAAGTAATACATTCTACTTTTGCACAGCTCAAAATTTTAGAAAGGCTGTTATTTTAAAAATTTATATCAAGCCTAAATAGTCTTATTTGCAAGGTCTACTATACTGCTACTGTTTCTTCTGAAGCTGACGTCTATCTGACAACCCTTCAAGAACTGGAAGAGAACCATCACTTCCCTTCTGAAGCTTCTCTTTTCTGTGCTCAACATAACTGTTTCTTTTACTAACTGTCACATGACATGAACTCAAAACATATCCTGGTTGCCCTCTTCTGGCCCTTCTTCACTTTATCAATGTCATTCTTGAATTAAGATGCTGAGAACTGAACACACTACTCCAGGTAAGGTTATGTGAGGGGAAAAAATAGTGGGACTGTCTCCTCCCGATTCCTGTTAGCTATACCCCTTAATGCAACCTAAGATTACATTTTCTCTTTAGGCTACTTCATTATATGACTGACATGTTGAACTTGTGATCCATGATCATCCCCTAGACCCATATTTTTAGGACAACTGTTGTCAGCATTTATATCCCTGTTAAAAATGTTTAAGAAATAACGGACTTCAAAAAATTACTCTTAGTGGGTAAGAGCAAAGGACAGTTAAAAAACATCTAAAACCATGTTTCAGTCCTTCAAATAAATAAAAGTGGGTTCTATTTCAACAGATTCCAAAAATATCGTTTTACTTTTTATTCAAAATTTAAGAAACAAGCATGTCCTTGTAAAGGCCATCCCTCATGCTCGGACTATACTACTTTCTCCTCTCTGTGTACTGAAATCCTTTTCTGCTTTTAAGTTAAGTTCAAGTCATATTTTCGTACCATCTTATACCGTAATCTCCCTTATCTCATTTTAAATTATAGTAGACACTTGTCCTATCTCTGCTATTAAACTATAAGTTGTTCCTTAAAGGAATCAAGTTTAACTTGGAAACTTCCAATGAAAAGATTCCTGGCCACCAAAGGGCACAAACTACTGAGGTGTGGACTCATTATTAGACAAAAACTGCTGGGAAAACTAGAAAGCAGTCTGAGAGAAGTTAGGCTTAGATCAATACTTCTAACCATATGACAAAATAAGTACCAAATGGAAAACATGACCTAGATATAAAAGCTCATAAAAAATAAAAAGAGATGCAAAGGAGATTTTTTAATATATTTTTTTCAATTTTAACAATTATAGATAAAGAGTCCTTGGCAAAACAAGAGATAAAGAGATGATCACTAGAGATAAAATAAATGATTTTGATTGATGAAAATTGAATTTGTTTCTAAATAAACAAAAGTCATGCAATTATAATCAGAAAAAAATCTTTTCAGCAAATTTCTCTGTTAAAAATGTGATATTGAAGATACATAGAAGTAATTCAAATAAATAAGAACAAAATTCATTCCCTAACAGATAAATGGTGAAAGGATTTGAGCAGGCAACTCTCCAGAGGAAAAATCCTAGCTCTGAACAACCATATAAAAATATTCCCAATCACTAAGAGTAAGGTAAATGAAAATTAAAAAAACTCTGAAGTTCTACTGCACACTCATCAGATTGGCAAAGAGGACAAAAATGGAAAATGATAGTTGTCTGTGAAGATTTGTGTGGACAGGCACATTAATGCACTATTGGCAGAGTTATGAATTGATCCGACCAGGAAAGCAATTCAGAATTATACACAGAAAGCCAATAAACTGGGCATATCCTTTATCCTAGCAATGCCCTCATCAAGTATATAGCCTAAAATGGTGATGAAAGAAGGGAAGGATCTGTAGATACAAAAATATTTATAGGAGCACTTTCTATTGAGGAAGGGAACTGGAAACAAAGTAGATGACGATCACGGGGGGACTGATTGAACAAAATTGTGGTATACACAAGTATAACAGAATATTTTTACACTTTAAAAATCATGAAAGATAGAGATTCAGAATAACTAGAAAAGACATGAACTGTTACAGAATGAAGTGAGAAATAGGGGATTATTTATACAAAAACAAAGATATTGTAAAGAAAAACAACTATGAAAGATTTAAGAGCTCTGATTAATGCTATGACCAATAACAACTCTAAAAGACTGATGATGCAATAGGCCTCTCATTTCTTGGTGGAATGAGATATACATTTTTGGACATAACCGATACAACATAAATTATTTTCTTTTTTACTTATTTGTTATAAGGGAAGAATTTTAGGCAGGGTGGGGAGATTTTGAAGGACTGATGTTATAAAAAAAGAAAATGAAGAGGATTCTGGGAAGACTGTGGAGTAGGTCAGAAAATTTCAAGCTTTCAAGATTTCCCTCCACAAAACAGGTGAAATAATGCCTCAAGGCTAGAGCAGTGAAAATAAATAAGAGTAGGGGCAAAAAAAAAAGGGGGGTCTTCCTGGGACAATTGGAGAAGATCTGAAGAAAAATCTCAGGAGAAAATTTCCTCCTATGAAGGGTAAACACCTCCTGGCTAGGAACAGCTTAAACAACAAGCTACAAGCCTTGGGGTTAGCTAGGTTGGGAGGCTGCCTCGGCTCCAGCCACATGAACTTTTACATTTGGGACCATGAGGGGAGTTGGGTGTCTGAACCCAGGAAAACTGAGGGAACCTCGGCTGACAAGTATTGCCAGACCCAATGTGCTGTGGAGATGTGGTGGGGGCTAGAAGGAAGCAGAACATGTTGGGTGAGTGCAGAAGCAGTGGGCCAGGACACCCCTAGATATGAGTACTTACAGGAGGCTAGAGGTCTTGGTTTGAGTTTAAGGTCAGAGGGGAGAACTGAAAAGGATCTGAGGCCACAGGCACCATTCCCCATACCAAGGATTAACGGGGAATCATGAAAACTAAACTATTACAAAAATAATCACAGGCAAAGGAGAACGAATCCAACTATAGAGAACTACTATGGGAATAGAAAGACTGGGGTTCATCTTCAGAGAAGGATACTGAAGCATAGAAATCTTCTACCCCAAAGAGTTATGTCAAATGGTTACCTGCCCCAAAAGAATTCATTGACGAACTTTAAAAATCAAATGAGAGAAAGTAAGAAAAACTAAAAAGAAAATTAAGAATCTAAGAAAAACAAGATTATGAAAAGAAAGTTAATCAATTAGAAAAGGAGATCCAGAATCTTAGGGAAGAATATGCCTCCTTGAAAATCAGAATTGGGCAAGGGGAAGCCAGTGAAGTTATGAGTTCAAGAATTTATACACACACACACACACACACACACACACACACACACACGAAGAAAGAAAGAAAAAAAAATAGAAAAGACTGTAAAACATCTCATAAGAAAAACAACTGATCTGGAAAACAGATCAAAAAGAGAAAACACAAACATAATTGGACTACCTGGAAGCTATGATAAAAAAAAAAGAATCTTGATACAATAACACAAGAAATAAAGAAATTTGTCCTGAAGCATTAGAGCAAGAGGGGAATATAAAAATAGAAAAAAAAATCCACTGATTATCACCTGAAAGAGATCCTATGGAGGAAAACTCATAGGAATATTATAGTCAATTTCTGAAACCCCCAGCTCAAGAACAAAATATTACGAACAAGAAAAAAAAATTACATACCTCAGTACCACAATTAGAATCACACAAGACTTAGCAAGTGGCAACACTAAAAGATTGAAGAGCAAAAGAGCAAGATAAATGGGTTTCTGTATGAAAATATCATAACCAGCAAAGCTAAGCATAATTCTGAATGAAAAAAATGGATATTTAATGAATTGTCAGACTTTCAGTACTTTATTAAAATAACAACAAACCCCCAAAACTGAACTTAATAGATTTGACATACAAAAGCCAGAAGAAATATAAGCTACATACCAATGACCAATTAAAAAGGACTCAATTAGAATAGACTATTTACCTTTTATATAAGGAAAATGAAAAACCTATGTCTAAGATTGTTATTAGTAATTAGGTAGCTTATAAGAAAGATTGGGGTAGACCTGAATATGATAGGATTCAAAAAGTAAAACCATAAAGAATAGTTAAAAGAGAAATGATCTTATACATTATACAAATGAGGTAGGAGAGGAAGAACTAATACAGAGGAATTATATGGGGGAGAAGGGTTGTTAGTTCTGGAAATCTACTTTCATTGGGAATGGGTTCAAGAGGGGAAAATACATATATATCTAGAAGAGTATAAAAGTCTTCTAAATTTAGAAAGAAATAAAACTCTAAGGGTATGGGGGGCAGGATAAAGGAGGGATCTTTAGAGGGGAAAGTGAGGGAATAGGTTAAAAGGGGGATATAGAAGGATGTTTAGATCAGTGGGCATGGGAAGATAAGGGAGAAATTCTTGGGCGGATAAGGGATGGATCTTGAGAGTTGAGGGTGTGAGAATAGGTTAAAGGTTATACAAAAGAGTGTTTTGATTTTTGGGAAGGGGAGGATAAGGGAGGGATTGTTGTTGGGGGGAGGCTTAAGTAATAGGAAACAAGGTAGTGAGTAGAAATAAAGAAGAGGAATCAGGAGAGACAGGAAAAAAAGAAATGCACAAACATAAAAACAAAGATTAGGAGTAGAATCTCTTAGGGAAAGAATACGCCTATATATATATATATGTATATATATATATATATATATACACATATATATGCATGTATGTATATGTCTATGTCTATATCAATATTTATATATAAATATATCCATGTATAACTGTAGTGGAGGGGGTTAGAAAGAACAGAAAATGAAACAAAATAAAAAGTATACAGTCAAAAGCAAAAGAAAACCTACAAGGAAGCAAAAAAAAGCCAGACAGTTTTCAACACAATGTGCAGTGTATAATATATAGGACTTCTTGAAATGGAAATTTATTGCTTCTGAATCCTCTCCTACAATCTGCTGTGCACATGGCATGTTTTTTTTCTTATTTTATATTTAAGTTTATAATATGTTTCTTTTTCACAATATTTGTTTTAGTATTTGTCTAAAATAAAAAAATCATAAAAAAAAGAAAGAAAAAAGTGTCAATGAAATATTTACAAAATACAACAAAGAGAGGAAAAGGACATTCAGAAGGGACACAGGCAAGCTAGGCAGTGTTGAGACTACCATATTCAATGTAATATATCTCTTCTTTGTAAATTGAACTTTTTATAACTTTTGATGATTTTCTAATGCACAATTTAAAAAATGTATATGCCTTATATACATAAATTTAAATCAACATGGTTTTGCAGAATTCATTTTCCTAACTCTTTATAGTAGTCCACTGGCTAACTGATAAAATAAGCAAAGTTTAATTTCATAGTTATAAAAAACAAAGTGAATTTTACTAGATTTTTGCCAAAAATTACATAACTTAATAAAAATAATTTAGAACCCCAACTGGTAAATGATCAAAGGATTTGAACAGGTAGTTTTCAGAAGAAGAAATTAAAGCTATCTATAATCATATAAAAATGCTCTAAATCACTATTGATTAGAGAAAGGCAAATTAAAATAACTCTGAGGTTGAATACCTCATACCTATCAAATTGGTTAATAGGACAGAAAAGGAAAATGAGAGCTGCCAGAGAGTGTAGTTGTGAACTGGTCCAACCATTCTGGGAAGCAATTTGGAAATATACCCATAAGGCTATAAAACCATGCATACCCCTTAACACAGCAATCCCACTACTAAGTCTGTAGGACAAAAAAATAAAAGGAAAAGGAAAAGGACCTATATATTAATATACATATTTATATGTCTATAGATATCAATATCTATAGATATCAATATATAGATACAGGTACAGGTACAGGTAGAGAGAGATAGACAGACAGATAGAGAGATAGATAGAGATAGAGATGGTAGAGATAGAGAGATATAGCATCTCTTTTTGTGGTGGCCATGAATTAGAAACTGATGGCAGGCTCATCATTTGGGGAATGTCTGAACAATGATTATGATAGAATACTACTGTGATATAAGAAATGATGAGCAGGATGGTTTCAGAAAAACTCAGGAAGATTTACGTGAACTGATGCAAACTGAAGCGAACAGAACCAGGAAACTACTATACACAGTAACAGCAAGATTGTGTGATGATCAGCTGTGAATAACTTGACTATTTTTTAGCAATATAATGAATAATCCAAGACAATTTTGAAGGATTTATGATAAAAAATGCAATCCACATCCAGAGAAAGAACTGATGAAGTCTGAATGTAGATATAAGTATACTTTTTAACTTTCTTTTTCTTTTATTTCATTCATATTTTTTCACAACATGGCTAATATAAACAGTTTTGCATGACTCTACATGTATAATATATATTAAATTGCTTGCCTTCTCAATGAGTGGGGAGGGTTGAGATGGAGAGAATTTGAAAACCAAAAAATTTTTTTAAAAGAATGTTGAAAATTATTTTTCATGTAATTGGTAAAAAATATATAAAAATTATCTTAAAAATAAAAAATAACTTAGTACATAATTGAATGGACTTGATGCATGAATAACTTTTTAAAGAAAGAAAATTTTTGATCGTGATAAAATGCACATATTTATATTTAAACTATGTAACTTGTGCTGGAAAGTATTTTGAGGCCTTTGTCTAAAATTAAAGATTCATATACTTTCAAATGAGGACCTTTAAAATACATATTTTCAAGTATATTCAAGGCTCTACATTCAGCCTTCTTTTTATAGAAAAGTTTAATTTTAAATAAATGCTTAAATAATTTTATAGCAGTGTATATCATAAGCATACTTGAGATTCAAGAATAATTATTCAGATAGTATCTTTTTTTAAAGAGCTTTAAGTACTTTGTAGAATATATCAAATGAATCTTCACAGTAATTGTCAAAAGGCAAAGGACACCAAGGGACAGAGTTTAAATGGAGTTACAGTATTATCTAATGAATCAATTATATAGCTAACCATTAAAAATAGAGATAATTCTCCAGAAAGAAAAATAAACATTTTTCTTTTAAAATTATTTATTCCAAAGATTTCTTAAAATTTGATTTCCAAGTTCCATCCTTCCTTCCTAACCACTGAGAAGGCAAGCAATATATCAATTATTCATGTGAAATCATGCAAAACATATTTCTATATTAGTCACATTTCAAAAAAAGCAAGAAAAATGAAGTGACTAAGTTATATTGGGACTCAGAGTACATTTCTCTGGATGTAGATAACATTTTTTTCATCATGAGTACTTTGGTATTATCTCAGATCATTGAATTGATCAGAGTTACCAAGTCTTTCACAGTTGATCATCATTATGTTGCTGTTACTGTGCACAATGATCTTCAGTTCTTCTCATTTCACTTTGCATCAGTTCATATAACTCTTGCCATGTTTTTTCTTTTTTTATGAAACTACTTACCTCATCACTTCTTATAATACAATAGTAGTCCATCACAATCATATGCCACAACTTGTTCAGCCATTCCCCAATTGATGGGCATCCCCTCAATTTCAATTCTTTACCACCACAAAAAGAAATGCTATAAATATTTTTGTATATATGCATCCTTTCCCTTTTTCTTTGATCTCTTTGGCTTACTGTATCCCAATATCATTACACTTACAGACTTAGTATTATTGCTGGATCAAAGGTTATATAGTTTTATAGACCTTTGGGCCTAGTTCCAAGTTGTTCTCCTGAATGGTTGGACCAGTTCAACACTCTACCAACAATTCATTAGTTTTCCCTCATCTCCATAAGTATTTACCATTTCTGATAGGTATGAGATGGTGTCTCAGAGTTGTTTTTAATTCGAATTTTTCTAACAAATCATATGGAAGAACATTTTTATGAAGATAGCTTTGATTTCTACTTCTGAAAACTACCTGTTCATATCCTTTGACCATTCATCAACTGAGGAATGATTCTTTTTTTTTTCTTTTTACAAATTGTGCTCAGTTATATATTCAGTATATATTTGAGAAATGAGAACTTTATTAGAGAAACTTGCTATGAAATTTCTGGTATTACTTGTCTATGTTACCTTTTTAGCAAAATGTCATTTCCCTGATTATTTCTTTTAATTAGGTCTCTTTTTGCTGTTGCTTTGTGCAAAATCATGATTGCTACTGTTTTTTTTTAACTTCAACTGAATTATATTAGATTTTGCTACAGTCCTTTATTTTAACTCTGCGTGTCTTTCTGCTTCAAATGTGTCTCTTGTAAACAACATGTTGTTGGGTTTTCATTTCTAATCCATTTTCTACCCACTTCTGTTTTATGAGTTCATCCCATTCACATTCACAGTTATGATTACTGTGTTTTTCCCTCTATTCGATTTTCTTCTGTGTCTTCTTCTTTCTCTCTTTTTATTCTGTCCCTCATCAAAAGTCTACCACTTTTATCTCTTTCTTTAACTCTTCCAGGAATTCTAGTTGGGCTTGGGTACAATTAGAATTTGTCTTTAACACTTTGTAGCTGCTTTTACACTGTTGTTTTCTTCTGAGTTTATGTCTTATTTTTCCCTGCCACTATGGTATCCTTTTAAGGTCAAGTTCTTCTTCTTTTTTTTCTGTTGCTTACTCATTTTTTCTTGCCTATTTCTTGATTTTTAACTTTAAGTTAAAAAGTTGTCCTCTGTTCACCTAGGATGGGGAGACAGCGTCCAAAGTTCCAAACTTTTTCT
>CM053580.1:170617677-170659920 GCA_028627135.1 Pseudochirops cupreus | reverse complement strand
CAGTTCTACTCTGATGTCACATCCTGGTGTGAAGGTGACAGATACTGAACTCTCAAAACTACACCTTTCAAACATAAGCTCTAAAAGGTCATTCATTCATTTATTCAACAAGCTTTCATCAAGCGCCTACTATTGTAATGAAGACAAACAAAAAAGGAAAGCCCCTGGACTTTAAAAATATATTTTATAGGGGGACACAACATGTGTGCCTAAAGTAAAAACAAACATATATTAAGTAAATACAGGATACCAAAGTGTATGAAATTATTATCAGCTTAGGGGGACAGGTCAGTCTCCTCTCACGCATGAGATAGTCTTAGAGGGATGGTGGCCTTTAAAATTAACTTATAATGAAGATAGGGTTTCTATAAGGAGATCCTGCATTCTGTCCCAGGAATCCAGAAATCACTGTGAGGAGGGCTAGGGTGTATCTGCTTTTGGGTCAATGTATTTTAACTTAAAGATAAATAATGGAATAATAATTTTTTAAAACGTCAAACAGAAGTATGAGATGTGAACTTCCTTGACGAAAGAACAATCCTGAGTCTATCAAAAAAATTCTTCTACCACTAACAACTAAATGTCCATGAAAGGATCTTGCCAACAAAAGCAGTGCTGAGACTCATTTTTGCTATTTTTCTGACAGCCATTCCCTGACAAAAAAATATCCTGGGATGCCTTTGTCTTCTTTTTTGTATATTGAGTTGTTTGTGTTTGTGGATGATTAAGTTCACAATAAAAATAAATTAAAAAACAACAAAGCACGGGATGATATACATTTGCAGAAAAAAGTAACAAATTAAAAATAACCGTTGTGGGGTAGAATAATTATTGTGAAAGGAGCATCTGGAAGAACTGAATCATGGTGGGAGGGATGGTAAGGTTTCCAAACTTCTATTCAAAGAAGGAGCCTGAAAGAGAGCTGTATACCTGCAAAGATAGGCCAAACAGACAAATAACTCTTCTGAGTTACATACTTCAATACGGGTCTTGTCTATGTGATATTATTGTGGGAGAGTATGACTATAATACAGGAACAAGGACAATCATCTGCTTCATAAAACTGTTGTTAAGGAAATATTTTGTAAACCTTAAAGATGTAAAATGTGACGCGTAACTATTGCTGTTAAATGTGCATCTTTTTAGAATGTTCATCTGTTGGATACAAAATCTCCTAAGATTAGATTGCTGTTGAATTCTTATATGAAGAAATGGTGGTAATTTCCCCTCTGAGAAACTTGCTAATTTGTAGTAACACACATAGGTAAGAAAACAAAGATTTTTCCCACATCCCTAGTTCAGGCCTCCTTCACCTTTCACCTGAACTATTACACTAGTTTTCTAACTGGCCTCCCCAACTCATGTCTCTTCCCATTTGAATCCATACTCTAGTCAGTAAGTTGGCAAGTGTTTATTAAATACCTACTAGGTGTCAGCACTAAGGTAAGTGCTAGTAATACAAAGAAAAGTGAAAATGCAGTCCCTGTCATCAAGGAGCTCATTTTCTAATGGAAGAGACAATATGTAAACAACCGTGGGCAAATATACAAGATATATACAGTTTAGTTGGGAGGTATTTACGGAAGAAGGCATTTGGTAAGGTGTGGGTGGTGAGAAGCCGGCACCTCTTGCAAGAGGTGAAATTTAACTTTAAGTTGAATGTCAAAGGAAGCTGGGTAAGCCAGGTGGCAGAAGTGAGAAAGGAAAACATTTCAGATGCCACTCCTTTGCCAAAGTTTGTTGTTGTTGCTGTTGCTGTTTTCTAAAGGTCAGACCTGACAAAGCCACTCCCTTGTAGAGTGAACTTTAGTAGTTGCTCTTCTTCCTGGATCAAATAGAGTCTTCTGTTTTCACACTTAAAACTTTTCATCACCTGCCCCCTTCCAACCTTTCCAGTCTTCTTACAATTCATTCTCCTCTCCACTTTCTGTGATCTAGCTGCCCTGGTTTACTTACTGTTAGTCAAAGCAGACACTCCATTTCCCATTTCTATAGCTTTGCACAAGCTATCCCCCATTCCTGGAATGCTCTGCCCCCTAACCTCTGCCTCTTAGTTTTCCTGCCTTCCTTTATGACTCAATTCAAAATCAACCTCTGTAAAATTCTTTTCCCCTCCCCTTGGGACGTTATTGCTCCCCTGTTCCCTTTCAGACTACCTTCTATTTTCTCTGCCTAGATCTTGATATAAGTAATTATTTGTGTGTTGCTCCTTCCTTAGAATGCAAACTCCTTGAGGGGATGGACTGGGTTGGTTTTTTTTTTTTGCCTTTCCATGTATCCCCAGGGCTTAGCTCACTATTTTCTTTGATATGATAATATTCAAGCAGCTACATTAAAGTTTAATGTATCCAGATAAAAATATATGATTCAAAAAAGATGAAACAAAAATTACAGGAAAAAATAGGTTTCCATTTATGGAATGTTCTCAGGTAGTTAGAGATATAATATATACATACATATATATGTGTATATGTATGTATATAGTCTTTTTCTTAAATCTTGAGAAACTGCGAAAGAATACCTTAGGGGGTCTGTATATTACTACAATAAAGCCTAAAGAGTTTAAGCAACTCCTGTTTGTTTGAGCTGTATTTATCATGCATTATTTTATGTGTTTTACATTTGCCCATATATAATTGAATATAAATCCAAGGAAGTACTCTTGAAATTGTGCTGCACGATAACTACAATGGAGAATTAAAGGCAAAGGGCATATTCATAAGTAAGTGTGGTCTTATAAAGAGTGAAGCTCTTTATAGCGAAAAACCCCATTCATTTTCTAGAAGGAAGTATTTTCAAATGTGACATAAAAAAAAAAAACATGATCTTGATGATTGGTCCATGGGTGTGGTGAATGAAGTACATAGATTTGAAGCTACTAGAGTTTCCTGGTGAAATGAAGAAAGGAAGGATGATTTGGAAGAATCTTTAGATCATAGAATCATAGATTATGAGTTGGATAGCACTTTAAAGGTTACCTTGTCCAGGAATTCTTGCCTTTTTTTTCTTTTTTGAGTCACAGAACACTGTCAATGAAGCTTCTTCTCAAAATTATTATTTAACTACATTAAATAAAATACTCAAGATTACAAAGGAAACCAATTATACTTAAATACTGTCAAAGAACTATGTTTTTTTTTTTAAATTCATCAAGCTCAAGCTGATGGGCTTAAGATCCTCTGATTCTAAGTCCAACTTTTTTGTTTATGAATGCAGAAACTTGAAGTTAAGTGACCAAGGTCATATGGATGTATTTGAAAATTTACTAATCATAAGTGAAGTAGTCAAGTATATCTTGGCACGTCAAGTAGCTCAAGGTGAACTAAGTGGAATAATTGAAAGTGGGTTTATATATCAATCAATGAAGAACCTAAGAGGTCATACTTGGCAGCCCCCACTGATGATCTTTAATCACTTTTTGTCATGCCATCTGTTCATCCTCCACCACTTGTGAGCATAGAAAATTTTGTGCCAGTTTTTAAATGATCCATCATCTAGACAAAGTCTGGTTATGTCCAGAAAATGTCAAAATCATCAAGTCTCCACGTATATGTTAGGCATTTGTAGACTAGAAGAAGACACTGATTTGGCAGAAATAAAGGCAGTCTTGAACATGCTGCAGAACAATTGAGCAATCCTGTGACTTTTAACATTATTGAATAGACAAATAATGGATACAACACTGAAATCAGACTATTCTCAGGAGCCTTTCAAATAATCATTCACAAAAGAGTTCAATAAAGAGATAGAATCTCCCTTAAACAATTCATGGCTATCTCAAAGGGGTTGTTCTGATTCCTTGACTAGAAAAATGAAGTCATGATTGATGCCAAACATTTCATGCATTTGCTTTTTGCAAATGATTGCATCTTAATTACAAGAACCATTCCAGAGCTCCAAGAAAATCTGCAGCAGCTGTCGAGTGCTGCTATGCTGATAGGCTTAGGGATAAACCCTGACAAAACAAAGTGGATGAGAAATGAATACTGTGCACAAGGCAAGGCATATATAAATGGCTTGGAAATTGAGTAGGAAATGGAATATATGAACTTGGTCAGAAACTTCAGATAACAAAATGCATGAGAAGACATAAAGCAGTCTGGTTCAATCTTAGTTGCATTCAACAACAACAAAAAATTGATAAGAAATTGAATATCAAAGTAGAAATATTTGACTCAACAATGCTGCCATAATTCAGAAGGCTGGCCCAGAACAAGATTCAAAGATAAAAAACATGTAGTAATCTTGCATACAAAGGAAAGGATGATATAAAACATTTTTCCTATGTGATTACATGAAAAATGAAAAATTGTATGCAAGATTGGGTTAGTAAATGTATCAAAAGACATCTTCCATGAAAAAAAGAACAGTAGCTAAATCATGTAGACATAAATGAACAAAAAAAATGAACCACTAAACTTATTAATACAACTCATGGAACTACAAAGGGCTGATTGGAAGGATAACATCTGAGTGGGGCAATCCAGTGGTCCAGCTACTTGGTCAGCTACTTGTACTACCTTGAATTTCTCTGGTTGCTCACCCAGATTTTCAGCTTCCTTCTGTGTTTTGTCTTCCGCCAACAGATTGTGAATTCCTTGAGGCATGGATTATCTTTTTTTTTTCTTTTTTGGTATTTGTATCCCCAGAATTTAGCACAATTCCTAGCTCCCAGTAAGTACTTAATAAAAGTTAATGACTATTGATTAAATAACTTGATAATAGGTCACACTTGATAGGCTTGAATCCAACTCCACTTGGCATACTGGGTCTCAAACCAGTGGCTAAAAGTGGCTAATATGGAATGTTGTCTGTTGAAGTTTAAATATACTACTATCCTTATAATCTAATGGGAGAACACTGGTGGCATTATTACCCAGGCACAGAGGAGAGACATACAGATTTGCGCTCCACACCCTAGCCAAATGAAAATTATCTATCTTGTCCCTATCACTGTGAAAAAATTCTGAACGTTAACTAAGGTTTTGTGCTCATAACTCCTTGATTATTTCCCTGGAAACCTAGCCTAGGTTTTGGCAGAGTTTGGCATGTACAATATTAATAAAGGATTTCTGCAAAGTCATTCTTTAATGTGACACAGAGACCTCGAATGCTAATTTCCATTTGTGGGACTTCCTGCCCACCCTGAATGAGGAAAGCATGACCCAATCTACTAACCTTTCATGCATGATACGAGACACATCTTTTTAAATTGTCATTTTATTTTAATATATGCTGGTCACTGTTGCCTACTCTTACGTATTTTAATTCAATGTCATTATTTTGTTTGTTCACTGAGGTGATTTTTTTTAGCATAAAGGACACATGTTTAGAAATATAATGAACCAATTACAAAGAACTGTTTTGCCCTATACAGTACTGACCTTAACTACAAGAAGCAATTTTTCTTTAAAAGGCCTCAAAAATAATCATATCTTCAGTAAGGTGAGCAATGTATAGGACTTCTTAAAAGCTAATGGAATAGAATGGGCTAAAGTTGTTGAAAGGACAATACAGGATCAGATGTAATGCTAAAAGGGACCTCAGTGTTCATCTCATTCCTATCCCTTATGCAGATGAAAAAAAAAAAAGCCAGGCCATAACAGATTAAATGATTCACTCAAGCACTGGGATTAGAACCAAGGTCCTTATGTTTCCAAACCACTTCTTTTCCCACCGTGCCACATTGTTATCTTGTATGGGGAAATCACCTCAGAAGCCTCAGAAGTGGGGAACCTACAGCCTCGAGGCCGCATCTGACAGGTTTCCCACCCCTACTTTCTCTAAACGTTGATATTTCAGAATAGGGTTAATATTGGTCTTTCTGGTCAAATGTTATAAATTGTTTCTGAATTTCACTATACCTTGAAGTAACAACTATCATGATGGTTAATCTCTTCAACCTCATATTTTAAGGAATTCCTACATCTTTCATACCTGACAAATATAGCTTAGCTTACACACTTCCAACAACACATTTTTCCCCAGGAATGGAACACAATATTTTCCAATATACGTGCCAGGGAAGTTGGAATTGTTCTTTGGAATGGAGCTCTAGCACACAGATAGTGAAGGTAACTTCAGTGGACCTATTTCCACCTAAATAGCTCTAGCATACAGATAGTGAAGGTAACTTCAGTGGACATATTTCCATCTAAATAGAATTTCACCATGCAGTCTTAATGACAACGTCTTTATACAAAGGAGATAATATCCCCCCCTCCCTCCATGTATCTTTCACCTCCTTTCAAACTGGAAGGCTAATATAGTGCTATACTTGTCTTGCATTTAGCAATAATTATTGTCTTTGATTAATTAATTAAAATTAAAATTAATTAATTAAAAATATTTATTTCTACAGGAATAAAAAAAAACCAATATGTAGTGCATCATGGTTTACTTCTCCTGAAGGTTAAATCTCTCTCTCTTTTTTTTTTAACTGTGAATAACACTTTAGCTCAACAATCAGGCATTATATTGAAGTTTACAAATAATAATATGTGATGTGCCTGTACTGGGACCAATTCCTGCAGGTTAAAGAGATTTCAGAAAGTTGCATAAATTTCTGGTATTTGTAATCTTCCCAGTTTGAGAAAAGATTATACTCTTGGGTTTGAACAGGAAAGTTTTTTTCACTACAGGAGGAGTGACTAGGGAGGTATCCACTGGCCATTGATCTTTTGAATCACTCTCCAGGTAAGTGGAGACAAGCAAAAACAGACTAAAATGCACAGACATACCAAAAAGTGGACACAGATCCTTCTGAGGTTGGACAAACAGACAGGCATTCACTGAAAGGCAGATGGCAGAGAAGAATGATAATAATGCCTCTGGGCTACTTACAGGCAGTCAGCATCTTTGTCAGGCAGGGGTGGACAGTAAACTGATCCCAGAATATAAGATATGCTTCATCACTGGTGAATTATACTCTGCCCAAGAATCTTTTCCTTTATACATTTCTCTCTTTTCATACAAAAGAACTGATAGTTAAACTCAGGGCTTTCTATTATTTGTAATATCTTTGTTTACTGACAAACCAGTTCTGTTCAGATAAAAATAAGATGAATCAGTTCTGGGTGTTTTAAATTGCACACAGGATCAAAAATGGGGGGGGGGGTGTCACTGACTAGATTGAATGAAGAACAATTTACATAGGTGACCAACCAACTCTCTTTTAGTCATTAGATTTTAGCTCTAATCTACAAACTCTGAACTATGATGATTTTTATTAATAACATGAGATGTCCTAGTAGCAGGCTTGTTCAATTCCTTTTTCTTTTGGGAGAGGGAAAGTCCTCCTTAGCCGAATTTTGCCATCCACAATGGCATCTGATCATCATGCATGCATGTCAGTAAGAAAGATAATCAGACTTAATAATGGCAGATCTTAATGTTAGGTCTTCTATGATTTGGAGTAAGTCATTTCACCTCTATCACTTTCTTCATCTAAAAAAGAAAGAGTTTGAGCTAGGTGAGATCTTAGGTTTCTCCCATTTCTAACAATTTTAGATTCTATTAGATGAAATCACGTAACTGTACAAAAATGTTACCAGCTCAGGTGATGATGCTTTCAGAACATTCTATTTTTCCAATTTAAATTTCAGAATTACAATTTACATATTAGTAAAATATATAATGATTTCCTATTATGCATAATATCCTTGGGTTAACCAAAAGACAAACAAGTCAAAATCTCTACAACTCTATCATTTATACTACCTCTGTGACCTTGAGAAAATTACTTACCCTCTCTGGGCTTTTCTTCACTTGTAAAATAAGAAGGTTGGACTAGATATTCTTTATGGTCCCACCCTTTCAGCTCTACCTCTGTTATCCTATGATGCTATAATCGGTACACAAAGATAGTATTCTTAAACAGATACACAATGCCTTGGTGTATTCTTATGCTGTGTGACTATTGTTCATACACTTTTGGTAAATCCTCAATAAGACAGACTAGAAGGTTTCCTCTAATTATTTAAAGACTTTTGTTGGGTAACAGGGCAATGTTCAGAAGTTGTCATTGCTATTAAACTGCAGCCTAATTAAAATAAATTATGTAGGTGTCTCTCAATTGCTCTTTTGTAGGCAATCATGATGCCTCTAGGATTATGCTAGCTCATGATTCATAGTTAAATGGCACCCATAGAATACTGGTGTTAAAAAAATTTTTTTAAAAGACTAGCTTTTGCTGCAGTGACCAGATTGAGATCACAGAGAGTGGTAACTCCTAAAATGTAATCCAATCTTTTCTTTTGCTCATCATTCAACCCAGATGATTTTTCTATCAACCACAGTTGTACAAGAAGTATGTACAGATGTACTAATGCAATTATTGACTGTCTGATTATTTGATAGTCTGTGAGACAATACATTTGTTTCTCTTTATTTTGGGAAGAGTTAGACTAATCATTTTCAAATGGCAAAGAAGTTCTGTAGTATTCTGGATTTCAGCACAATTAATACATAGGAGAACACGTTAGGTGAACTTTACCTGCTTTCTGCTTCACTTCAGATTGATACTCAATGGATCAACTCAATGGATATTTGATCTGACATAGAATTTTTGCATGATTTAACATATATGTGTAAGAAAAATCCTTTAAGTATAGTCTTTAAGGCTACTCTTTGTGCCATTGTCACATACTTCTGAAATTAACAGACAATACAATAAACACATTAAGACCCAATTCTATACCTCTCTTTCATGATTATAAAGATGCAATCTGCTGTACAAAATTCATGTTTTCATTCATGCTACATCTATGCATACACAGTCCATTCCAACAAAAACTTCAGAGTGATGATAATAAAACAGGTGCGTTATTTGTAGTTGTTGAATCTAGTCTCTCCTTCTTTGGGAGGAGGGGTAAATCATCTTCTTCATTTTAAAAACTGTTTCCTAAGATCGGTTAACTGATTAAATTAACAAAATAATCTTTATAGATGGTCTAAGAATTGCATTATTTTAGCACCATTTGCTCAATTTAAAAATAATAATTCCTTAATCTAACTATGGAAACAGAAATGGGTCACATAGGATTGGAGATATCCAAGCTTCTTAGCTCCACATTCGAGGCTCTCCCCACTCTGCCTTCAACCTGATTTTGCAGTCATATTTCTCATCGCTCCTCCTCGTGCAGGCAAAATAGACTACTAGTTATTCCCTTTACTCAGTGTGATTTCTCCTGCCTCTATCACACAAGCCATCATCCTTGCCTGCGACACGTTTTCTCTTCATCTCTGACTCTGGGAATCATTTTTGAGAACCCTTATTTTCCTGTAAATCTTGAGTCAGATGTCTGTTTTTCTATGAAATTATTTTAGATGCACTCCTTCTCCCCCCCCGCCCTCACACCCAGCACACACTGTTAATGCTCTATCTCATTTAACTATCTTGGATTTATATATTTGTGTTCATATATCCCCCAACTAGAATGTAATTTCCTTAAGGGCAGAGACTAATATTTTTGTCTTTCTGTCTCTAGCAGAGCCCAGTGCCTTAGAATAGACAAATGCATTTTTTTTATTAAATTGAACTGATTAAAATAATGTTTTTTTCCCCTCTGTACCAAGTGCTGCCATGATAAACAAACAAACAATATTATCATCTAACTTCATGGTATCAAATTTTTCTTTGTTTACCCTGGACAGAAGAAACGAGTCCAAATTTAAAGATCCTGCAGCATGATAGTATGAGCTAGACTTTGTTTTCTACTGACAATAGACCTTTGGCAAACCTATGTCAGCTCTATGGCACAATAGCATATCAGAACAGGACATTTACAGAGGTAATATGAAAATATAAAGTGACAAATTCAAAAGGGAGAATAAAGTATTATGTGTTCAGGTGAAGGCTATTTTGCTTCTGGCTGAGGGTATAAAGGGAGACTTTTTGTAGAAGATGGATAATTTAGCTTGGTTTTAAACAACGGATTATAAGAAAAGAGGAAAAGATGTTAGGGGAGATAGCTCCAGGCATGGACAAGGTTAAGAAAAGCAGAGAGGGGGAGACTGTGAGCTATTTCCTTAGAATGGCAAGTAATCTACTTTCAAGTAGATATAGACAATACAGTCAAGAATATGACAAAAATAAGTATGAGCATTCCAAATACAATAAACAGTTAAGTAATGGCAAGTATAGCAGATAGGTGGTACAGTGGATAGAGTACTGGGCTTGGAATCAGGAAGACTCATTTTCATGAGTTCAAATCTAACCTCAGACATTTACCAGCTGTATTAACCTGAGCAAGTCTTAATCCTGTTTGTCTCAGTTTCCTTGTCTATAAAATGAGCTGGCGAAGGGAATTGTAAACAACTTCAGTATCTTTGCCAAGCAACACCCCCCCCCAAAAAAATGGGTTCCTGAAGAGTCAGATACTACTGAAATGACCAAACAAGAAAAATAACAAATATATTGTTCTTGAAGAAACATTTTGAGGTCCTCTATCTTATTGGTTTAAAGGACTCTTCAAAGTGTTTGTGGGCAAAAATCTCATAAGAATCAAGCACTCTACATTTTGTCTGGTTCTATAATTTCAAAATTAAGATTACAATATTCAGAGGTCCAACTGGGTGTTTTCTGCTTCCATCTACAATTTCTAGTTTTCTCTCTTCAAGGTATTATAATATAATCCATTTTGTTCACCTTTAATCTTTTCAACACTATCTAGTAAATTGAAAACCTAACCTTTGATACAGAATGACCTAGGCATAAATTAGGATTTTGAAGACATAAACAAGTTTGACTTAAATCCATGTAACTGCTTATAAGAGAATCATCTATAGAAGCAGCTGTTACAAGAGAAAATGGTCCTAAAGAAACTTCCAGATTTAAGCTAAGTAGCACCACCAAAGATACACAATGACACATTATTAAAATGAATCTGTTTTAATCCGGCAATATCTTGCTTGTTTATAAAAGAAATTTCATGTGTTTGGAATAAGTAGGAGGCCGTACTTTTGTTAAATAAAAAAACATAAAGTGCAACTTTAGTAATTTTACACTACCACCATCCTAGTCTTTGTGAGATGTTACTCCAAAATACGAAGTTTTATGAAATTATAGATCATAAAAATCTGATATCAAATTATTTAATTAGTTTTGGTATAGAAGCATCCAAATTTCATCTCTAGAGAAAAACTCTTTCAAGTTCTTGGTAATATATACTATTGTGTTTATCTATATTGACTATTTCTCTCTCTTTCTCCCTTAAACGCATATAAAATAATATGTTATAGACTTGTTTAGGTCACGTCCAACTCTTTCTGACTCCATTTTGTGGTTTGTTTGGGAAAGACACTGGAGTGGTTTGCTTTTCCTTCTCCAGCTCATTTTATAGATGAGGAAACTGAGACAAATAGGGTTAAGTGACTTGCCCAAGGTCACACAGCTAGTAAGTATAGGAGACTATATTTGAATTCAGGTCTTTCTAATTCTAGGCCAAGTGTACTATCCACTGTACTACGCAGCTATAAGATTACATATGTGTGTGTGTATACACATATATGTGTATTTATATATACACACACATGTATGCACATATATACATATATACATACATATACTTATATATGCATATAAATATATATTATGTTTAATATATATTTATATACAATATGACTGGAAAAGAGTAATAAAAACATCTTAGTTTAGTTTTAAGCTTTGATACTTTGAAAATTTCAGGGGTAAAGACTTCAAGCTTAGAAACAACATTTGAAATATTAATTATTCAAATAGCTATACTGTTTGGTATATGTGTATAAATGATTTCTCTTTCTTTCTATCAGAATACACAAACACATCTGCATTATATATTAGGTACCCCAAACATTTTATTATAGTTTTAAGATTTGATTACTTCAGAAGTATAAAATCTTTAATCTTACAAAAAATTTAGAATGTTGAGTATTTAAAATTCTAAAATATTAATGATTCTTATTGAAATGCAACATAATCACCATCTTACCCTATACAGAGCTTGATTGTCATATGAATTTTCATAAAACCTGATTTTCATAAAATCCCTCGTTGGATAATAACCAGTGACTGAAAAGATTGTATTTATAATCCTAGCCTTAGACTTATCCAAAGAATGAGGTTTTGATGCATATATAATAGTTATGATGTGACCCCCACAAAGAACAATCTAATGGAAATAGAACAGGTGACCAATGCAGCCAAACAAGAAAGTCCCCTCTACAGATCCATTGGTCTGAGAAAGTGTCATCAAAAGACTGTTGCACACATAGTGCAGAATTATAGGGTGCCTCATCTTAAGAAAATTAAAATTTCAACTCACAAAAATTAAAATTTCAATACACAAAACTCACAAAACTAAGCACAAAAAAACCCAAATTTACAAGCCATTTTAGAAGATTTATACCATTTATACTTCTGTACATGGGGTTTGTAAAATATTATGTGTCTACATACGCACACACACACACACATTCACACACAAATATATGTGTGTGTATCTCTCTCTCCCTATCTATCTAAAAGCATGCATTACCATCTGGGGATAGTACTAACTTTGAAGAGCAGAACCTTAGAAAATATATTTCCCTGTCAAGGTAAGAATAAAGATGTCAATCAAAATCCACCTTTCTTTCCTTGAAAACTTGTGGGAGGTAACTGAACACACTTCTGTTGTTTTCTGATCCCTGTTGAATTCCTTGTCACATTCAGTCTCAACTAAACAAATGTAGCAAGGTTCAACAGAAAGGGCATTTCCAAATCTTTAATCATTATGAAAAACACAGTACCTTGACCTTGTATTTTAAAGTTAAATGGAGTGGCATTATAAAAATTAAATTGGTTCTTGCTCATTTCCATAATATCCTTTAAAAAAGCCTTGCCTAGCCTAGAGTGGATGTCCTATTTCTTTATCTTTTCTTGATGACCTCTCATGCCTGCAAGTCAGCTCGTTTTTCTTTACTGAAGACTGCACCCTACTGCTGCATGCACTCTAAAATTTCCATTATAATCTAGGGCATCATCACTCATTCTTATCTACAGCAGGCTGCTGAACAGTGCCATACCAGCAACTGCATGCAAACTAGTCTCAAAGGGCAATATTAGTTATACATGTTGTCATCCCATAAGAAGAAGAATTCCACCTGGGTAATACCTTATCACAAAGAACACATTGGACAGTTCAAACATGGCTTCCTGTGTTCGATGTTATGAAAGATTCTCTTGCAACAGCAAGCATTACTTAAAAAGCAATTTACCAGCAAGAAATTAGCTTTTTATAGGACACCCTTTATTAAACTCAGTTTGAGATGAGTGAGCACACTGAATTTTGCTTCACCCCCACCGAGACCTCATAGGCCAAAAGCAGTTTTATTTTAAATACTGTATTAGAAAAAAAAATAACTTTCTCCCCTTCTGGCCCTGATGTCTCCTTCATCCGAATAGATGTGTTGCTGAGATAATGAGGAGGCAAAGTGAAATAACAGGTGCCATTTTAGGCATCTAGTAAAAACAATGACCAGTCATGATGGCCCAAGCCTGTAACCCATTTGTTCGGAAGGGAAGAAAGTAGGATAAAGATAATGGATCTCTTGAGCTGTGGAGTTCTGAGTTGGCATGAGCTAAGTTGGTCAGATGCTTGCTCTAAGGCTTGCAACAATGTGTTGGGCTCCCAGGATTAGGTGGACCACCAAGCTGCCTAAGGTCAGAAATGGAGTAAATCAAAATTCTTGTGCCAGTCCCTGGTAGGACTGAGATGTGAATGTCTGCTACACTTCCATTTTTGGCTATCCTAGAAGACAGGCATACTCAGTCTCAAAAAAAAAAAAAAGAATAAATAAAACCTTGGTTTAAATTCCAGAACCTAGAGAGACACCAAGGCTCCTTAATATGCCAACAATATATTTTGAAAGATACTGAAATATGAAATAAAAATTTGATGTTTAAGATGTAGGTAAACAATCATCACAACAACTACAGTGGAACTAAGAAGAACAAAGAAATGAATTTGGTTATAATTTTAAGGAAAAAAAACAGTTCAGATCATTGTCAGATAATAACATAAAGTTATTCTAATAATCGGATTAGGATGGTTGTTTCCATGGGATTTGTAGGAAAAAGAGAATGTCATAGCAAAGTAGACTGTCCCAGTGAATAATATTTTAAACCAACTCCTACATTTCACATGTAGGAATTTATAAGCTTCAGTTGGTATTATTTAAAACCTCACATTTTCTATGTCATCACAACCTATTTTCTTAGACTCACTACAACTATGTTGAGTCTACTGAAATTATGAAATATATAAGATTCAGAAGAACTATGTATAATGCAGCAGAGCCTCCTGACTACTCAGTCAGAGGGTTTACCCGTTGTCCACATGGTTTGCATTTAAGGAGTTAAAATCTTGAGTTTTCAATGAAGGCAAGCTCTTGAAGTAAACATTCCTGGGAAAACTGGTCAAACCAACAATAATAATAACAACATTATTTGTTACAAGTGAAGCAAAATTCAGCGTGCTCAGTCATCTCAACCTGAGTCTAACAAAGGGTGTCTTATAAAAAGCTAATTAGTTAAACAACTCTGTGAGTTGTAAGCATTACTATTTCCCCCATTTAACAGATGAAAAAACTGAGAGTGAGAGATGTTAAATGACTTGCCCATGGTCACAAGCTAGTAAGTATCTGAAGCAGAATTTGAACTCAATTTTTCCTGACTCCAAGTCTAGCACACTTAACCACCACACTTTCCAGCTGCAAACTGAATCTAGAGCTTTGATGGTCCCAATAATTTTTTGTTTGGTCTCTGGCTTTCAGAGGGTTCCTCTATCTTCATCACCTTGCTAGAATTTCCATCAAATGGTACCTTCAGCTTGGGAAGCTACCATGTGGAAGGATTTTTTTTTTCTTTACAGCGAGTGAAGATGGCATTAAGCAAAGCTTCTATGCCTGAAAAGAAAGAACCTCATCAATTTAGCAGGATGGAAAATAAAATGTAACCGATAGAGTAGACCTTAAATAGACATTATCTATAAAGGTTCTTTAACTGAGATGACTGAGGAAATCAATAATTTAAATTACTTGATTAGTTACAATTGAATAATAATATCTGAACATTTATATGAAGCTTTAAAGCTTACAAATTGCTAGCATACATTAATTCATTTGAGCCTCACAATAATCCCATGAAGTAGAAACCAAAGGTATTATTTTCCCCATTTTGCAGAAAAGGATGGATACAGGCTATGGAGGTAAAAATGATTTGCCCATGATCACAATGGTAAGAGAGTTGGAAGGAACAGGATTACTGAATGTTCAGAGAAGGCATGTTGGATGAAATAGGCTTTGACCAGGGCATTGAAAAGTGTGTGGTATTTGTATAGTAAGAGAGGACAGGCAAGGATAAGATTCCATGTTTCACTTAACACAGTGACTGGCACACAGTAGGCACTTAATAAATGTTTATTGGTTGCTTGATTTAAAAAAATACATGTTGGAATAGGTATTGATTTCTGAGGATTTCAATAGACTGATCTAGCTAGAATTACAGGGGTTTTATAGTGGAGTCATAGAAAAAAAAATTGGAATTGTCACTCATATGGGTCTTGAAATTCTTTGAAAATGGGAGTGAAGTTTGGACTTTAACCAAGACTTAATGAAGAAGTATGGAAGATTTTTGAGCAGAGGAACAGCCTGACAAAAATGGTGTTTTAGGAAGACATCTGAAAATAGCACATAGGATAGAATAGAAGGGGAAGAGAATGAAAGTAGGGAAATCATCTAAAACAGAATATTTTAGAAATGTGATAAGGACTTACACTGGGATGGGAACAGCTGAGACAAAAAGCGCTGGATAAAAGAGATATTATGAAGAAAGAGTTCAAAGAATTAAAAGTGGGAAATGAAGAAGAAGGAGGAGTTGAAGATGAATAATAAGGGGGGGGAGGAAGCTAGGGACTCAAAGAATAGAGCACTAGGTCTGGAGTCAGGGAAACTCATCTTCCTGAGTTTAAATCTGGCCTCAGATACTTTCTGTGTGACTCTGGACATATCACTTAACTCCATCTGCCTCAATTTCTATGTCTGTAAAATGAGCTGGAGAAGTAAATGACAAATCACTCTAGTTTCTCTGGTGAGAAAACCCCAAATGGAATCAAGAAGCATCGGACATGACTGAAAATGATTAAACAACAACAAAATAATAAGGGAAGATGAGAAGTTTGTTTCTATGAAAAGCTTTATAAATATGTTAGATGATGTCATACCATGATGTAAAATCTTTGGTGAATTGGCTTATTTTTTAGATACAAAATTAGGCTGAAAAACTCTCTTAACAAATTTAAGTGTGTGAAGTGAGATCTCTTAAAATTACATTCATGACCTAGGATTTCAACTGCTTAAATAACTGCACTCTGATACTAAAATGAATTCATTCACCTTGAACACAGAGTGATTACAAAGAGCATGAAAAAACAGATAGGGTTTTTTCTTGTGATATTTGAGGTGTGCTGATTCCAAGGAGAGAAAGCAAAGGTTTAATTCTTAATTTCTTGCTGTTTTCTCTGGCAAGGAGAATGACCTTTGCCTTCGAAATGACTGGACAATGAAGGCTAATAGGGAGCTGATAACCAAGAGAATAATGAGATAACATGAGCGTACTTACTTTGCCTAAATAAATTCAGTCCACCTGATCCATATGAACTCTGTCTTGAAGTACTAAGGAACTGGCCAATGTGAATCTTAGCAGTGGCTGGATGACCACTTTTAATGTTGGTCATAATGGAAATTCCATTCCTATATGAGTTGGTTTATATGGTTGGTGAGGTTCTATTCCCACATTTTTTTAAATTTTATAATCTTCAAGAGCAAACTTTCCATAAGATTCCAATTACTTTGAAAGAAAGGAAGGAAAACATATATTTTGCAGATATGAAAATATTAGTATGATTTTCAATAAAAAGATTCCAGCTTATTTTCTGATTGTTGATAATTCACTTGAAGAATCTGACTCAAAGTATTTTTGTAGTTCTTCAAGGGGAAATTGCTATATCAAGGCAAAGGATTGTTTTGATAATATTTACGTGAGTATATTTAAAAGTCATGACACAATATTTCTAAGAAATGTATATAAAAGGCTATAGAATTTTGTTGTATTTTTTGAAATCTATTAGGATAATTCTACCAAAGGTCTAACAAATTTAACTCTAGCAACTTTACCAAATTTGCATCTTTTACACAAGATGATTATCTCCTCTTGTTTACATTTTTGGATTGAACCCATGATTCTATTAGTTTAAATTCAGAAACTCCTGTCACTGATCTAAAGACCTACAACTTCTCCACAACTAAGAATTTTTGACAATTGCTTGGAGCACTGACAAGTTGTGATTAGCTTGGAATTTCAAAGAAAACTTCTTGCATAGATCTATAAAATTAACCTTGATGTGTTCAAACTGCTTTGTAAGTATTTTAACCAAATCATTTATTTAAGATATGTAATCTATGCTTAGCAAACCTATTCATCTCACTTCCCAACTCATATTTATGTTATATACATAACTTAAACATTCTTAACCCATTTATTTGGGTATAAGAATGACAACAAATACAGTTAAGCTGGCTCATTGAATGAATAAATCTCTTGTGTCTTCATATAGAAAATGTTTTCAATAGACAAATATTATGCTATTTTGAATCTTCCCTCAAAGTTTTAATGCCTGTCTATTGGCTAAGCTTAAAGTATCTTTGTTAGCATTCCTGGATCAGTCTCATCTACTTATTAGAAACCACAATACCTATAGAACTGTGGTTCTCAACCTTCCTAATGCCACGAGCCTTTAATACTTGTATGTGGGTGTATCTGCATGTGGGTGGACCCACCTGGAGACAGATAGAGGATCGGTGTCTTGGTTCCTAAGACCGTCAGAAATATGTTTTTTGACAGTCTTAGGCTACCCCTGTGAAAGGGTCGTTTGACCCCCAAAGGGGTCACGACCCACAGGTTGAGAACTGCTGCTATAGAAGGTGTTAAGAGGAAAAAAAAATGTTTTGGTTAGGTAGGGGTTTGGAGATAAGGTGTTCCCAACACAATGTATGAGAGAATGAACCTAAGCCTTGCTAGAAAGAAATTGCTAGGTAATATTTTTGGGGGGGAGGGAGGGGGTTTGGGAGTCAGGTAAACTACACATTTATTGTATTCCAGTAAGAAGATTCAATGCTTTTTTCACTGTGTATTTTATAGAAATCCACAATTTATAACTAGTACAATTATACACTGCCCTTTTGGTTTAATTTCAATAATCTGTTTAGGAAATTATTTTTTTCCATTTATAAGATCAGTTTAATCCATGTGAAAATCAGAAAGCATATCATCCCCAGCATTTTTGAAAGATCTTCTTAATTAAAAAGTCTGCTACACTAGAAAACACTGCAAATTGCTGTCAGAAAAAAAGCACTTAAAGAGAAACAGTACTTTTGCTTAATTTGCATGCCTTTTAATTCTTTTTTTTTTGTTGCTCTTCTCCAGTTTTATCATTTTACCTTTTTTTCTCCCAGAAGTAAAAGGCACATTTTCCCCTTTATTCTACTCTCAAAGTTGCTCCCTTAAAAATACAGATCAGCACATGGGATATTGTGTTAGACATGTAGCATTCATGATAAATTCCACAACCACCCTCCCCCTTTCAAACCTTTTTCTTGGGAATCTCTCCACACCTGAGGCCCCAGGCACACCAAATGACCCAGTCTCTTGGATATCCTCCAGAACAGGACAGAAAGGATCAGCTGGACTTTTGATCATCAAGCCAGTTAAATATGAATTCTTAAATGCTAGGTTAAGTAGGGTATCTTTTCCAAATCGTATCATAATACATTTATTTCAAAGCATACATCAGCCAGGGGCATGTGCTGAAGTTGATACTTCTGAATGGAGATAAAGCAAACTGATACTTTAAGGATATCATTTAACCAACCTAGCAGGTTGAGTAGTTTTACAACTGGGTGAAAAAAAGTTAAATTTTGAATTTTCTCCTGTAAATTAAAGTGAGCAACACAATTAACTATGACAAGTCAGAGATAAAAACAATTTTTTCTTTTTTCTCCGAGATCTAATAAATATATTCTAGTATTTATTCAACAAACATTTATTGAAGTCCTACTAAGTACAAGGAGGCATCATGATGTATGCTTGCTGATATAGGGATAAATAAAACATATTGTCTGACCTAATAGAATTATTTAATCTGGTTGAGATAATCCTTATTAGTGAGAAGCACACAGATAATTGCCGGGCAGAATGTGATAAGTACATTGAGAGCAGTACAAAAAATGATGTTGGAGTTGGAAAGTGGACTTTGAAGAGACAGAACATGTAAAGCTTTAAGTGAGCTTGGCAGTGAGGAGATTGGAGACCAAGAAGAACAAAGATGGCCTGGAAGAGGGTAGATTTTGGAGGATGCCAGTGGTATTATATCTCATTGAGTATATGAATGACTTCCACAGGGAAAAATAATGGTTTTTTTGGTACCAGAAAGAAGATTGAGAAAAAGTAAATAGAAGTTGCAGAGAACAAGAGTTAAACTCAAAGCAAGGGAAAATTTCCCAACAGTGAGAATTCTCCAAAAATTGTAATGGTCTTTCTCAGTAGATAGTATGTTCCCTTCAGTGGAGCCCTTTAAGAGATTGCTTGTGGTGGAATGGTTTCCATTCAGCTACCTATAAATTCCTAACCATTAAACTAGTGATTTGGTGAGGCAATAATCACATCTAAATGGGCGCAATAAGGGAACGAAAAATAAAGGGGATGGTATTTGACTTGGACCTTTAAGGACTCCAAGAAGATGAAATGCGAGGCAGAAGGAGACAATTTCTAGCTGTAAGAACAATGAACAATGAGGCATAGAGGTGGGAAAATACAGGTCAACACAGTAGTTTAGTTTGGCTGAAACATAGGTTACGGAAATATAAGAAATAAATCTAGAAAGGTAGACTGGGGCCAGAGCATAACAAGCCTCAGATGCCAGGCCAACTAGCTTGTATTTAATTTGGTAGGCAACTGGGAGCCATTAAGTCTCTCAGTGCAGGGAAGTGACAAAATGTGACCTGTACTTTAAGGGTATTAACCTGGAAGCCATATATAGAATGAATTGGAATGGGGCAAGACTGGAAGTGAGTAAACTAGTTAGGGAGATATTGTGGTAAGACAGGTGGAAGGCAATGGAGCCAGTAGAGTTAGAAAGGAAAGGACAAATATAAAATTGAAAGGGCAGGGAAGATTACTGGGATTTAAGAACTGAGTGGAAGTTGGGAATGAGAGAGAGAGAAGAGTCAAAAATAATTTGGAGGTTTCCATCCTGGAGGACTAGGAGAAAAGAAATAACTAAGTCAGAAGTCATTAGAAATAATTAAGTCAAAAAAGAAAGTTGGTTTAGTGGGGGAAGAGAGTTTTGGGTAGAAGGTAGGATGGATATTACCTGAGACAACTGAAGCAAAATCATACACAAAGAATTTATCTCTGTCCTTTAAGTACTTATTTTTCCCTTCAGTAATGAATGAAATAGGTATCCAAATGACAGAAAGAAAATGACAGAAAAATAATCATATGATGCTATAAACAAAATATCCCTCATAGAATGATAGAAATATAGGTATTATTAGAAATTTTTATCTAACCCAATATTTTCATTTGAGAGGTGAAATGAAGTCTTAGAAAAATGATTTTTCCCAAAACCACACTGCTAGTTAGTGGCACAGTCATAAGAGACCTAGTGTAGTGCTGTGAAAAGAACACTGGTCTTGGGTCCAGGACAGACCTGGATATATAGTGTCCTACAAGTCTTAGAGAAGTTTTAATCTTTAATAGCTTAAATAAAATAAATACACAAACAGTTTCAGTAGCTTAAAGCTGCATAAGACTTTAGGGAGATCCTGTTCATAAAATGTTTTTGTAAATCTTAAAATGCTATTGTTGTGCTAATATCAGGGGCTGTTATAATCCAGATCTTATGACTTCCAAGGTTTATTACTCTCTTTATTATATCATACTGTGTCTCTCATTTATCACATCTGTCTTACTACTCCTTATCCATAGTTACAATAACATAAACACCCAAACATCAATTATGCATATACATGTATTTATCTCCAAAATAAATAAGAAATATACATGGGTTTATAAAGATTTTCCACCACACAATGAAATGGAAATCTTTTCTATCACCTGATTAAGGAACTCTTTTGAAACCACAGAAGACTAATTCAGTGTTTAGCAACTTTATTGACACAATCAGCATAAAGACTGGCCTTATTCATGCTGTGATGTTTAAAAGAATTCTTAGTTCACCTTGATTGATTCCAGGAAAAAAAAAAGTTATTATTTCTTAATCCAGCCAAAGGCTAAAGTGTGGTTTGCTGAAAATAGCAGACTCATCTGCACTAAGTGTAGGAAAACAATTATATTCTTCTGGCCTTGTGATAAGATTGATTTTTAAGGCAAGCAAGAAAACATAAAAATGTAGCACAGATATCTTGAAGTCAACAAACCTGCAAACTACACATTTTAGTAATGGACTAAATAAATAAGTGCTCATTGTACAGCATAACCCATCTTGTTAAAACTGTCTAGTGTCACCTTACGACCCCTACCAAAAGAACTTATTGCTCTACATACATTAAAAAGTTGTTAATAAGTTGTAAGCATGTTTACTACATGATTACTAATAATTTACTAAACCATTATTAAAAAAAAAACAATCTGCCTAAATTCTTTTATAAATGGTTTTATGAATATCAAGAGGAGAACTTTATTTCACTGGGCAAAGTGCGAATTATCTGTTGTAATACTCCAACGCATTTATAGTTTCACTAATGCAGAAGTTCCCTATAACCATGCAAGTTATAACCCACTCATCCCTGCACATTTTGTGTGACTTGTCCATGTTGTTTTCTAGGTCAGTCACAGGTGATCCACCCTATATACTGAAGGCTTTTCTTGCTTTTCCTGATATTCAAGGATACCAACGGATACCTCTGACTGTCCACTTGGCATCTCTCACTGTTACCCTGTAATTTTTCTGTCTTCTTTCCCTGTCTTCCTGTCTTTGATGACATTTTTTTTTACTCATCTTCAGTGTCAGTCCTTGGACATACATTGCAGTCTGTCTATAACCACCATGAATCTCTTCATTGTTCTTAGTGATATATCAATTTTAAAACAAATCTCAGAGACAGTTTATTTCATACTTCACTCCTCTGTATCAAGAACAGTAAATGTTTTTGTTAGTTTATTTGTTTGTTATGGGGGGCTTTGCTATCATGAGAAATTTGAGGTCACCAAAGGAACTTAGCAATTTCCCAAAGGCAACTGAGCCCACTTTCCTGTTAAATTCTGGGTCCAACTTGTTGGCCAATTGTTCTATCTCGGATACACGTTAAGGCAGACTGATATGCAAGGTATTAGAAGGAAAGATACCAAAGATGTGGAAAAAATCTAGGATTTTATTAATATCTTACCAAAAAAATAAGAGGCTCAGAAAACATTACTCAGCAACTATTGGCAAGTATATCTCCTCTCATGTCTGAAAAGTCTTTATGTTTATTATCTATGTATGAATCCAGGATACGTATACTGATAGGGATTAGAAGGGAATATGCAGGTTTTTTTCATGCAGCATCCAACAATGAACTACGTTTTTTATTATTTTATAAATTACTTGCTAATTTGCATAAAATCATAAAGAAGGCTTCGGGAATGGGGAGGTGTAATAGACACTTTAAAAGCTATTTGACCTATTCTGTTTAGCTAAAAAGAGTAGAACTAGAAACAAAGGGTCAAAGCTTCAGAGGACAAAATTTAACTTTGATATGGGAGGAAATTTTTCTAACAATTAGAATAATTGTTCAAAAGATGAATGGGTTGGCTTAGCAGGTGGTAGATTTCCCCTCATTTTCTGTCTCCAAGTGAAGAATGGATGATGTTGTACAGCATATTCCTGTTCTGGTTAGGCTATATGGCTTTGGAGGAGCCTTCAAATTCTGAGGACCTGTGATGCTTAGGTCAAGTAATGCATCTAAGAGCATACACCTAGGCCATGGTGATGCTGAACCTCAAACAAATGTTGTCTGACAAGTCCTGTACTCTTTTCCCTCAAATAAGCTGTCTCTTAGATAAGGTCAGTTCTGTGGATGCACATAGCATTTGGGTAATGGTATTTTAAAGGAACAAATGATTACTAAGCTCTTTTCTCTCCCATTTCTAAATACTAAGAGCAGTACATACACTCTTTTCCCAATTTATAAATGTCCAAATCCAAATTTGCCATAGGTACTATAGCAAATAATGCATCTTGCTACCTTTAATTTCTATTTGTGAAGCCCAGTTTTTCAAAAATCTCTATGTTGACTGAGGAATGCTATTTTATACTTAGACAGAATTTCCCACTAGAAAATATACTAATGGCAAATTTGTCATGGATCATCTTCTGCAATTCTCCATACAGTACAGGTACTTAATAGATTTTAGTTGGCTAGATATAAAAATGTTCAGGGCCATATATATGAATCTATTGACCTAGAATTGTTCACAAAATTGTTTATTTTTTTTAATATTATCACCAATGTCCTGGTAATCTTTAATTCTTCTATATTATAGAAGATTATATACAACATGAATAGTGGGGTGGGGGATATCAGTGAATATCAGGAGAGGACTATTGAAAATCATGGAGGAAAAAGAATGACCAGCTTACTAGAGAAGGAAGAAGTATTCAAGTAAGGGGCAAACTTAGTCTTACACACTTCAAAACCTCAGAATAATGAGCCCGAGTCATCAAGAAAAGACTATTTTTTCTGGATATTTCATTTATAAAGGCCATGAAGTGGCTAATTCAATTTTAGAAAGATTTAATATCCAGGTACCAAAATAATTAAAGTAAAATCTGGGCACCTAAAAGGGTTAGATTTAACCATTTGGTAAATTTATTTAAGAGAACACCCCATTTCCATACAACATAGATAAATGAGGCAAGCTCAGAGTTATCCCCAATTCTTCACTCTCCTTAACCTTCAGGAGCCAATGTTGCCACCTCTTGGAGGTGGCCCTTTCTCTCCACTCACCTGGCTACCACCCAAGTTCAGGTCCTCATCACCTCTCTTCTATAGTATTCTATTAGCTTATATTGGTCTCATTATTACAAGCCTCTTTCCTTTCTAATCCATCTTCCACACAGCTGTCAAATTAATATTCCTAAAATAGAGATCTGATCTTGCCACTCCCTTGATTAAGAATCTTTCAGTTTTCCTCGGGGTTACAATAAAAACAGGGCAACTAGATGGTGCAGTAGATAGCACACTGGGCCTGGAGTCAGAATGCTCTGGGTTCAAATACAGCCTCAGACACTTACTAGCTATGTGTTTCTGGACAAATCATTTAATGCTCTTTGCCTTAGCTTCCTCATCTGTAAAATGAATGGGAAAAGAAAATGGCAAACCATTACAGCAACTTTGCCAAGAAAGACCCGAATGGGGTCATGAGGAGATGGACACAACCGAACAACAAAATAAAAATACCTATATGTGACATTTAAGGCTTTCACAAACCAACCTATTTTCCCAGATTATTTCATATCACTCTCCCTTATACATGTTGCATTTTGGTCAAACTAGCCTACTTTTGGTTTCCTTCATATAATTTTTCATCTTTCAGCTTTAGTACTTTTACAATCTTTCCCTCATGTCTAGAACGTTCTTCCCTCTCCCCTCTGTCTTTTAGAACATAAGTTTCTTTTAAAGCTCATCTTGGGAACTATCTCCTTCATTCATTTACTGATGATCTGTGTATATGTTATATTCCCCCAACAGAATATTCTTTGAGGGCAAGATCTGTTTTGTTTTTTGTCTTGAACAAATTGTGCCCACTATTTGCAATGTACTCATTCCTGACCTCCATCTCTTAGAATCCTTCAAGATCCTATCTTCAAGGCTCAGTTCAGATATCATCTCCTTCCTGAGGCTTTTTCCTAACACCCAAGCTGTTAGTGCCTATGTCCCAAATTGCCCTGTATTTGCTTTGAATATATTTTGTATTTGCTAATGAATTGGAACATGGTGATCCTCTCTAATAGAATGCTCTTTGAAGTTAGAAATTGTTTTATTTTGCGCCTTTATGACCATAACAACTTAAACAATGCTTTACACATAGTATGCAAGGAATAAATAGTTCTTTATAGAACTTTCCACGAGCAACTAAATATTTGTTGAATTAAATTACTCAATCTGATGGTTGTATCATTAGAGCACATGAGAGATTAGGTAAAAATTTTACTTTTTTATACCCAGAAGTGTAAAATGATTTGGCTTCTTTATAAGAATTTTAATTTTCCAGAACTCTTCTTTTTACATAGATCAATAGTTTGGCTTTTTATATATTTCATGTATTTTCCTTTGAATGAATGTGAATGCAACATGTACAGGTTCTATGGGAGATAATTGAATGTCCAGGGTTCATCAACCCCATCTCTGGCACCATTATTCATCTGAAACTGCTATCTCCAACTTAATTGTCAAGTCTAATGGTCTTTACTCACTCATCATCTTTCTTGACTTCTTTGCAGCATTTGACACCTTTGATTACACTCCTTTCCAGAATCTTGTGATACCCTCTTTCCTCATTGCTGTCTGTTAATTCCTCAGTTTCTTATGCTGGTTTTTCATCTGTGTCAGGTCCAATAACCATGGATATCTCCTAATGGTCTTTCCTGAGCCCTTATTTATTATCAAATTATTTAAATTTAGCTTATTGTGACTAGAGATTATTTCAACCCAGAATGTCATGTTGACTTCAGTGACCCTCCAGGAAAACTGGAGATGACTGGAAAGAAGGTTTTGGGTCCACTCAGGTCTTAGTTCCACCCCAAATACTTGTGTTTTGGGTCCCTCTCAATAGCTTGTGTTTTGGCTTTCTCCAAATTCTGTTGAATGTTTATATTTACTGGCTGATATACATCTTAAGCAAACTGTCTACATGTAGCAGTTTATGTGCTTGTACCCTTGTTTCAATTCTATATAATTTAAACCTTCCAGGGAATTGAGGAAGAGAGTTATAGTTCTCTTTCCATGAGAGAGACCTTTCCAAGAAACCTTTCCATGGGTCTCTACTTTGCCAAATCAACTGAATAAAATCTTTTCTAAAACAGTTTTATGTTTTGGGTTTTATTCTTGACCAATGATTAGTCTTTTATGTGGGGATCTCATTAGTTTCCATGAATTCAATTACTATATGTAGATTCATAGACCTATAGATAGATATGATTTAAAAGATCAAGAGATAAATAGATCTGGGAATCATCTGCATAGAGAATAATAGTTGACTATATTGAGTGTCTGTGTATATGTGTGTGTGTGTGTGTGTGTGTGTGTGTGTGTGTGTGTGTATCTCCTGAGATATAGTCCCACACCTCAGAACACATATTCTGTTAGCATCTCATACTCAACAGGTCCAAAAGAGAACTTGTTACTTTTTTCCTGAAACTTTCTCCTTTTCTGAGTTTTTCTATTATTGCCAAGGGCACTAGCCTCCTAATCATTTTCCTTACAACATTGATGCTAGCCTTGACTCCTTACTCTCACTCACTCCACAGATTCAGTTTGTTAATAACCATGCTTAATACCATCACAAGATCTCTCACATATAATTCTGTCTCTTTATTTATACAGCCACCACCCTGGTTCCAGATCTACATCCAGATCTGAGTATGGGCAAAGCAACAGTCACTCCTTCAATGCCAGCAAAGTGATTCTTATAATCTCCTTCCGATCAGTTTTCAACTTCCTTATTACTGCTGCTGGTTCAGTGGCTCCTAAGGCCTGTTCCTGGTTTGCTGGGGCTGGGGCTACACTGTGGTACAGTCCTGTGCTGGACGATGCTCCACTATCACTCAGGTGCAACAGATTTTCCTGCTAACCTTCTGAGTTGTCTTTGGTGGGAAAATTATTGCACCCCATACTTTTGTGGGTTCTGCTGCTCCAGGAATTGTTTTATGGCATTATTTAAAGGTGATTGGAGGGGTTTTGGGGAGAGCTCAGGAGAATCATTGCCTTTTCTCTGCCATCTTGGCTCTATTTCCCTCTGATGGCACTTTTAGCTTGATTAGCATAAATCTGTTAACTAGGCTAAAGTGAAAACTTTATATCAATTTTATCTCAAATGAATGAAAACTTCTATTTGCATTGAAAGCAGGGTCTATGTCAAATGTTTTGGTTTTTTCCTGTTCCCAGCACCTATCATAATGTCTAGCACTTAGTAAGCACTTAATAAATGGATGTTGATTTTAATAGTGCTGCTGTTAAACAAAGCTAACATGGTGGAAACAAAAGTCAGCAACAAAACAAAAAGAGTTTGTATATATATATACACATATATATGTCACACATAAGAGGTCTTCACATACTGAACATATACGGTGAAAGAAAGAGGAGAGATTTTCAAAAGAAAAGAATACTGCAATTACAGTTATCAGCTACTTAAGAAATGACAATGAAATATTGCAAGTATCCCCAGAAAAGATGAGAAGCTTAACAAAGGAATGAAAAGATAATATAATGAGGGGAAATTTAAGATGAACTCTTAAAAAATTAGTAAGACCAAACAATTGATAGTTTGAACAGATGGTGGGAAATAGAACTTCAGTGTCAAAGAGTTTTATAAGTAGACAAGAGGAGGTATACCTCAAGTAATATAAAGATCTGATTAAGGGAAAAACAAAACTTAATTATTATAGGCTTGAATATTAATGATATAAACTCACATTAAATGGGAATGCATTGAAGAACGATTTACAGAACAAAATCCAATAATTTGCTGCATATAAGAAACAATCTTAAAATACCAAGACATGAACAGAGCTAAAATGATGGTATTATACTTTAAATAATGAGTGGGTCAATGAAGACATCATAAAATAGTGTTACTATATTGAGGGCCTATAATTTCAAGGGTGTGAGAACTCCCTCTACCAACTCAGATGCACTCTTATAATTTAGTTAAGTGTTAGAGTGATGCCTGAGGTTCAGGAACATGAAGAGTCTTATCTTCAACAATAATATGGAATTTCAGAAAAGCAAAATGTTTTGGGGGATAAATAATGTATTCCATTACTGAGATGCTTCGTTGGGGTGTGGAACTGGAGTTCAACAGAGACTAGAGCTGGGTATACAGATAAGAGAATCATTGGCATAGAGATGATAATTTAATAATTTTTCAGGAACTGGTAAGTTAATTAAGTGAGATTCACTTAGTGAGAAAAAAAAAGAAAAAGGGTCCAGGAAAGAGTCTTCTGTTTCACAAACAGTTAGTTAGTGGACATGGCAATGGTGAAGATTCAGAAAGGAAAGATAGGTAGATGGGAAGAGGATTATAGAAAGAGCAATGTCATGAAAATCCAGAGAGGAGAGACTATCCAAAACTACCATAATTATACTACAAATTTAGTGTGACACCAGTTAAACCATGATGGGATTATTTTATACAAATGGATAAAATTATAAAAATTCATATGGAAGAATAAAAAATAAAGAATATCTAGGGAAATATAGTACAGGAAAAATAAATGACTAAAGGGAACTAGGCATTAGCATTTCTCAATTTATAGTAAAAATGCAGTAATTATCAAAACAATCTTGTATTGAATACAAAATAGGAAATTATGTCACTGGAATAGATTAGATAAGCAAAATATAGAAGCCAATGTATAGAATCATCTAGCATTTCAATACATACATGAACTAAAACTATGAAAGAAAGTATTTTTTATTTGACAAAGAACTGTCAGAAAACTGGAAAACAGCTTGAAAGAAAATAGGTTTGGATCAGCATCCATAATATATGCCACAGTAATTCTAAATGGATAAATTAACTGCAAACAAAAAGAGAACAGCAACCTAGATTTTCCACAAGTATGGATGGTGGAAGAATTCATAACCAGATGCAAGGTAGGATAATAAAGGTGTGCATATGCATATATACACATACACAGACATGGACACACTTACACACACACACACACACACACACACACATTTATGTGTGTGTGTGCATATAAAAATAATGGTGTAGAAGAAACTCCAATAAGCCAGATAAAAAAAGAATCCAGGAAAAAAGAAAACTGTTTTGTTGAATAAAAAAGGAAAGACAACAATTCAGAAAAAAAACTCCATGGGGGTTCCTGGGTTCTATTAAATCGGGGTGGAGGGGTTGGACTCTATTAAGTTAAAGAAGGGGCTAGGAAGATCATAGATAATTCAGATAATCATGAGTTGGCTAACAATATACATAGTTCTGAAGCGCGTGCTGCAGCACGATATGAGACTTGAGGGTGATGAAAAGTGATGAGTTACATAGAAAAGATAAAGAGTAACTCCAAATGACAATGAAGAAATACCTGACCCTGGGTTTTAAGGAATGTTTGTACCAAACGCACACCAGCGTCTTTTCTCAGCCAGCTATTAGCTAATTACTATTTGCTATCACAGTTTATAGCTTCTGTGGTAATCAAAGCATAAACAGGAAGGATCACAATAAAAAAAAAAACAAACATCTCTGTATCACCATTAAATTGAGGTAGGAGATCTAAGTTCAATTTACCAGTTTGCAGATTGCCCTAACATATCTCTGACTGTGAAGTAAAATAAAGGAGAATAGGGGGGGAAACACTTAAAAGCATTCTCTGTAGTAGTCCTCACTCACATAATCTACCCCAGCATATTTACCTTTGAAATGCAATGATCTGCATATAGATAGAGCAGCAGGAGAGTTCAGGACAACTTGTGATTAATATTTAACATACAATCTGCTAAAAATTATTTTTAAAAGCTCCTTATTCCTTTCAATGATGGACAAAGATATGTATTTATAACTCTTCTTAACTAGGCTCCCACCTTCCGAGCTCTTCCTCTCCAATCCTACTAGGGGACAGATGCCAAAATACAGTCTTATCATATTACTCCCCTGCTCAAAAAACTTCCATAAGTCTATAATGTCTTTAAGATAAGATCCAAACTGCTCAGTTTGTCTTCCTTCTCAAAATGGATATAGTCAGTCTTTACCAACTCATTCCATATTACAGATAGCTCTCACTTTACATAAGCAGATCATTTTGGCACAGTCCATGCCATTTTACCTGAAAATATTTTGTGGGTATAGTTTTGATCAATGTTACACCAAGTCATCTGGGTCTACACTGTTCAGTGTCTGATTTTTATACTCAAAAAATTTCTATGTGTTTGAAATTTTTTATTTAAAAAATCCACATAGAACAGGAGAGATAATAGAGCCATTAAGCTGCCCAAATTGCCTCCACTATATGGTTAAGTATAATTGAACAACTTTGACTCCTTTCAATCTTAACTGAAATTGAGAAGTGAGATTGCAAACAAGTCTAAGAATTGGTAGTTTCATCATGAACATTGTAATAAATGTTTGTTTCTGGAAATAAGATAAAATAGATAGCAATTTAGCTTAAATTGCCTATTTTTAAACTAACTACAAAATACTGGGATAAAATTCCATTTATATCTTTCATGTTCTTGAAATTATAATGGCTATGGACCAGGGAAGACATGAAAGTAACCAGAACACTTTTGAATAAATAATCTTTCTAAATACTTACATTTTGCTGATAAAATTCCCAACTATTTCTCACCCTAAAAATTGAGGCTCCCCATAGAATCATTTCAATGAGATTTCCAGTAAGAATCCAATATAATTTTGGAACTGGCAACCCTAAATTCCACATGTCAAATTTAGTAACAGAAATGTATAGTTTCAGGAGGAGAAGACATGATTGCTGATTTTGTGAATTACATTTCAGTATAATTTTAATTTGAAATAAGCCATGGAAGTGTGACATAACAATGAATGTTTAAATAATCTGTTTTTCTAGACCAGATAAACTGTATTAGCTAATGGATTGTGTTTAAAATTCTCTCCTTAATGAACTATAATCACAGTCAAATGAAGATTGAAGAAAGAATGAGGTGTAAAGATTAAAGATTTTAAAGCCAAAGGTGTGTACTTCTTGCCAATCCATAGAGTAAATAGGAAGCTTCAGGATGAAGATACCAAAAAAAAGAAAAACACTAGAATTTGCCAAAGTATATGATATGAAGAGTGAAGAATAGTTATTTCTTTTGATATCTGATCATTTCCCACTTGTTATAGAAGTAAGGAAGCTCTCCAAACTGAAACTGTTCCCTGGGAAAAACTATTATTTTAAATTGAATTTGAATACCCCAACCAAGAATTTTTAAGTACGACCCCTAGGATTTTCTACAACCTACAATAACCAATATAAAGAGCTTCTGGGTCTTGAAACTTAGCATCAAAACTTTGATGGGGCATGGATATTGAGCACTCTTTGTACAAGTGTAGATCCCAATACATTCTTGTCCATACCCCTATGTGGATACTCCATAGAAAATCTAATGATAATCTAAAAGTTTCCTTATAGGTCTTATAATGATGATGATGAAAATGACATTAATAGCAGCTATCATTTATATAATGTTTTAAGATTTACATAATGCTTTACTGATTTTATTCTCACAACAAACCTGAGAGAAAAGTATTGTTTTTACCTCCATTTTACAGATGAGGAAACTGAGACAGACAGATGTTAAATGACTTGCCCACAGCCACCCAGGTAGTAACTGCCCAAGGATAGATTTGAAATCAGGTCTTTCTGACTACAGGTCAGGTGCTCTGTTCACTGTGCTACCTAGATACCTTTAAAAAATAACAACTTTCTTTTTCATTTTCCTTTTTGGGGGGGGGGAGGCAGGGCAATTGGGGTTAAGTGACTTGCCCAAGGTCACACAGCTAGTAAGTGCTAAGTGTTGAAGGCTGGATTTGAACACAGGTCCTCCTGACTCCAGGGCTGGTGCTCTATTCTCTGCACCACCTAGCCATCCCTATCTAGATAGTTTTTGAGGTTTCTGAAATACAAGTGTGATAATTAGACTGTCCATTGGTTATCTCTTATTCTAGCCAAACAAGCAAACATACTAAAACTACTTCAAATATGACAGATTATTTGAAAGAAAAAATTTTATTTAGATCTATTTCTAACAGATATATACACATATGGCATATTAACAAGTACATTTATGCATACACATGTATTATGAAAGATAGCTTATGTAAAAAGTGTAAAAACATTATTGAGATAGAGAGAATGGGGAGGTGATAGAGTTGTAATGATTTGACTTACTTTAGACACCAAAAAAAACCAGTTTATATGAAGAGAGGGAAATTAAAGTTGAATTCTGTCTCCCTCCCTTAATACCTTTATTTTTCTATTTTAAAAGAGTTGACATCTTCCTGAGTATTCAGTAGCATTATATTCACAATAATTTCTTGTTAAGTAACTTTTTGACTGAACTACTATTGTGGGATCCCTCCAATAATGCAGATCTTTCTAGCCTGTGTGATTTTCCCTAGGAACTCTCATAACTTCATCTTCCATGAGTTGGTCCATCCAACATGCCTGCGAGGGGGAGAGGGGGGAAATTCCTTTTGTTGGACTCAATGGAGTTCATTGGAGAACACAGACACCTGTATTTCTAGTTTCTTACTTCTGTCAAGCCTTTCCTTGATGACATCCTTTAGACTATGTCTCATGTTAATTATGTGATCATATGTTTTAACCTACTTACGTCAACCACAAACTTCTCCATTGCTCACTGATTGTTAAAGTCTTAGAGATTGCAATATGACATAATTCATAGCCATAAAATGGCTCTAGGAAAAATATTGGTATTAAAAAGAGGGTCTTTGTTTTAGGGAAAAGCCTGGATTACAAAGTTCTTTTTAATTTCCCAAATATATTCTCTCCTAGCCTTCCTCCCCTCTCCACTACCTTCTTCCCATTAAATACCCCTGTTGAATTTAAAATTAATTGCTATCACTAAAATTACATATGTTAAAAGAACATGCTTTACTAAGTCTGCATTGGCCTATCAGACTTATAGAGAGAGAACATTCATTTGTACAAATGTTGGGAATCATGAGTTGAGGAATAATTTGTCTAATAACAGTTTTTGCAGCTTTTCTTATTAGACATACAGTGCACAGTCTAAAGTAATTTCAGTTAGAATTACCTTCCATTGATTTCCTCTAGAAAGTTGAAGGACATAGTGTCAAATTAAAGGCAGTGTATGTGTGTGTATGTGTGTATACACACGCACTTAAGTGTATATGTGCACATATGTACACATATATGTGAATATATGTATCTATACATATTTCTGTATATAATTTTATATGTTCATATGTATATGTGTGTGTCTATAGTTACATATCCATCTATCAATCTACTTATCTATCTATCTAGGCTTCAAAGGATAACCTTCTCCCTGAAAATCTTCTATTTCTAGTAGGTGATAAAGAATTGAGATGTTGGCTACTACTTGGAGAATGTGACTAAGAAATTCTATCTGTAAGTTTCTACAGTGCTCAGTAAAAAGGTAATAATTCAAACCTAGGAAATTTTTGTCTATCTATACTGCAACCCATTTGCTGTTGTTATTGTTGTTCTTTTAATGGCTATCACCTCCAAATCTGCAGATTGCTACAAATTCCTGGAGTCTGCCCTTCCCTATTAGGCTTCCATTTTCGTTTTAGCTTTAAAAAACTTTATAATTCTATTCTCTTGCACTGCAATTAGGAATTAAACTTCTAGCCTTCCCGTGAAAAGATGGACTCATCATCTAACTATAATAAAAACTATATAAGCATACTCAGAGTTCAAACTGATTATTTAGTGGATAAATATGAAATACCGGGAATTCCTTGAGGTTCTTGTCACTATTCTTCTACTTCTGTTTAAGGATGTAAGCTGATCCATAATATAGAACCTTTAAATAAGAGGATGGATAAGCTGGCTCTCATACATAAAAGACTTTTGTACTTGCTGACACAAACATCTTTCAGTTTTGTTTTTATATAATGTTTACAGGCAAAACAAAGATGAAAAATCAGGTAAATTCATTATAACTCCATCAATTCATAACTAAGGCTATTTTTGCAAGGTTTCCCTAACTCAAATGGACAATATACATTGAATGCCCACATTACAACAAGCTATATACTAGATGCCAGGAATGGATAGTTATTAGTTAGGACCTCAGTTCTCAAGTAGTTTCTGATTTAAATGAGAATAATGGGAAATATTTCTTGAATTGTATTTCAATTAAAATGATTGCATATGCAAGGAAAGGTATTTTTTTTTCCCATTTGGTATGACTTCAACAGAAGCTTGGAAGCATGATAGAGGAAAGAATTGTGGTGGGGGGTTAGTTTTAGTAGACCTAAACTGGTTAGTAGAACTATATGAAATCCAAGTATTGTTAAAACAGAAATGGGTAGGATGGATTTATCTGATAGAAGACTTTTGATGTGACAGTAAAAAGACTTTATTTGATTTTTAAAATGATGGAAAGTCAATGGCTATGAAATTCAGAGATATGGTAAAAACAATGGACAAAGAAAATTATTTTGACTTACATGAGCACTGAGAAGTGAGTAGAATATGATGAGAATAATCACGGGAGCTCTCTTGATCTGGTAGACTATTATATTTTCCATATAACTGAACTTTTGCCCTAGCCCTTTCCATTAGATTCCAAGCTTGCCCCCCCCCCTTTTTTGCATGGATAGCTCTTTTTTTTTGTTTGTTCATATGCACATAGGTGAAGAAAGAGTGATCTTGTTTGTTGCCTTGTCGGCTACCATTTGTGTTCTATAGATCTAGAGTCATTGACAGGTCCTGGTGCTGACAGCTGTGGGTGTTTCCTGTGACTCCATCTCTTCTTGGATGAGAATATAAGCACCACAAGGAGAATGAACTTTGTGTCCTGACTGGCCAAAAGACCTTGACTTTGAGTTGTTATTCCAACAGTGTGGACTGAGGTGATATCAGGTCCAACAACTCTCCTGGGAGGTTTTACCTCTGATAGAGTATAATAGAAGTGAGACATAACATGTGTTTCTGTATCTGTTAATGAGTTTCTTTGTTATGTGGTACTGTTTCACGTTGTAAGTATTTATAAATGTGTATTTATAAGGCTTTTATAGTTTAAACATTTTGTATGTGCATGTGATGGGGGAAATGGCTTTTCCATTTTTGATATCTACTGCTTAGTACCTTGAATAACTTTTTCCGCAAGGGATTCTTTCTTGGTGAAGAGTCTAGACATGAATCAAACCTAAGTTTTGTTTAAGGACGTTTTCCTAGAATAATTCTAAGTGGAAGTTTAATGAATCAGGAAATATAAATTTTTTTAAAAAAAATCTAAATTTCCTCTCTTTGGGGTGCCTCCACCCAGGACTGATTATGGATTTGCTAGAACTCAGAAATAGGGCCTCTTGCATCAAGATTATATTCCTCTGTCCCCCATCCCACCACCTGTGGGTTATAAGTAACACAAATTAAGTCTTGGAATTCCAATCTTCTCATATCTCCCTAATTTATCACATACTAACTTCTTCTGGCCATTAGAATGAATATATCTTAGGCAGAAAAGGAACCAAAAGTAAGCATCAGATAAAAACAAAAATTCACAGGAATATTAACATCATACATTAAGTGTATTGCAATGGAAAGAATTCTATATTTGGAATTTTAAAAAAAACCCTTGGTTGAAACTCAGGCTATTAATACAAATTATTTCTGTTCTTCAGGTCTGTTTTCTTATTTGTGAATAATTTGGTTAGACTGGTGATCCATAATGTTTCTTCTAGATTGAAATTCTATGAAAAATATCAGGCCCATCACCTCAAGAAAAAACATATATGAACTCTATCAGGTCCTAGGACCCTATGTTCTTCTCTTTGGTTTCTTCATCTCAAGACCTTTTTATGTACAAAACAGACTAAAATAAATAACAAAAACTGATAGGTCAGGAAATATGTAATTACAGAAACCTAGGCATGAAATTTGTAGGACCTAGAGAATGAATTTGGCAATAGAGAATTAGATCATTTGCAGAAAAAGTGGCAGAATGCTATTGAAGGCACAGGGTTTGCAAATGATATATGAGTGAAAAAAATACAAAGATTTTGGAGATGTGGGTTCAAGTTCAGGGAACTAGGCAGAAAGGGAGATCTGAGGAGGAAAGATGATGCTTGCCTCAATCTTTCATGCTTATTACTGGTATGCTAATTATTTTTAATCCGTGGTAGAGAGTGACCTGGCTAATATGCAAATACAGGATTCTGCATATGAAGTCCTGTGACATCAAGAGAAACTTCATAAATCATTTAGTAAAATATTTTCTAGTGTTTATTTTAGATGAGATATATTAATATGGCATCATTCTCTTATAATGCAATTTTTTTATGTGAAGAATTTTCTTTTTTTTTATTCTCCCAGTTATCCAAGGAGAGAATAGTAAAAAGCACAATGTTTCAAGCTTCGGTCTTAGTCTATGTCCGAAGACTTTCATCAATGACAAAAAAAAATGGCTGTTATTTGAAGTAACTAGTTAAAGACCTAATCAGTGTGGTCAGTGTCTCATCTCCTTCCAGTTAGGGAATATTATATTGATGTCTTGTTATGCGTTAGAATTATACCGATTCTATATCATTACTTTCAAAATTGTTCAACTCTAATATTTGCTTCAAATTAAATGTGGATTTCATTACGGACAATCATATTCACCAAATAATGCCACAAACCCACAGAAATCATGTAAAATGTTGTTTTAAAGAAGCTCAAATGTTTTTAAGAACTGCCTCTGGCCATATCATTAAATACATGAATGCACCAAAGGTCTTTAGTGACAAAATGACAGGCAGTACAATCAAATATCTTATTACTTTTTTCTATATGTGACAGATTATATTCTAGAGGAAAAGTCATTTCATAAATGAGGAATGGAAATGGTAAATTTAACATATTGATATTCCTTGTTCCAAAACCTTAAATGATAAAAATGGCAGACTAATATATTTCTTTGAGCACTTATTTGTGTGCTTATTTTTCAAGGCACAGACATAATTGTCAGCTTTCAGATACAGCTCAGTGGATAGTGACATGTTCTAACATTTAGAGGATCTCATATGTGTATTAAAGAATAATTAAGAGGAAGTATTCTTATCCATCAAAATATACCGGAAATATAGTTTATGAAGGAAAAATACCATTAAATTGATCCATAGTTCTACTACAAAAAATGCTACTAATTACAAATAATTTACAAAATATACTTTTTTATTCCACTTAATTGAAAGCCTGCCCATTTATAACCTACAGTGATCAGCATAAATCCAAAGGTAGGGGTGGGTAATAAAAGGATTTTTACAAAAGCAATGAAAATTATTTTCTTCATTAAAAACAGAAAAAATGTCAAAAAATAATTCATCTTGCTCTTTTCTCATATGTGGTAGGAGCAATATCCTAAATCCTTTCTCCATGCAAGCTAAGTCTGATTTTCTTCAAAATATTACAAAGTAATCACTGTGTATTCATTGGCCCAAGGTGCTAGGGCTCAGGTTACACTTCCCTTGAGAAAACTTCCTGCTAGCTGCTGGTAGTACTGACAAAGCTACCTGGTCACTTGAGAGCACAAAAAAGTCCACTCACCTGGAGCTGCGGACCTTTAGACTTGGCAGATATCCCAAGACCAGCAGAGTTGTTATGCTCTGCTCTGTTCACCAAAAATCTCAGGTCTATAGTTATTCAAGCTAAGTGCTATCCTTGTTGAAGACACTTTCCATGCTATGATTAAGGAAACCATTCATTCCTGAGTAACCTATGAATGGCTCATTTCATTCCAACATCGAACCTGAATAAGACACTTGGCTGGAGTCAGATCCACATCTAACACCATTGATAATAGGTGGACACAAAAATTCATTTACCAGATTGTGAATTGCTGCTTTATACTCTTCAACTTGACAACATTTTAAATGATACATTCAGTAAATGATGGATTGGACAATGGTCTAATATGACACGGTCACCTTGAGGCACATACTTAACACCTTATGATAATTTATTTTTAAAGGAGACTTCCCAAGTTCAAATAAAAAATGTTAAAGATATAAAATTAGTCATTGGGAACTGCTTTTATGCTGTTCAGCTTTCAATATAGGAAAGAAAACATGAGTAATTATCAAAAACATGGGAAAGCAGAAGGCAATATAAAGATTTGGTTGTAATTTCTCTGCAAAATAATTTTATTTTGTATCATCATTACACAACTAACAAATGTTATACTTGGAAGGGGTATCAGAATTAATTCAATTCAAACACCTCATTTCATGGATGAGGGAACCAAGGTCCAAAAGTTAAGTGACTGGGTCAAGGCTACATAGTCATTTAATCACAGAGTTAGGCCTAGAACCCCAGTCTCCTGAGTCCCAGATTAGGGCTCTTTTCACTTTAATATGTCTCCTACTCTCCACCAAGGCAAGATTTCTATTTCTCAAGTGACCCCTCCCCAATAATATACTCTCTTAATATTTCATGAAGCACTAGTGAACTTAAAAGATTTGGACTGGACAAACAGGATGCTCAGAATTCTAAATTCAAAATTCCCACCTCTCCATTCTCATCTTGGGCATCCTTACTTATCATACACTACCATTCCCTATTGCTAGTAGTATGGTCTTTTTTATTTGAAAACATCATTGCTTCCAATTTCCAAATAGAGTTCATTGAGCTTTTCAAAAAAATGTAACATAAATCTGAAAAATTGATAAGAAAACAAAAAAAAGAATGTAAATAGAAGGAATAATGGTTTTATTTTCTTTTTTACAACTAAAACAACACTGTGATACTTGAAGGATCATAATCATTTTACTGAATAAATAACTGAATGAGTGAATGAATGAATGAATGAAATTCTCTAAGTGTATACCATGTGCTAAATGTTGGGTTAAAGTACCAAGTACAGAAATAATCTAGACACTTCCTACCATTAGGGAAGCTGACATTCTAATGGGAGAAGTTACACATAGAGGAAAGCAGTGACCAGGGAAGAGTGCTTTCCTTTGGGAAATGACAGACTTGCTGAATTGAAGGACTGAGGAGGTGAATGACATGCCTTTGTACAATTGTATGAGACTGAATTTCTCTTCTGTTACCTAACGATGAAAACAAAAATCAACTTATAATGCTGTTTTAACATGGTTTGTAGATCCATTTTCATGTAAAGTATTCACTGATTCTTTTTTCATCAAACCCCCTAATAATCCACAGTTCATGCTTAATGAGCATTTATTCTTTGGTTATAGTGTAGTGAAGAATAAAGCCTCATAACAATGACTGGTCTGTTCCTTGACAGCCTGGGAGATTAGCAACTCATCTCCTTTTATCTGTAGTAAGCACAAGAAGCTATAACTATATCCATGGGTCAGTTTTCTTAACTAAAAATGAAGGAATTGTAATAGATGATCTCTAAGGAACTTTCCAACTCAATCTCTCATTCTATGACTGTGTTTTTAAGCAATTTAGGTTTAACAATGTTTTTCAAGCTTATCTAGCAATAAAAATAGTTTATAATAGACATGTGACAAATTTTCTTGAGCTTAGTTTTACAATATATAAGAAAATATAATGCAGAAAGAAGGTAATGGATAGTTTTGGTCTCTTTTCAGAAGTACTATATTGATAGTATTCACATTTTTGCTAAATCCTAACACATACAAATAACTTACAAAAGGGATGTGGATGGGAGGGAATATTAATACTTTAAAGGCAAGGGAAAGAAATATGAGAAGATGGACCAGGGAAGCAAATTTCTGAAAACATTGGTTTTTTTCTTTAAAATGTATTTAATTGAAAAAGGTTAAAAAGTATTATTCATCTTCAATAACAGAATTCATCTCTCTGTAAAATTAGAATCTCCATCTATCCTTTCAGTTTGTGTACTTTATTTTTTTTGCCGTATTACCTCTGAGAAATTTGCTTGAACAGATGTTTTAATTTAGCTTTAAATTTACAGATTCTTTTACATTATTCCCTAAAGCCCATCTACTGGAATTTTTATCATGTCTTTGGTCTTTTTTTTAAAGTAAACCTTTAGAAACAAGCCATAGAGAGAGAGCCTACTGCTTGCTGAGCCAAGAGTCTCTGTAGTGAAAAACTAAATATCAAAGATCATATCAAAAGTCAGTCAATTAGAAAGCCACGGTCAAATAGATTTCCCTCCTTGCAGACTCCTCTTTCTTCATTTATTCTTCCCCAGTGCTGCTAAAATAACATTCCTAAAGCACAGGTATGAAAGCACCATTTCCCTACTCAAAAAGCTTTGTAGTTCCCTCTTATTTCTAGGATAAGCTAGAAACTCGTCAGCCTGATAACAAAGCCCTCTTTAATCTGGCTCCCATCTACCTCTCCAGACTTTTTGTATCCCCAGTGCCTTCCACATTAACAGACACTTAATAAGTGTTTGTTGTTTTTTTCCTTGTCAAGGAAAGACAAAGTATGAACCTTTTCTTCAATAACCTTAGTTTACTCAGCTGCATCTTGTATGCAAAGCTGTTACTAGTAACTTGAAACTGCAGCTTCTTTAATGTAGAAATGCTAAAAAGGAGAAAATTGGTGACTTCATGCTTCAAAGCACTCTTCTTTCCCCATTCTGTTTACTTAGAGCAAATTAATTTAAAATGTGCTGATGTATAAAGATTTTCACATCAAATACTTACACAGGGCTGAAAATTCTCCCTTAGACCTCTTTTAAGTGACAAATAAACTCATTCTTAGAATTGGTATTAGCCTCAAAATAGTTTCAAACATTCTGTCTAAACTATGATATTATCTAGCCCACCTTTCTGAATCTGTATAATGTTTATCTAGTGAAATTTTGTCCATTGCTTAGAGTGAATTGATGAAAAGTAATTAAGAATACTGCTGGCCTTCGAAAGTATAATATTTTGTTTCACAGGTCAGAAATATCAATCTATTATGGCTATAGGAATGGAAAATTTAATCTGACCATGCCATTTATTTGCTCAAAAAGTTGCAGTTGCTCCCTATTGCTAAGATACATACATACTATTCTTGTTTCGCATTTAAAGTCCTTCACAGTTTGGTTTCAACCCATCTCCCCAGGCTTACTCTCTCTCTCACATACGCTTCATTGTAGTTAAACTGATCTACTTACGGTTCCTTGTACATAAAATTCTCTCTTTTATCCCCTTGCTTCTGTATAAGCTGTATCCCTTGCCTGGAATGCACTCCATCCTTATTTATATCTCTTAAATTCCTGAGTTCTTTTCAAAGCTATGCTCAAGCTCATGAGGTTTCATGAGGCTTTTCCTATCCCCCTCCCTCCAACTATTAGTACCACTGAAAAATTACTTTGTATGTATTTTCTATTTATTTATATGTGTACATGTTTTTGGCTAGCTTATCTTATATCCAAAATAATTGTTCTGTTTGAAAATAAGTTAAAAGAAATAGATAAATAAGAGAATAAATAATGGACAAATATATATATACACACATGTATGTGCTTGTATGTGTGTAATAGTTAAAATTTAAAAATGAAGGAGATACAGGGATTGGACCAACAATTTTACTGCAATGGGGACCTCCCAGGTGAGGAAAGTCCTTTCACTAATGTGGATTGGCATACCTTATCTCGAGATAAGGTGAAAACTGCCTAGAGCAGTTTTATCCCAAATCATACAGTTATATATGCCAGAGGTAGGACTTGAACCCAGGTCTTCTTGATCCCAAGGCCTTCTCCATATCTACTGTATTATGCAGTTTAGTTCAAATAAAATGGAGCCTCTTACTATATATTTTACTTTTAGAATGTACATAATTTATATATATACACATATATTTATATATATATACATATATATCTATATGTGACATTTTGGGGATAGAGGAAGAGAAGGGACATCAGTCAACATTTATTAAGTGCCTGCTATGTGCTAGATACCGTGTTAATTTCTGGGACATCTAAATGGTATGATTTCAAAGGCATGGAGGAAGTCCTTGGGTGTGGAAATTCCTCAGTCCCTTATAGTCCTATTGAGTTTTCTAGGGCACTGAGAAGCTTAATGGTCTGTCCTTTTCCAGAAATTTACATAGGTCCAAGAAAGGCAACAGAGATAGACTTGAATCTACGTTTGACTCTTCTTCTGACCTTTCATATATATGCTATCTATGAGGGTTGCTGCTTTTTAAATAAAAATAAAAGTGATTTTATATATAGATACAGATATAGATAAATATATATAAATATGATTATGTATATATA
>CM053580.1:170556427-170617177 GCA_028627135.1 Pseudochirops cupreus | reverse complement strand
TATATATATATATATACATATATATATATATACAATTATTATTATTATTATTATTGACTACATCCAACTGGAACTTGAGATACACAGGCACTGCAGTTGGGAGATCCATCCTGCCCTACCAAAAAGTGACATGGGAGAGAATAGACTGGGGGAGGGGGGAAACACTGGGATGGCTGTTTTGGGGTGGTGGGCGGGGGAAAGATGGGGAGAAAATATGTAACTCAAAAAAAATTTTTTAATAAAAAAAAAAGAAAAAAAAAAGAAATCTAGACTGGGAAGTAAAAGACCTAGTTTGGAGTCATAGTTTAAACTTATGAGCTGTGAAATCTTTGTCACTCACCCTGAAGTCAGTTTCATCAATTATAAAATGAGGGGTTTGGACTTGATGGTCCATAAAGCTCAAAGATTCTAAGGCATCTTGGTTCAGAGGAAGAAATTTCACTACTGGAATCTTCATAGAGGGTTGGGAACTCTTTAGGATGATATGTAGGTCTAATTGCTAGGATAACCAGTGTTATTCTTGTGCGGTCATTTCAGTTGTGTCCAAGTCTTCATGAACCCATTTTGGGGTTTTCTCGGCAAGACATTGGAGGGGTTTGTCATTTCCTTCACCAGCTCATTTTACAGATGATTAACTCAGGCAGACACTGTTTAAGTGACTTGCCTATCTAGTAAGTGTCTGAGACTGGATTTGAACTCAGATCTTCCCAATTCCATGTCACACAAATATATCCATAAATTTTACATATATACATGCATATACATATATATATGTGTGTGTGTATATATATATATATGTATATATATATATATATATATATATATATATATATAAAACACATAATATGTAGACAAAAAGAAAACAAGGTAATTTGGGGAAGGAGATCAGTAGGAGTTGAGGGGATTTAGAAAAGATAAATTAGGAAAGACAGAATGTAGAAGGTAGAATATGATTTGGATTTTAAGGAAAACCAAGGTTTCCAAGATGTGAGGCTGAGGAATATTCAGATGAAGTGACTGGGGATGTTTACTTTGGAAAAAAAAGACAATTCCAGAAGGCTTAACGATAGCTGTCTTCAATCATCTACTATCTACTATATCACCTAGCTGGTCAGGAAAACCAATAGAGACAAATAAAGAGAAATGACAAAGATGAAAGGTAACTAGATTGATGCTGAGGAATGAGCTACCTCTTTTGTCCCCGTATTTTAGCCAGAAGGAAGTAAACATTCACTTTCTATGTCGCCTGGAAAAGCATTTTGGTATTTTAAAAGAAAAATATATAGTTACAGTGGGAAATTAGTTGGGAAAACATTTTTTTTGAAAATTTATAATATTTCAAGATTCTGTTATTTCAGAAGTTTGGAAATTCCCTCTAGATTACAAATTTTACAATACAGATTACAATTATAGATCACAACCTTTCATTAATTTAGCTTGAAGTGTGGCCTGAGATTCACAGAAATGATTTCTTACTCATAAGTCACATTGGTATTTAGTGCTCACTGTAAATTGATATCTACATCATGCATTTCATGCATTTCAGAAATGTATGAACCTAAGCACAAAGAATTTAACCCAAATTTATGTAGTTTTTTATCTACGCACATAAAATTGAGAGCATTTTAGATTGGCATCAACACATATAATATAAAAGTATTTGTTCATGTTTTTAGACCCATGTTAATACTTAAGTATTAAAAGTGAAGCCTTATCTTTCAATGTAGGCATTTTCTCCAATGACAAAATAAATCACTAAGCATTTATTAAGTTCCTACTTAATGGGATAAGCAATTGGAATACAAAAACAAAAATGAAACAGTGCTTGCCTTTAAAGAAAGTTACCTTTTAATGTGGGAGACAATGTGTAAAAAACCCGCAAATATACACACACAAATATATCCATAAATTTTGCATATATATATATATATATATGTATTATATATAATATAATACATAATATATAGACAAAAAGAAAACAAGGTAGTTTAGGGAAGGAGATCAGTAGGAGTTGAGGGGATTTAGAAAAGGTAAATTAGGAAACACAGAATGTAGAAGGTAGAATATAATTTGGATTTTAAGGAAAACCAAGACTTCCAAGATGTGAGGGTAAAGAATATTCAGATGAAGTGACTGGGGATGTTTACTCTGGAAAAAAAGACAATTCCAGAAGGCTTAACAATAGCTGTCTTCAAGCATTTGCAGAACTATCAAACGTAAGATTTGATTGTAGTTATTCCGTTCTCCCTCCTCACACCCTTCCTCCCCCAAATGGTTGGGAAATATAGAGAGAAAAAATTGAACTTTATGTGAGGGGAAAACTGGCTAAAAGAGCTATCAAAAGTGGGATGTGCTGCTTCCCAAGGTAATGAGGCTCCTCTTGACTGTGTAACCAGTGGTCAGTGACATGGCAGAAAGGACTCCTGTTTTGGTATAAACTTGACTAGGTGTAGTCTAAGTACCCTTCTAGCTCTTAAGTGACCACAGTCTTTAATGATTGCTTTATGTTTTGTGCTGAATTTAGGAAATCGGTTTTTTTTTCTTGTTTAGTTTGCACATTTGTATTTAAAAGAGCAGTTTCATTAGACATTAGGGGAAAATGCCTGTAGGAATTTGTATAGTGTGACAGGGCAAACCTCTTATCAATTTGGTAGGATATCAAAAGTCTAAAAAAATAAACTTTGTATATATTTGTCATTTTTATCAGTGTCACTATTATTTTATTCTGAGATAAACTGACCATCTTTAAAATCTTATTTATCACATAAATAAGAAAGCTTTTCATTTTTATCTGTCCTTACCTATATAATGGACAGCTAGTTGGCATAGTGGATAAAGCACCAGGCCTGGAGTCAGGAAGTCTCATCTTCCTGAATTCAAATCTGTCTCAGACACTTACTAGCTGTGTGATCCTGAGCAAGTCCCTTAAACCTCTTTGCTTCAGTTCCTCATCTATAAAATGAGCTGGAGAAGGAAACGGCAAACCAATCCAGTATCTTTGCCAAGAAAACACTGGATGCGGTCCCAAAGAATCAGACATGACCAAAATCAATGAAAAACAGCAACCCATGTGATATTTTTATTGCTGATTTAACTAAAATTCCTATTTATTTGCATAGCCAGGGATTTAGCTTTCTTTTTCTATTTATACTTCTAGCTTTTATCATAACATCCCTCTTTTTTTGTTTATCTAGTCATGTATTAGCTAGATTGAATGCCAATGGAATCCAGTTAAAATTACTGCTAATCATCAGGGAACAAGGAAAGCAGGGTCTTAACAAAGTCAGCTTATTTATTCTCAATGCACACTATGCTAATGTGCTTAAATTAAAGAAATTGCAACGGGTATTGTTTTAAGATTTATACCATATTCAATTATTAGAACAAACCCCTTATGTAAACCCAAGCTGCTCTCCATGGTAGCTGTGAAATGATAATTTGACAAAGCCTAGCCCAAGAGAAAGAAAGAGTCCAATAACAGTGGCTATTTTGCTAGGGTTGCTAAAATTGAAAGGAAGCAATTATAGATGTTCTAGTGCAGATGACAATGAAAGACACAACGTAAGACAGCACCAAACTTGCATTAGTCTTTTTGACACATTCCTGTGGTGTGATTTATTATGTAGACAATCAGCTCAACTTCTCACATTTGATATCCTTGGAATCATTTGAAATTTAAATTTTAATGGAAATTCATTAATTCCAAGGCCAAAAGAAGTGATTCTAATTGCTTTTGAGAATCAGGCTATGAAAGAATTCTTTGGCAGACTTATACAGTCTTTTCTCTTGTTTATCATTGGTTGCCTTGTAGGTACTTAATTGAAGGTCCTCTGATTATCAGCATGGGTTGACATCAGTGCACTCGATGAATTTTAAGCAGGAGGCCAGATGTTTTAAGGATCAGTGGAGGCATCAATAGCATGCTAGTTGAATAATAAAATTTTAATTATCTACATGAAGCAAATAAAAAGCATAAGCTTTCTTTTCTTTATTCTGAAGGATAAGATTAATGCCTAGGCACAGGGTGTTTTAAAGTATTAAATGATTATAGGAAACTTGTGGTTATTTAGTCTTTGGTTTATTAGAACCATCAATTTATCTTTGTCCCTATAAAATTTATCTATCTGTAGCTATGTGCATGTCTATCTGTTGTTCTGTATGTGTGTCTCTTTATCAGATGGTACAGTTAGTTGATAGAAAGATGCTTTAGAGGACAACTGAAAAAAAGAAAATCCTTGAAGACTCTGAGAAAAATAGAATATGGCAGGCAGGAGAGAGGAGCTTATATTTTTAGCTGATGTACTACTTTGAGATTTGCTGAGATCTGAATTAATGCACTTGTCTTTTTTTTTGGTACTCTGATTTATTACTAATTTTTGGCCATATTTTATAGCTTCTAAAAGCTTCCAGTGGAAGTCAAGACTAAGTATATGTAAAATATTACAGAGATGTATGTGTGTATATGTATACATGCACATTTATGCCTGAATGTAAATGAGAAAATAGGTACAGAAGAGAATAGGGAGGGAATTAATACACAGGCATAATATATACCGTTATCAAATTGGATTTTCCCCATAAGAATGGAAGCATGATGTTTCTAGTAAGGAAGTTTGCACAAAGAAGAACAAACTGGGGAGCCACTCCACTCTCTTAATTTTCTCTACCATGCCACAGAAGACCCCACACCCTAGAAGCTGAATCTACTCAAGGATTCCTCACACTGGAAGTACCTTCTACCCTGAAGCCCCTTCCTCTGACTGACTGGTTCCTTCCAGAGCCTTCATTTTAAAGAAAAGACCCAAGTTAGGCATGTTTTATTCCTCTCCAGCTCTACTCTACTCCAGACACTAGGTATACTCTACTATGGTCCTGTATGTGATTACTCTCTCCAATCCCAGCTTTTCAGTTTCCTTTATTATCCTCCTTCATTTGATTGCAAGCTCTTTGAAGGAAGGAACTATCTTTCATTCTGATTAATTTGTATTCCCAGTGGTTAGAGCAGTGCTTGGTACATGATAAGCACTTAATTAATGCTTGCTGAATTGACTCAATAAAGTGTTAGTAGTTATCTAAATTATATCAATTTCTGAAAATTAGTACATGTAACAGACCCTGGGCAAATCAGAATTTGATATTATCCATTCCCAAGTTTACATGATTTGAAATGGAATATATATCGCCAGAACCATTTCAGAGACTGAATCATGCAATGAGATGTAAGGCTAAATATAATCATGGAATTTAGAATTACAAGGAACCATAGGTTATGATATAAGCCAAACATTCTATTTTATAGGGTGAGAAGATTAACACTGATCCGGTATCATTTTCTTATTGATCCTGTAACTGCTTTTGTCCTGTAACTGCTTAAACCACCGTTCTTCATCTTTGAATTTAGTTCAGAGTTCAGTGGCCCTATAAATAGTCAAATTCACCTATTCTTGCCTCAAGGAATTTAACTGATCTTGGAGAATGCATGAGAAAGCATGGGAGTTTGGTCCTGATATCTTTAAGCCACCAGGCTATTCTTCAAGGATGTCTGGTAGGCTGTCCAAAAGTTTGAGCTACAATTTTGCACCTGGACTCAACAAACAGTACTTCTTAGTCTCACAATAGAATAAAGAGAGTCATTACTAGCCCCCACCACTAAGATCATGTTGTTTTCTACACCTCAGCTTTGTAACCAGTCATGTTGTTACCAGTTTCATGATGCCACCTACCCTGTTCTGTTCTTTGTTCTGTACTCCCTCAAACCCTGTATTATGGGAACTATTCTCTTGCTAAGGTTCTCTGGCATTCATGGAGGCAAGCTATGGATCCATTTATTGACAAGCTGATAAATGTTATCTTGCTTGGAGATCTGCCTCAGTTTATCCATTTGTTAAAATTTTATTGAAACAAGGGTTATACTGAGATGCGGGGAGCTAAACTTGTTTTGTTTCATTGTAACAGCAATAGTGCTAAATTTGGTATTTGTAAAACACAAGTAATACTTCAAGAATCTTTCAAATCCAATTCTGATTTAAACTCTTAATTTGCAAAGAAATAATTTCCCTGCCCATTATCTTATTTTGTTCGCACTTAAAAGTACCCTTTCAAGTATCCTAAAATATTTTTTATCAGCTTTCAGGATATTTTGTCAATATTTTGTCAATATCTAAACTATAATTAGTCCTAATTCTAGAACTGAATGTCAATTTGTCCTTTATTATTAGAAAATACTTGCTATTCTAGAAATATTTAAATTATTAGCATTTTTGGATTAGATCATAGCTTTTAAAATGTAATTTTATAGGTATGACAAACCATGCATTTAGATTTTATGCTATCCAACTTTTCTGCATTATTATTTTATGGAATATAAATGACAAACAGAATAGCAAGTTGACATTTATTCCAGACATTTATATTTTATAAATATGTACTGACATCTTTGAAATATAGTGAAATTTAATTACAAAGCAGTCCATGTCTGATCCTTTATATATTGCTGTATATACTCTTTTACTTAGGATAAAGAAAGCTTCAGCATGAAGGCAATACCGTAAGTGATTATGCCCACACATGATTTATTTGATTATATCATTTTGATGTCCCAACTTTATTTATTTATTTATTTATACTTCCATGACTTCATCAGTATGCTTATTACTTCTGAATATACAAACAAGAAGCCTTCTAAACCAGAGAAACTTTAAACATTTTGATGTAATAATGATGCTATCAGTGTTGCACAACTCCTAATGTGCAGTTTCCTCCACTGATGCATATAAGCAGCTTCTCTCTAATTGATAAGCCATAGTGAGTTGCCTTGGGCCTCTGAGATTTCTCCACGACCATAGTTAGCACATGCCAAGGAGAGGACTTGAATTGAAGTCTTCCTAAGTCAAAGGCAGGTCTATTATGCCACATTGTATAGAGTAAGCTTTCAAATATTCACTTGGACTATGTCTATTATTTTGTGGCCAAGCCACTCAAAAAGCTACTTTCAACTAGGAACATGCTGGAAACAGCTTTTTTAGGTTTGCCAAGTCTGATGGTGAAATATTTAGTGTAAGCATGTATACCTCTGAAATGGGAAAATTTTACAAATTAGGACTTCATTTACTGTTTTATTGCTTTTCTAGTGATGAGGAAAATGACGTTAATAATGAAGGTTAACATTAAAAGTGACTTAGGGGGCAGCTAGGTGGCGCAGTGAATAGAGCACCCGTCCTGGTGTCAGGAGGACCTGAATTCAAGTCTCAGACACTTAACACTAGCTATGACCTTGGGCAAGTCACTTAACCCCAATTAACCTCTCCAAAAAAAAAAAGACAAAAAAAAGTGACTTAGATATACTCCCCAACCTCAAAGAGTCAGCTGTTAAACATTTACCAGCATACCCCTGCTTTCAACCCCACAGATTATTATCTGTAAGTAGTATTTCACCAGAGAGAAGGCATTACCAAACTTTCCAAAGGAGAGATTACATCTGACCAGTCTGGTCAGAAAATTATATAGTCCAACTATTGTTTTTAAGGATGTGTACATATAAATGAAATGTTGATAAGTACATTTACAATACATAAGGAAAACCTTATGTTTAATATAAAGGTAGGAAATGACACATATTCCATTGCAATACAAAACATCTAATTAAAAATTAGAATAGTAATTTGCTTAAATATTCATTAAAACCATCTATTACATGCTTATTGTATATATGTCATCTAGGCAAAATAAAAAGATCACTTCTCTTTCTTGGATATTCTCTCCGCTGGTAAACTCACTTCTCTTGCTTCTTTCTTAATGAACTAAACTTGTATTTTCAAACATCTCTCTGACTCCTTTGTTGGTTCCACTTCCTTATCCCTTAATGTCAGGGTTCCACAATGATCTGTCCTTGCCCTCCTCTTCCTTTAGAATCATTCCATTGGTAATTTCATTCATGTCCACAATTTAATTACCATCATTATATAGCTGCCAATTAAATTTTTCCCAACTGAACCTTTCTTCTCATCTTCAGACTGCTTAGAGGATGCTTCCATATGGGTATAATTACCAGAAACTAAAGGTTGACATGTCCAGAACTGAACTTTTACTTTGTATGAAAACTGGCCTTCCTTTGGATTTCAGTAACTGGCAATCCCATTCACTCAGTAACAGATGTGAAACTCTGGTATTCCATTTAACTTCCCCACTGACCTTATGACCCCTCCTCCTCCAATCGGTCTTTTTTGTTTGATCATTTCAGCTGTCTTTCCCTCTTCATGACCCCATTTGGGGTTTTCTTGGCAAAGATACTGGAGTGGATTGCTATTTTCTTCTCCAGCTCATTTTATGAATGAGGAACTGAGGCAAAGAGGGTTAAAGGACTTGCCCAGGGTCTCACAATTAGTAAGTGCTTGAGGGAAGATTTGACCTCAGGAAGGTAAATCTTCCTGAATCCAAGATGGATGCTCTATTTAATGTGTCACCTTTCTGCTCCCCCCCCCCCCATCACCTAGCTGCATTACATATTTTCAATTTTATTTTCAGTTACTACTAATTCACAACTGCTCCCTCCTTTCTTTTTAAACTACCATTAACCAGTCCAAGTCAAACCTTATCATCATCTTCCTGGGTTGTTTTTAATAGACTGCTAACTACTGTCTCCTATTCCTGAGGAATGCATCACCATTCTTCATTATTTAAAAATCTCTTCATGCTACTCTTCTCCTCAAAACCATTCAGTGTTTTTTTTTTTTACTACTTTAAAACTGAATTTCCTCTTTGGCTCATTATATATAATGAAAGAATAAGAAGACAAAATGACTCTAATGCTGATTTTGGTATCATTTTATCTTTGCAGCCTCATCTCCCAATATTCTACAACACGTGCACTAAACTCCATCAGCACTGAACCACTTGCCTTCCCCTTCCACATCCTGTGTTGCTTGCCTCCCTTGTACATTTATTCAAGTTAGTCCCAAGTGCCTGGTAGATTCTTGCCCTCCATCTCCACCTTTAATACCATATAAGAGCAAATTCAAATGCTGGCTCCTCAATAAAACTTTCCTTGAGTTCCCCAATTGGTAATGACTGGGCACAGCAGGCTTTTAGGTGATGGGGCAGACAGTGCTCTGGACCTGAACTCAGGACAACATGAGTGCAAATGCAGCCTCAGACTTAAAGTGTGATCTTAGGCAAATTATAACGTCTGTTTTCATCACCTGTAAAATGGGGATAATAAGAGGGTCTTCTTCTTAGGGTTGTTGTGAGGATCAAATGAGATAATATTTGTAAAACACGTAGCACAATGCCTGACATATACTAGGTCCAATAGAAATGCTTGCTATTTATTATTGTTATTATCAATGATCTTTGTTTTCAGACTTTTCATAGCACCTTTTTGTACTTATACAAGCCTATAAGTATATAAGCATGCATCACTTTGTATTAGAAGAAAAAAGCTACAGGAAAGAAATTGAAAAATCTTGTGATATTTTTGGTGCAGGCTTTCTCTCAAGTGATTCTGATTATAAATCTTACATCCCTTCGAAGATGATCTTGGTGAGTTTTGCTGACTAGAAAAGTCATCACTCTGTCGCCAAGCCTTTGAACTTGCCTATAGGTGCAAAGAACTAGTGGAAAGTGAGGGAAGCAAAAGTCAATCCAACTACAGTAAAAAAAAGTCAGACCCTCTTAGAGAGTCACCACTAACTCAGCTCTTTGGTCTTAGACTTGATTGAATTGAGTATTTCTGGGTTTGGGGGGGTTTTTTGCTCAGGCTAGGTCACCTCAGGCTTGTTAAGACAACTCATCTATTTTGACTGAATTTTCTCTGGCTCAAGACCCTATGTGCTTTCTCACTGATTCTTCAATGGAGCTGAGGAACAAGCTGTTCACACTCTCAGATCCTCTGTCATGGAATTGCATTAGTTTCTCTTTCTGTTTTGCTCTTGATTTATTGGTGCTTAAGGTTTCTTGCCTAAGACCTTATCCTTTTGAATAGCAAGTCATAAGACTGAATGTTTCCCTTTAGTTTATATTCCAGCCCATTTAAAATGGTTACATAAAGGGATTATCATAAAAGTAATATGATTCAAAGTTTTTGCAGGTATCAGAAATGACCTAAACAACTGTAGATGTTACTAATCTGGCAAAATAGCATGTTAAAAGCATAAAAATTCTCTCAAAATGTGAAGCATATGGCAATTTGCCAGGGTAGAGCAATGGCTAACACAGTTCTAGGTCCACATGTGGTAGAGCTTCATTTTTCATCTTTGAAGCAAGAAAAAAAATTGACAATTTAGAATTGTTTTGCTGCTTTCATTGGAAATAATCTTTTGCTCCTTAAATGATATAAAATGAGAGACTAGTGCAGAAGTAGAATAGATTTCATGTGAAAATTAATGAGTGAATATAAACACTAGTTAGTTCTGTTCAATATGATAAATGCATTAGGGAGGCGTTAGGAGTAGCTGTTCTCTGTAATTTAGTCTTAGAAAATTGCCTACAATACTATAAATTAAGTGACATACCTATGGTCACACAGCTTCTATGTACCAGAGGGAGAACTTGAAATGATGTTTTTAGGACATCAAGGCTAGTCCTGTACATGCTATAGCACAGCTGTATCCCAATAATGTGCAGGACAGTTATTGTTTCTGTTTTAAAAACACACAAGTATCCCTCTACATACAGAATAGTATCGTTCTGAAGCATTATCCATAAATCAAAATTCAACGTATTAAGCCTTATTTTTCTACTGAGGAGCATTAAAGAATAAAGATGTATTCTTTTGGAAAATATGTTGATCTCTAGATCAAATTACATCATTCAGGGAAGAAGAAGAGGGAGACTTGTTCTCCTAACCATCTCAAAGTGATTCCTCCTTCCTTCCTCTCTATTGCTGGTTATTACTATTCTATACTCTGGTTTTCCTTAGGACAACCTCAGATGAACAGGATGTAGGTTTTACAAATGACTTAGTTTTGCAAGCCTGTATAAGATACCACTTCCTTTTTGCTCCAACTTTTGAGACTTCCTTTTAGGCTCATTAATGATTAAGGAACTCTTTGGTGCTGCAGTGTTAAGGCACACTTCAATGACAATTATTCCAGCTATTAGTATTCAACCTAGATGAATCAACAGCAGGCTAAAGAGAGAATCTCCTCCTGGGACAATGTGCTCCTTCTGAAAATGCTCTGGGCTGTTCAGTAGTCATATTTTTGCCCAACTGGGATCAAGTACAAACCAACTGCACTCTAAAACCCCAGTAAATTTGGCTTTAATTTCTCCACTGAGCAGAGTGAGGGGCCATTCCTGTCATCAGCTCTCTTCAGCAGAGTTGCTGAGACCCATTGCCACTACATCTGGTTTTATAGCCTATACTAGCAAATTCTTATCACCTCTTAAATCTCTGAACTCCTGTGATAGAGTCACCAGCTACGTAAGAGTAAGTCACTTTCTACTCAACTCCATTTAACAATAGTTTCCCACATCTCTCCCACCATATCCTACTCCGTCTCTGTCCTTTCCTTGGATTGTGCTCTGGAATTCCCATTCATTGTGAACAAATTTCCCTTACTTTTAGTGTATCAGTTATTCTTCAACTCTTCATTCTTTCTCACCCCCATATTTAGTGGCTAATCAACTCCAATGTCTTTTGCTTGACTCTGCTCATCCAGTTCTAGTTCAGTTTGTCTTCATCTCTTCATCCTGGATTGCCACAAGAGCCTCCTAATTTTACTTCTCTTTGCCTAAAGCTTCTTCCCTCTCTAAACCTTCCTCCACAAATATGTCAAAGTGATTTTCCTTCAGTAAAGACCAGACCATGTCACTCTAGTGACTTATTATTACCTCTAGGTCAAATGCAAACACTGTTGTTTGATGTTTTAAGGACCTTTACAACCTGGCTCCAAACTATTTTTCTAGCCTCATTATACAAAATTCCCCATATGAGTCAGCCAAATGGCCTTCTTACTCATGATATGTGTTTCTCATGTGTCATATAAGAGAAACACATTTCATAGTTTCAAGCTTTTTCCCAATCTGTTCTCTCACCTCTCCCACCTTTGCCTCCCAGAACCCTGACTTTCCTTAGGAGCTCAGTTTGTGGTCCCTTCTACGTGAAGCTTTACCTGACTTCTTTGGTTGTTAATGCACTCATGACAATATTATGTTTATGTATTTATTTACATTTGTGTGGGTGTATAAGTACATCTTGTCTAAGCTAGCAGAATGTAAACTCCTTGAGGGAGTTTACTCTCTCTGCCTTGTTGCATTTTTAGTTGTTGTAAAAATATTTCATTGTGAAAAATGTTGATCTTGACATTTTTGGCACTAAAATAAAGCTATGGACACAACCCTTATTTTATTTCCCAAACTTCTGTATTTGTCTTAATATAACAGGCTTTTACATATAGTTATCATAAATAGGCTAGAACACATTTCCCAAATATGACTTGCACAGGAATGACATAGGAAATGTCATTAATGGAGTGTGTCAACAGAAAAGAAGGTGGGACAGCCATTGGACTCCATGATTCACTGATACTTGATGCAATGTTTGAACATCAAAAATAAACATTCATTCCTTATTTATTAGTGCCAGGAATTATGCTAAGCAATGGGGATGCAAAGTCAAGAATAAACCGTTCTAGTCCTCAAGAAGCTTACATTCTACTGACAGATACCATTTAAATACAAGTATAATGCAAGGTATGTAGTAAGGGCTTAATAAATGCTTATAATGCTCAATGCATTCAAGTTTTCATTCCCCCTTAAAATCAATGCATAAATCCCTTGATCCCCAGTCAGGAAGTAATGCAAGTAAAACTCTGGGCTAAAAGATCAATCAGATTCATGATAGAAATCTGCTAACCTGGTTAATTAAATTAAATTCAACAAGCATTTATTAAGGGTCTATTTTTGTCAAGCTCTATGCTGGGTACTGGGGATACAAGGACAAAAGAGAAACAAACCTGGCCAGGACTTCATGCTGATAAAGTAAATATCAAATACATGCAAAATCAATGCAAGGTAATTGGACATGGGATGTTGGCAACTAACATCCAGGCTGAGCAAAAGGCCTCTAGTAGGAGATGGAAATGGAGCCAGGTCTTGAAGGGAGTAAGGGTTCCAAAAGGCTGAGGTGAGGATGGAGAACATTTCAGGCATGAAGAGGACAGCCCGTGCCAAGGCACAGAGACTTGCTGCCTTGAAACAGCATTTCAAAATGTTGTTTATGCTTTATGCTGTCATAATTATACCTAAAAGTTCCATAATTTCTTCAGTATGGATAGCCTTCCCCTATTCAGGGGTGGGGAACCTGTGGCCTTGAGGCAGCATGTGGCCCTCTAGGTCCTCAACTGAAGCCCTATTCAGTCAAAGGACTCAACCGAGGGCCATATGTGGCCTTGTGGCCACAGGTTCCCCACCCCTGCACTAAAAAAAAGACCTTCATGAGTTACTGTGGCTGAAAAACCATCACCAGCAGACCTGCTGCTCTCTGTTGTTAGGGCCTTAGCCTTACTCGAAGCCTTTATAACCTAGTATGTCTTCAAGAGCTCAGAGGTGCTACAAAGCATGGAAAGAGAGGACTTTAAGAAAAGACCATGAATAATTGGTAATACTTCTTCAAATTGGTTTTTAAAAAAATGTAAAGCTGAGCTAGGCTATTTTTCCTTAAAAAGAAAACCTGAAAGGCTGCCAGATGCAAGTATTAATAATCTTTGAACTAATTGCTAAAATAAATAAGTATCCAATCAATCTTCTCTGGGACACAAAATGAAAGGAAGGATAGAACAACATGGCAAGAAAAGTAGAAGCCTCTCATTTGATAATGCTGAGCCCCAAGTATAGTTCTGGCTCACTTAATTTAATTAAAAAATAAACACATTCTTATTCATATATGTAGTGAATGTAAGAACTATTCACATAGCATCCTGTCAAGGATTTAGAGTTAGATCAGCATCCAAAATTCTAATTTCCACTGTGGATAAAGGCAAAACAAGAACAACAGCTATCTGATGCAAACTAAGCCTAATATTAACTCAAAGAATAAGCCTAATGTCCCACATGGAAGCAAAGAATAAGAGAAGTTGTCATTTGGGTGCCATGTATTTTCAAGGTTCCAATAGAATAGAATGAAGGCTAAAACTGGGACGGTAGGAAACATTAGAGTCTATTGAAAGGGGAAAAAAGAAGTTAATCAATGTTTAATAACAATAAATCAAATTTGCTTTCTTTTGGTACACTGCTAAAATTTTAATATTTTAAATGACATTTTAAAAAAACAATTGATTAAGATGTTGATATTAAGGAAGACAAAATGCTCATACTTTGAACATTGAAAAGATTCTTGGGGAATAGGAGGGAGGAAGCATTTGTTAAGCACCTGCTATGTGTGAGGCTCAAGGCCCAACAAAGCAATTAGCACAACGTGTAGCAGGTAGCAGGATATAAATGCTCCTTCACTTCCCATTCCCTTTCACAAATGTTATCTCGTTTTATCCCTACAGCAACCATGCTATGTTACCCCCATTTTACAGTTGAGGAAGTTGAGGCAAACAGGGTTAAAAGAATTGCCCAGAACCGCACAGTCAGTCAGTGTCTGAAGCCATATTTGAACTCAAGTCTACCTGACTCCAGGCCTACCATTCTATCCCTGTACCACTTAGCTCCCTCAGGAATCTTAATATATTCCAATGGCTATAGAATACTGAATTGCTGTTTTGTGATCACGTAAAAAACGATAGAAAAGTTCTATTGTGAATTCACTATCATTCTTTCACTCTAAGCTTTGATGTCTTTCTACCCTACATTTTGATCTTTTAATTTGAAGCTCACCCATAAGCAATAAAAACTTTTTCAATGAAGCATTAAAAGTATGACTAGATTAATGATTGCATACAGTTTCACTCATTTAATTCTACTTCATCAAATTAGCCTTCAAAACCTACAGACCATCTGTGAAAATCCAGTTGACTTCTCAGGGATACATTTGCCCTGTTGCTGTGCTCAGTACAGCTATCAATTTTTCACACCAACTTGAATCCTGGACCTCTGGTACCCTATTTCCTCTGAATTCAACATCTGATGAGAAGACTTTGATAAGCATAGCAGACATTAATTACTTGAATTTCATAAATTAAACTGTCAGCAAAATTATGCTGTTCAAAATTTTTAATGATTCTGTTATCTCAAGGGTTTTATATCCCTTCTCTGTTAAAATTCTTCTCCTGAGAATGGTAAAGTAGAAAGAATATGAAATGATAGAAAGATACAAGTCAGAGGCCTAGGTTCTGGTTTTGCCCCTTACAAGTTATGTAAACTTAATCAAGTTATTTGCACTGAGTGCACTTAATTTGTTCATGACTAAAATGGAGATAACAGTCCCTGGCTAACTCACTGTGGCTATTAAATGGAACAATGAACGAACTTTATAAGGAGGTAATATAATTATGTTATTTTCATGATTTTTAAAGAGAAAGAAGTCTGGAATTTTAATATTTTAAAGGAAAAACAGATGCTATTTAGAGGAAGCCTCTAATTTATAAATGTTTTTATATGCCCCAAGTTTTAGGTCAGTCTAGAGATTACAATGTACTTTCCAGTGGAAACTAGTGATTAGGTTCACAAGTCAGCCCATGCAAGTCTAAATTAATATAAAATCAACCAACCATATAAAATATTTTACTGGAAAAATTGTTTTCAACTTGAGATGCCCAGAAAAGATGCACTAATTTAACAAACATTTGTTGTTATCTCTTACGCTTACAAGTTGTCCTTGTTAAGGTCAGGATAAGCAGGGAAAGGGAGGATGGAAGAAGATAATTCTTAGAGAGTTTGTCTCCTTTTCTCCACTAGTTCTGCTATGCTAGACCCCACTCTGGTACAACTATGGGATGAAGGGATAAGTAGTATTAAGGAACAGGCTCCAACCTAAGAGTTTAACCAAAGTGGGGCATAAAATAGATGAGAAACAAAGAAAGGAAATCCCAGATGGTTTCAGCAAAGAAGGAGGGGAAATATTTGTAGACATTAGATCATATCTCTGTGACAGTTATTCACATATAAGGAATATAATTAAGTCAAGAATTGATTTATTAGGCTATCTTTATCCCTCATCACTATTTCTATTTACAAACAGAACATTTATATTAAAAACCACACATTCATAGTGTTATCTGTATTCACTCAGTTGCTGCACTGAAGTGAGAACTACTAGCTGACACAGGCTGGCATGGAGTGGTAGCCAAAGCAGGCACCAAACAGCAGAATTTTGCACAAATAACACATGTTTCAGCACTTGCCAGTTCCCATACTACCCCATCTGGATCTCCCATTGCTTCTAGTCAAGCCTACTGGAAGTTCCATCCCTTCCTTTTGGCTTGGTTACTTTATCTGAACCCAATCTGTTCTCCACTGAAATCCTACTGAGTTTGCTGAACCACAGCTTGTCTATGGGATTAATGATGCTCGAATAACCCCACTGGTCCCTGGTAGGTGCATTAATAAACATTTCGTTGTTGTTGTTGTTGTTTAGCTGTTTCACTTGTGCCCAGTTCTTCATGACCCCATTTGGGGTTTTCTTGGCAAAGATACTGGAGTCATTTGCCATTTCACTCTCCAGATGAGAGTTACAGATGAGGAACAGAATTAAGTGACTTTCCCAGGGTCACACAGCTAGGAAGTATCTGAGGTCAAATTTGAATTCTGAAAGATGAGTCTCCCTGACTCCAGGCCTGGCATTCTATTTAATACACATACTCATTGAGTTAATAGTGAAAGCATTGAAAAGTTAATTACATGTAGCTGTTCTTTTTACCCTACAATTCTCCTCCACTTCTTAGCCAAACTTATTGAGAAAGCTGTTCACTTCTCCTTTCAGACATTTCTAACCCCTCTGTAGTCTTATTTCATCTCCATTGTTTGATTGATGTTTTTTCTCTTCAAAGTAAACAATTGTGCTTTAATTGCTACCCTTCTGGAATGCTCTGCAGCCTGTGATGTTATTGATGGCCCCTTTCTCCAGAATATTTTCTCTTCTTTAGGTTTTCATCACACTAGCCTTTCCCAGGCTTCCTCTTACCTGTCTGACTACTCCTTCTTTGTCTTCTTTTCGGTTCTTCAAATGGTCTCACCCAGCAACTGTGTACTTCTTTTCCTCTCACTTCATGCTGCCTTTCTTGGTGATTCCATCAGCTCTCTTAGCTTAAATTATCCTTGCAATGCAAATGATTCCCATATCTATATAACATGCACAGTTACAACACTGTTCCGAGCTCCAGCTTTACACCACCAACTGTCTCTTGAACATCTTGAATGGGATATCCCTGATGCATTTCAAAATCAACATGTTGGAAAGAGTATTATTTACCTTCCTTCTAATCTTCCCCCTTTTCCTAACTTCACTCTTACTGTCAAAGGCATCACCACCATTCTCCTACTTAACTAGGATCATAATCTTGGAATCATCCTCAGTTTCTCTCTTGTGCCTAGGACAGTGTCTAAGCACAAGCATTAATAAATGCTTGCTGACTGACTGAACAAAGGAATTTTTCAGAGTGATTGGAATTCATAGTTAAAAAAAAAAGAACGTTTTAATTTAGGTACTGAATGCAGGCCAAAGATAAGAATGAAATACTAATATTGACAAAAACTGAACAAGAGGTTAAGACTTCTACACTTTAAGATACTTTTCCAATAGATCTAAAATAAATTTCAAGAATTCCAAGCCGCTATAACAGACAAGAGAAAAATAACTTCAGGGATAAAAACCATCATCTAATTAAAGAATTATGTGTAGGCATGTAAATACATACACACACATATACAATGTATGTATTTCATATAATATATGTATGTATATATGTATATATTTGTATTATATATAAGTACAACATATAGTTATACATCATGCAATGTACATACATATCTGTATAAGCATGTATGTGTGTATGTGTGTGTGTGTGTGTAATTACAAGTGTAATAAACTTATAAGTACCAGAGCTATGGGTAGAAAGAAGATGAGGCAGTAGGATAGGGCATGAATATTCAAGGCAAGAAGTCAAAACAGGATTTCTGGGAAAGTTTTGTGAAGGCCCAAACCTAGAGGAGCATCCCAAAGTTGGTTCTTAACAAAGAATGGAAATAGGGCAGGTTCTTCCTGAAGGTGAAATATGAGATAGGTTGCAGTGCCTTAAAACCGTTTAGCTCAAAACCACTTAGGCATGCATGTACTGGGGAGATACAAATAACAGAGGAGGCCATTGTCTGAAGGCAAACAGAATCAAGAATCAAGAAAACTAAAAAATGGTGAGGAAGTTTCTCAAATACTCCTTGCCATGACTGGAACAAACTGTGGGCTTAATTGGCTGTGGTCAGTAAGTGGTTAGATCTAGCTGGAATGCTGGGTAAGGAAGAAAAGAGAAGATTTAGCAAGCATTTGTAACCAGGATGCATTAGGGTGGAGGGAATTGTGAGTGGGATGGGGTTTTACTCCCTCTTCTGGCCAGAATTTGGGAAGGGGCTGATTTTCTCCCTCAACCATCCTTTTCTCTTTTCACCCAGCAAACCAAGAACTGGGGACTTTTTTTGACTCACGCCTCACTACCCTATCCCTCCTCTTCACATCAAAGGTTGGAGACTTGCTTGAGGTGCCAGTTTTTGATCAACAGTACCTGGTTATGATATTGGCTTGATCATTATCCTATGAGCAAAATGGCTTAGGTTTATATTGGTCACATTCTTTGCTTTTTTCTCTGCTTATAAACACAAGTTACCAAGTTAAAAAAAAATCACATCTTCTCACGTATAAAACTTTTCTATTTATAGCTTTTAGGTTAGAGTCAAATCCTGATCACTAAAACAGCAGAAATAGCATAGTTTTCTGTACAGTTTTTTAGTTCATCGTATCCCAGGTAGGTATGCGCATCCTTTATACCCTGCCCCTTCCCCAGAACAAAATAAACATACAGACAAACATGCAGTACAAAGCATTTATGACTAAAAATGGATTTTTACATTCAAAATCAGGAAATATCAAGAGTTCTTAGGAAAAGCTAAAAAACAAGATAGAAGCACCTATGAGCAAACAGTCGGAATTCAGCATAATGTTTGGCATGTGGTAGGTGCTTAATAAATATTGATTGATTTTAATAATTGAATGAGACAAAGGAAAAGGGAAATTGGGGAGAGTTAAAACCATTCAGAGCTTTCTTCACTTCTTAAAAGGTTGGTTACGAACAAGAGCTTCAGTCTATGTCTTTTATTTTATTGATTAGAGAACGGTCATTGAAGCCTTCCTTCTTTTATTAATACTTGGTACTGGAGCACTTACTATAAGACCCCTGGAGCAATCTGACTGCCCTGGATGCTGTCAATCTTGCCCTCTTATTTCCAGTCTACTCCATTTTGCTTCTATAGGGAGATTTTGTTTTCTCTGGTCTTTCACATAACAATTTAAAAACTCTTGGTCCAGAGGAACTTTCCTTGTCCTCACCCTCACTATCAAGTTTTCAAACCCTTTTCCTCAACCTTGAGGAAATCAGTGGGAACTTGTCAGAAAAGAAATCAGTCTAAGCCCTTTTGAAAGCATGGTTATACATCTAGCATTCTCCCTTAAGATACAATTTTCTAGAAGAAAGATTTATCTGTCATGTCTATCTGCTATCTATCTCAATGTGATATTTAATGAGTTAAACAAAAAAACCCAACAACAAAACACCACAATAATTCATAGCAAAAGAACACCAAATCTTCTAGGTCAGAAAAAAGCCCATCATAGAAAAAGAATATACCATCTGACCTGTTACTTTTCACATTTACTTCTTATTGCTCAATAATAAACACTTCATTAATTCAATATTTCAAAAATCAGTGACTCTGCCAGAGTTCATATAACCTCCCTATTGAAATGAGATCACAACTGTGTCATGGAGAGTTGTTAGGGATGAAAAATGTGTTATCCAGCAGCCAAGTAAATGATGAGTCTTTATTAACTTTGAAAGGCAGGTCCTCTATACGACAGACATGCAGTCTTTCAACAGACCCCACTAAGCACTGGAAGAATAGAACAAAGTAAGAAGTAATCCTAGAATATGTAGGAGTTTCTTTGAAATTAATTTTCCCAAGTTCATGTAATTTCTTAACACTATTAAAATTTCACAGTCAAAACTAAAAGTCCTACAACATAACTTTCATTCTAAATTCATTACTAGGTTCTTATTATTTATTCAACTGTTTTTCTTATTGCTAAATATAATTGATAAATAACTTGATATATTTTCCATTAACCTTCATTTTCTTATTTTTGTTCCCATTAGTATCTTTTCTCAAATTAATTAACATCTGGTATATTCAGAGTATGGAATAACAATACTAAAAATGAATTATTTCCACATTTGGGACTGTTATTTCCTTTTTTCAAGACTAAAGACTTTCAAGACTTCAAGACTAAATTGAGCAAGACTTCATAAACTAATCCTATGCACACTGTTATTGATTTTTAAATTCTGTATACTAATTAGAAGGGAATATAGTTTAGAGAAAAGGTTATAAAACTCAGTAGAGGAGTCTATCTTTATTTTTCTCAACTCATCATTTCCTCAAATTTTATTATTTCATCCAAAATTATAATCAATCTAAATTTCTTAGCCATTGTCTCTAAGTGATTTAAATACATTTTAACTGGTCTTGAATAATCTTGGGTATATTCTCCATTTATGATGTATATAGCACCATTAATAAAATTTGACTCAGGACATGCTGTTCTCTGATGAAGATTCTCAGTATGTACAGTGTTCCAATAGCTGCTTTCTAGAAACAAAAAAGCAATTAACAATTCCACTTGAAAATTTTATGTACTTTGGGAATGGGAGCATTTGAGGGATAGGAGTAAGTCTCTCACTTTTTAATTTCATTTCACAGCTTTACTCCTTCAAATATTCCATCATTTTCTCTCCTCCTTACCCCAAATGTAAATGTTATTATCATTGTATTCAAAATGTCCAAAAATTGGGAGTCCACACCCTCATTTCATGATATTTTTTTCAGGATTTTGATTTTAATTTTTTGCTTCTCTGAACTTAACATCATCAATGATGAACATTATATTTAACAAAGAACAGAAGAGGAAGACTATATAAGAAACCACAAGTTTATTACACAAGGCTTTTTAAAAGTATACAATAAATTCAACATGCTAATCCCAAAGCTATACTGCTTGCTTATCTGTCTCTGAACTTCTTTCTTCCTGTTCTTTTCTGTGATTTTCTATAAAAAGAATGGAACTTCTATTTTTCACAATACTTTCCTAAACAAAGATCTAACATATGCATTTATTTAAGATAAAAGAAAAACCAAGAATTTTGTGAATACAACATCTTAAAAATGATACAATTTTTATTACCTTTTCTTTATTGGCTCAACATTGAAGAGTAAGTTCCTATTCCCTTGGTGAAACCTACTTAGGAAGATGCACGATTTTTTTTTCCTGTCCAGTAGGTACCATTTGATAAGTTACTTAAGGCAATAATATGTTGTAGCACAGGAAATAATTCTAACAGGTTATCTAATTTGTCTTTTTTTGTCTTCTTAGAATTAGAAAAGTCTTGATTCCAGAAGCAAAAGTATATACATATATTTATACTACAAAAATAATTCTGTAGGAAACCAATAAATGGATTATCAGGATTTTATAGCCAAAAATTTCAGAGTGATTATCTGGGGCCAAGAACATGCTCCCATTAATGTCAAATTTTTGCTTCTGTTTTGAAGGAAACTCTTCACAATACATATGAGCTACCATTTACTTCTGTAATGTTAATGGAATAGGAAGATCTTCCTTGTTCATTATTAAGCCTATGTGACCTGCTTTGAGCTCTGGACCAGGTCACAGCTGTGATACAGCATGAATCACATGAATCCTGAGTCACCTGGAACCCAATGTGGGAGGACTTTCCCCCACAGAGCAGAGAGCAGGAGAAACAGAGCAGAGAGGGGAAGGAGCAACTTGCCTAGGGAAACTTGTTTGTGAGGAGACCTGACAGGAAGAATGCTTAAGATGTTGGCACTTCCTGGATTAGTGATGAGTACCTTGCCAAATCTTACTTCCTAGTATCCCAATAGTGATGCTCCAAATAAACATTTTGGTTTTGTCTTTGAGGAAAAGAGTATATTATATTTTGTGTATCTACCCTGGAAATAAGTACGCATATTCATAGCAGCTGCTATGGGTATCACATTGGCATTATAACTTCAAAATGAGGAGAATAAATATTCTGACATCAGAGTCTCTCAAATTTTCTAATAAAAATAATGGAAAATATTAATCACATAAAACTAAGGAAGTTATTTTAATAACAGTTTAAAAGAGACCTCAGTCATAAAAAAATATGCAAATTTAAATAATGGATTTTGTTCAGATTTGATGCACTATGAATTATAATTGAGTTAAAGATTCTGGCAATTTGAAAGAAAGTCCAGGAAAGTGAATGTAAAGAATCTACATTAATCATAGTTTGGTTTTTATATTACCTGACCTTTTGACAGAAGGCTATAGAAATATGAGCAAATTATTATATAATGAGCTAGAATCTATTGCATTAACTAGATGATCATATATCCCTTAACAGAAAATAAAAAAGAAAACTGCTAACATTTGAAAACTTATATAGTAGGTAACGTATTTTTCTCGGCAAAAGGTATATGTAAATTTTAAATGCTTTGACTTCTTAAAAAATAATTTAAAAGTTTAGCTCCAAAGACTTTGTATACTTTTAGTTTGACTTGAAGAGGGTTTTGTTCAAGAAATTTTAATTTTAAATAGCAATGACAAAAATGCCATTACCTTGTATTATTATATCTCTTTTATGTCCTAGTACTGTATGCTCAAATCAAACTAGATCATGCCTCTCCAGTTCATGCAGCAAGTTCTCAATAAATATTTGATCTTGAAGATGACGATATTCTAAATCATTGCCATAGTTGCCATTAAAGAGCATACAAAGACAAAGGAAATTATAGCTTAAGAAAGGGCTTTTGGAGGACATTGAAGTATTAACTAATGGCATTTGGGGCACAGTGAATAGAAAGATAATCTCAAGTTCCAAGTAGAAGCGTATAAGTGAGATTTAAGCATATAAAGAAAGAAGATGATTAAACACTGCTCATATGTCTCTGTTAAAGTAGACTAGATTAGCTGAAGCACTCCTAGAGAAGTCAACAAATGTGGGTGTTAGTAAAATAATTGGTAATCCTTCACTATTCCATAGTAATTCAATTGTAATGTAATGGTAAGTAATAGCAGTGTTAATAAACATTACTTGTTGTAAGTAATTAGAAGTAAGGCCTTCTCCATGGAGATGCCTCTACTACAGTCTCAAAAAGAGGACAGGAATACATTTAAAAAGCTTGATGGAAAAGAAAATTCAGAATGAGTTAGATATAGACAAGTAGAGCACTTTTGTTACTATCAAGTTAAATTATATATATATCTATAGATAAACAGATACGTGTATACAAATATAGATATATTCAAAAACTATATGCTGGAGAAGTTCATGGTTTTTCTCACAATATTCTTTTTGGCTCACTGAAATGTCTGTTGTTGTTTGTTAAGTTTATGATAATTTTTAAATCAATGTAGAATGCAGGAAAAACTATTCCACAAAGAGTATTTTCTGGGGTAAGAAACCTGTCGAATAAACAGGGAATTTGTTTAAGCTTTAAAATAATCTTCCTAATGAGAATCAAATACAAAAAATGGTCATTTTTAGTCCCTTTACTCAGAGTACAATATCTGTGGAGTGGAGTATCTCAAAAATTTTGTTTTAAATTGATGTTTTCTCTCCCATTTGTTTACTGGAAGTATTTAAACCAGAAAATGTAACAACATGATATTGCTTAAGCAGTGGGATTTTTTTTTGTTTTCTTTTTTTAGATTCATGGAATATCAGAGCTCTTCATTCTTCAAGGCAAGAAACTAGATAATCTGAATTAATTTTTATTTACCCTTTGTCTTGCATTTTTCCCCCACTCTACAATGGCCAAAATCTTAGAGTCATCTAACTCTGTATTCGTTGCTTTTCCCAGTAGACCAGAGTAGGTACACAAATCCCTGACAACAAATTTGTGGATAGATTTCATGGGGCCCCTAATCTTACATGGAGGATAAATTACATCTTTATTTTTACTAATCCTCAGCTGAATTTTAGTATGAACCACCATTATAAAAAAACAAACAAAGATCATTCTCAAAGGGGGCTTCATGAGAATGCCGAAGGAGCCTACGGCAAAGGGGTTTAAATAAAAAGGTTAAGAACTCCAGACTACACTGAACTTTCCTTTTTGTAAATGAGGAAAATGCTTGGTTAAGCAACTTGCCCCTGTCACAGAGGTAGTAAAATAGTCAGGATGTAAACACACGTCTTCTGCCTGCAATTTCACTGCTTTCTGTCTTTGAGATCCTATATTCATGATAGATTATATTTAAAGAATAGTGTCTTCCAAAAGCTTTAGAATAAAATGACATTTTTTCTATATCTGTGTGTTTATAGATATATGGAGAGAGTGATTGATAGAGCTGAAGAAAGGAAGGAAGAATAATAGGCAAGTAGTGTGGTATAAGGGATATAAAGCCTTGGAGTCAGGAAATCTCCCTTTCCAATCTCACCTCTGCCACATATCAGCTTGGGTGACTCTGGGCACTTAATTTCTCAGTGCTCCAGGCAAGTTTCTAAGACTAAGTTGCCAGAAAGTGGAGTCCTACAGAGCTATGCAGTTTCCCTGAAGTGTGCTCTCCATAGCAATGAAATCACGATTAACAAAACTTACACTGACTGAAAATCTGATGACAGTCTTTACCACTGACATGTTTCTCATTTTCTAGTACAGTTTTTGTGAGTTAGGAATTTTTTGAAGAAGTGTACAGTTATCTTAAACTACAGAGAATATATTCCAGAAAAAGTATTGATTAAGTCATATTTAAATTCAGTAAATCCTGTTTTTCACCTGACTTTCTTTAGATAATAAGCTCTATTTTCTCAGAGAAATAAAATATCCAAAGTCATCATAGAAAGTGAGAGAGGTAGAACTCTAACCCAAGTCTTCTGCCTCAGAGGCACTCAGGGGGTACTTTCTCTATTCTTTATCTGAAATAATAATCATTCAGACCTCAAAACTGTTTTTGATTGACTTATTCCCCCAAGCAAAAGTTCTAGTTCATAGACATGGAACACAAAATAATTTGGTTATTTTAAACTTCACATTTTTATTCATACTTTGTGAAAGTGATTCAACCTGAGATTTATATGCTTTTTGTTTTTTAATATATGTTGCAGTATCAGATAAAAGAACAGTTTTATGCTAAGCATTAAATAGTTTTCTTTTGGGGAGTAATAATGGACTTGGTTCCTTATAGAGTCATATAGAATTATATGGCTTGAAGTAGCTTTTAAGAGATACACATACCTCTATAATCATAGCATTGCTATAAAAGTCTGTCACCATTTCCATTAAAAGCACTTAACTCAACTGTTAAATATCCATTAGGGCTAAAATATAGCCAATAACATCCAAAAGTAGGTTACTATTAAAATAATATAAATGTGTACTTTAAATGTAGAATTACAAAACACAGTACTTAACGGGAAAAAAAAACAAGCAACAAACTTGTCAAGTCTGTACTTTTTTCTGAAAATAACATTCTTGAACTATAAAATGAAACTTCTACCATGCTGAAACAGTTTTTAAACCTGTTCTAAGAATTGATGAAAAATATTTACCCAAGGCGACTATAGAAAGAAACACTAATCCACATTCCCAGCATTTTAAAATAAATGATCAACTGAACTTATGAAGGGGACACAAGAAAGCAGGCAGATATCTGTACTGCTTCGTTAAATCTAATATGTACTTTTAAAACACCAAGTTTTATGTAATAGTTTCATAATTTTATATGCAATCCTCTTTTTTAGATCTTCTTTGTGTAAGGGAGTATTTTTAATTGTTAAATTCATAATAAAAATTTTAGAACAAATATAATATTAAGTAAAATTATAATAAAATAAATTAAAATTCAAATAAATGAAGGAATGATGGCTGATCATGAAAATTAAGCAGTAAGTCTGAAATAACAAATCTTTGCTTTCTTTCAATAACTTTGTTTATCTCACAGATTACAATGAGCTTTCTAACTGCTTCAAATCAACTAACCTTCTGTTTGACTCAGTTTCCTCAATTGTGATGAGCATAATAATAGCAACTACCTATCATGGTTGCTGTGAGGATCACATGAGATTATATTAATAAAGCCTTTTGCATAATTTCTGGCACACAGAGGTCAGCTAGGCATCATAATGGATAGAGCACTGGGACTGGAGTTAGGAAGACTCAGAGAAACTTTATGTAAATTTTTTCCCACATTTATGATTAATATTTGTGTATCTCCCTCCCCCCCACATTTATTCTTCTCTCTCTCCCTTAACTCATGCCCTGCTGAAAAGTGTTTTGTTTTTGGTCACTGGCTTTCCCAATCCATCCTTCCTTCTATAAACTCTCCCCCTACCTTTATCTTCCATTATCTCCTTCCCCTCCTACTTTTCTGTAGGGTAAGAAAGATTCCTAAGCCCAACTAAGTATATGTTATTCTTTGAGCCAATTCCTAAGAGAGTAATGTTCAAGCATTGACTGTTATCCTCCTGCCCCCAATCTTTGTTTCCACAAAATTTTTTTTACCTCTCTCATGTGAAACAATTTATCCATTCTACCTCTACCTTTTCTCTTCTTCCCGTGTATTATTTTTTCTCACCTCTTAATTTTCTTTTTAGATATCATCCCATTATTGTCAACTCACACCTGTTCCCTCTGTCTATATATACTCCTTCTAACTTCCCTAATAATGATAAACTTCTTAGGACTTAGAAGTATCATATTCACATGTAGGAATATAAATGGGTTAACCTTATAGAATCCCTTATGACTTCTTTTTCCTGTTTACCTCTTTATGTTTCTCTTGGGTCTTATATTTAAAAGTCACCTTTTCTATTCAGCTCTGGTCTTTTCATCAGGAATGTTTGAAAGTCCTCTATTTTCTTGAATATCCATTTTCCCACTAAAGGATTTTACTTAGTTTTGCTGCATAGATGATTCTTGGCTGTAAATCTAGCTGCTTTGCCCTCCAGAATATCATATCCCAAGCCTTCTGATCTTTAATGTAGAAGTTGTTAAATCTTAGGTGATCCTGACTATGGCTTTACAATGTTTGAATTGTCTCTAACTGCTTGCAATATTTTCTCCTTGACCTGGGAGCTCTGGAATTTGAATATTATATTCCTGGGAGTTTTCATTGTGGAGTCTCTTTTAGGAAGTGATTGTTGGAGTCCTTCAATTTCTATTTTACCCTCTAGGACAGTGGTTCTCAACCTTCCTGATGCCATGACCCTTTAATACTTGTATGTGAGCGTATCTGCATGTGCGCAGACCCACCTGGAGACGGATAGAGGAGTGGTGTCTTGGTTCCTAAGACCATTGAAAATATGTGTTTTCCGATGGTTTTAGGCAACCCCCAAAGGGGTCATGACCCACAGGTTGAGAATTGCTGCTCTAGGACATCAAGGCCATTTTCTTTGATAATATCATAAAATGTAATATCTAGACTCTTTTTTATTATGGCTTTTGGGTAGTTCAATAATCCTTAAATTATCTCTCTTTGATCTATTTTTCAGTTAAGTTGTTTTTTCCAACGATATATTTCACATTTTCTTCTATTTTTTATTTTAATTTTTTATTGTTTCTTGATGTCTAATGAAATCATTAATTTCTACTTGCCCAATTCTAATTTTTAAAAATTTTCTTCAGTGAAAAGTAGGACTTCCTTTTCCATCTGGTTAATTCTACTTTTTAAACAAGTTTTTTTTTCTTCAGTGAATTTTTGTATATCTTTTTTCCTATTTGGCAAATTCTGTTTTATAAAGGAGCTTTTCTCTCCAGTGAATTTAAGGTGTTATTTTCTACAGTATTTTCTTTGTACTTACTTTTTCAAACTGTTGACTTTTTCCTATGATTTTCTTACATCACTCTCATTTATTTTCCCTTATTTGATTCTAAATTTGATTTGATTTGATCAAATAAAATTTGATCTTTTATTTGATTCTAAAAATCCTTTTTGAGGTCTTCCAGGAATTCTTTTCTAGTCTGAAACCAATTCACATTTTTTTTCTTTGAAGCTTTGGTTGGAACAGTTTTGACATTTTTGTCTTCTTCTAAGTTTGTATTTTGATCTTCCCTGTCAGCATAGTAACTTTCTATGGTCAAGTTTGCCTCTTTTTCCAATCTATTTCTTGATTCTTGACTTTATGTTAAAATTGGGCTCTACTCTTGGTAGGAGGGAGTACTGTCCAAACTTCAGGGGTTTTTTGTGTGTGCTGTGGTTTTCAGAGACAGTTCTGCAGGTCTCTTCAGGGTGTTCCAAACCTCATATTTTAGGTAGGATATTAGTAGTCTGGAGAGCATCCTGAAAAATGCTGATGAAGATAGTTGAATGCATGCCTTAAGAGGACTACAGACAAGAAGTGAGGATGCACATAATCTTGCCAAGTGTCAAGCTAAGAGGGTTCTAGCAGCTGTCATTAAGAACCTGGCAAGGTCTATTTTTCCCAAAATGGCACAATGATGAATAAAGGGTAGAAACTGGTAAAAGGTAAATTAAAACTTGATAAAAGGAAAACTTTCCTATACAAAATTCAAAAGCATAATGAGATGTCTCAGTAGATACTGGGTTCTCCATTACCACAAGTCTTTAAGCAAAGACTGGATGACCCTTTATTGGGTATAATATAGTGGGGATTCATATTTGATTATATATTGGACTAAGTGGCTCCTAAAATCTCTTCCTACACTAATGTTCTCTAAATTCTATGATTCTTCCCACTCCTACAATAAAGCTTCTTCAGTTTCAATTTATAAAAACTGCTTCTTAATAAAACCATGAAAATCCAATATTACTCCAAATATTTTTGTCAACATCAATAGTTTTATACATTTAGATAGCCTGGGAAGCTTTGAAAAAGTATTACATTAGTAGTTGGCTTCTTAAGGCAAAAAACAAACTTGCTTCTCTTTCTCTTTACTCCTCCTAATTTCTTCTTCTCTAGTACTCTACCTTCAATCTTGAATAATAACAGACCATATACTTTAAAAAAATTCCTCTGATGGGCACAAAGTCTATCAATACATAATAACAATTAAAATACATAATTTTCTTTGTATTTATCTGAGAAATTTAAGTTTTCCCAAAAGAATATAAATGTTCTTTATATATTTAAATCTTGAATTTCAATATATGTAAAAATGAAATGTTTATTCTCCAAGCCCAAATTTCAGTTGAAAAAGATTTCTTTTTACAAATTATTTTAGGGCCTCTTTAGAAAGGAGAGTTGTGAGAGTCCCTTTTGAATGACTCTGTCAACAAAAGTCAGAATTCAGTTAAACCAATTCATCTAGTCCAAATCTTAGATAATTTAAGGTCATTTATGAATCAAATTTCAATGGCTTAAATTTTGGATATAACCAGTAAATTTTTGTATTCTTCTATGTTGTTCCTGCAAGGAAATAAAAATCTTGGCTCTTCAATCTTCTCCTTTAACTTGTTTTTGTGATGTCACATTTTAATAAAAATGATTTATTAGTCTGTCTTATTTTTGGACACTTTAATACTGTTTATTTCAAAGACTTGTACAGTTGGTACTGGTAGTTTTATATTGGAGTGATTAGTAATAGAGAAGGGATAGACTGTCTGGAAGGTTTACTAGTTTCTTGGCAGAGAGAAACAATAAAACATTTCAGTATTTCTATTGAGAACAAAATAGTTCAAGGTATGTGAATTAATGATCATTCCACCTTCCATGAAATGGCATTTTTAGCCTGAATTTATAGAATACTTTAGAGATTTTGAGTTATTTTTCAAGGTAATAAAGAGACCCACTAGGAATTAGTTTATTTTTTTAAGTACCTATTATGTGCATAGCTCTGGATTGCAAAACAGATTAAAATGGTCAACGCATCAAATAGTTTGTAATCCAGTAAGGAAAAATGGGAGGTGCACAAATAAGTGCTTACAACTATATCAGAGATTAAGTTTAGAGGATAAATTGAAATAAAGTATTATGAGAGATTAAAAGAAAGAGAAAGAGAGATATCATCTCTACTTAGGGGATATAAATAAAAGAACTACAGACAAAAACCAACAAACACACATACAAAAACACGTGTTTCCATCAAGGTATAGTAGGTTCCCAAGGTCTAATCTAGCTTCAAGATTATATGTTGCAATGCCCTATGTTTGGTCCCTCCTGACAACAATCCACGTTTAGCTGCCAAAGTGATCTTCATAAAGAGCAGGTCTGACTAGGCAAAAATGTAAAATCCTTTGTTTGGCATTGAAAGCTGTTTATAACCTCTTCTTCTGTGCCCCCAACCCTATGCCATTTCCAGTCTTCCTTTACCCTTACATCAACTACCCCCTCCTTCAAACACTCATACTGTCCTCTTTGATATTCCTCATAGAAGACACTCTGTCTCCAATTCTGGATATTTTCAGTGACTGTCCCCTCGAGCAAGGAATGCTCTCCCTCCTTGGGCTCTCTTTGCCTTCCTTTGGCTTCTCTGGCTTCCTTCGAGTCCCTAGCTAAAATTCCACTTTCTGGATTCCCTTTTTCTCTAGGGCCTTTCCTCTGTTGATAATTTCTGATTTACTGTATGTGTGTGTGTGTGAGTGTGTGTGCATGTGTGTAATCTTTTGTACATAGTTTTTTATGTTATCGCCTCCATTGGATTGAGTCCTTGAGAGCAGGGATTGTCTTTTGCCTTTTTTGTGTGTGTGTGCTACCTTCCCCAGCACCAAGCAGAGGGCATGGCATGTAGTAGACACTTACATTTTATCAGCTTTCTGGAAGTCTGTGGTTCTCTGGCAAGTCATGACTTCCCTGAGCACCAGCTTCGATATCAATAAAATAGGGATTATAACCTCAGCATTATCTCTCTCACACATTGTTGTGACAATTTAAAAAGAATTTGTATGAAAACTGCTTTCCTTATTATAAACATAATATAAAGATAATGCATTATTATCCTTCACAGTAGCCTAGAGCACCTCTAAGCACCACAAATCCATGAGCCCCACTGAGCACATCTAAACTAAGCCCAAAGGGAGGGACTGAAATGAATGAATTAATTAATGTTAAAGCATCAAAGTTCTAAACAATTGCCAAGCACTATGTTAAGTGCTGGAGATAGAAATATAAAAGCAAAGTCTCCACCATTAAGGAACAGTGGATTCTGACAGAAAGTGGTGAATAAATAGTCATCTCTTCCATACTGCATGGGTTAGGTATGGGTAGGAGGAGAGCTGTGATTAGGAAAATCTGCAAAAATGTTTTGCCTTTCCCTTTGTTCCAGAAAATAAATCTCAATTATCATGGTATTAAAAGAGAAATTATGTTGAGATTGTGCAATACTATACATACATTTTATACATTTCTGAGTTTCTGAACTTTTTCTGTGTCATCTGCTGGCTTTTACATGTCATTTGGGGTTTCTGCAAAACTCCCCAAAAATTCCCAGTTAATTTCTTATGCCAACTTGTAATATATGGAAACTGCAATGGGGAAACTTGTGACGTGGAAGGAATACCTGTAGAGGGTCTTTACCTTGAGTATTTTTTTAACCTATCTGAATGATGGATATTTAGAATGACAATTTTTGCCCCAGAGAAGAGATAAGAGGCTCTCTTTTTTTTTTTTTACAGAAGTGGAAGATTATGGGTAGACTCAGATATTTTGATTAGTTTTTCTTAACTTCATATTTCCTTTTTCTATGGTTTCCTACAAGGGATGGTTCACTGTATAGGGAAAGGCTGAGGGATATAATCAGAAAGTTATAATACAAAAAAAATTTATCAAAAATATTTAAAAGTTAAATCACATTCTAAAGTAGGAGACTGCCTACATTGTCTTTTTTTTTATTTCACAGAAAGAAGTTTAAAAGGAAGAAGTATGCTAGATATTCTCTAGTCAGCCAGTCTCATTCAATAACTACCTATTAAGTGTCTCCTCTATGCCAGGCACTATTCTTTTGCTTTTTTTTTTGTTTTGGAGGGGTTAAGTGACTTGCCCAAGGTCACACAGCTAGTAAGTGTTAAGTGTCTGAGGAAGGATTTACACTCAGGTCCTCCTGAGTCCAGGGTTTGTGCTCTATTCACACCATTTAGCTGTCCCCAACCAGGCATTATTCTAAGAGTTGGGGGAACAAAAGCAAAAGGTAATCCCTGTTCTCAAGGAACAGGCAATCTCCAGATGCTGCTTAATCCAGGATGATGTTAGATTGACTACATCAAGGGGCTTCTTGAATGGGATCAACCACTCAAAAGGAATTGTCCACCCAGGGGAAAAATAAAACAAAACAAATGGAATAAGAATACACATTGATCATATTATTATGACTTATGGACAGTCTATTCATTTAGTTCCTTATTACATGCATATTAAATAATTATATTTCCATGTCAATATTCAACTACTTCTGTGATACTGCACTAAGTATTAATTGATATCAAACTATTTATCTATAGCCAAAGCCCATGTTTTAAATATTGATATTATCCTTCTGTCATGATAATACAAAACCTGAATCTAAGAAGAGTAAACATTCTGAATGGAAGAATTCTAGAAGGCAGGAAGAATAAAGGAAGAAAAATGTAGTATAAGAGTATGAAATAACACATAGTAGTTCTCCAGAGGTTACAGCATTTTATCAGATATGATTTATGAACAAGAAGTGAAGTAAAATACATCATCAAAGGACCTTTGATCAGAAAAGGAGGTGGGTTGGTCATAAATGAATGAAGGAAATAGATGAGAGAATAGAAACAACTAAGAGTAAGAGAAAGAGAGAGAAGAAACAGAGACAGAGAGAGAATGAACATTAAATTGACAGCCAAGAAATCTGAAAAGACATACAGGTAAAATTTTAGTATGTTGAATATATCTTTTGCAGAAAGACATGGACAAGAACTGCAGAGGGTGAGAATGCATAGATATGCTGTGATCTACACTGATAAATGCACATCTGTGGGAACACAGATCTTTCAAAATATTTAAATAGGCAGAAATAGCAAAACATTTCTAATGTTTAGCAAAATTGTGACTCTTTTCTTTAATATATAATATGCTATTGATAGACTGTGTCATAATGTTGTACATAAAGAGTAGGCTTTTTAATACATTTTTTTCATACTGTCATGCTTTGCTTTGAATTGTTAGTAATAGCACAATTGTGGACACTACAATTTTGAATCAGAGAATTATTCACTGTGTTTCTATAAAACTGAATGGAGTCATGATTTTTATTTTTTTTTCCTGTGAGTATGATGGAGATAGATGTAAACCTTGCAGTGAAAGCATTCTCTAATTAACACGATTATTTGTCTATGTCAAATACCTAATTAGGATTTTTTTCTGTCCAGTAAATTGGTCTAATTTCAAATCCCACTGCCAAAAAGGAGAAATTGAGGGCAAAAAGAAACAAAATTAGAATTTCAATGATTAGCCTAGGTTACCAGATCAAATAACCTATAAGGTGATACTCAAGGACATTTGGTTGGAATAGTAGCTCATGTTTTTATAATGATATGTAGTGTAAAAAGTATTTTCCTCATAACAATATTCTGAAGATGATTGTATAACTAATATTATTTCTCTTTTACAGATGAGAAACATGAGGCTCAGACAGGCAGAGTGACTTTTGCAAGATCACATCACCAATAAATTGCAAATTCGTTGAATTAAGGATGAATAGCCTTTGCTCTTCAGCATCCTATCTCACAATCCTTACTCCACATAATACATGCACATTGACCACACAAAGGTACTAACTGGATAATTTTTGAGACAGAATCAGCTTTAGAGACTATTAGTCCACTCCCCTCATTTTATAGATGAAAACCTCAGGTAGCAAAAAGCTTAATTTGGTTATCCAAAATTTCCTGACTAAATAATAACAGAACTAAAAACGTGCTTTCCACTCTACCACATTTTTATAACAGCTCTTTCTCATGGATACTCTATTTCTTGGTCCTTTTATTTATATGCTTTTTGACATCTTTGAAAAGAATACTATATTTGGTGTCAGAAATTCCAAAAGTGGCTCTGCTACAGATAGGTTATATGATCAAGGAAGACTTTTTTAAAGCTCTTTGGGCCTCAGTTTTAATCTCTGTCATTGATATCTATTTATATCTATATCAATAGATAAATATATACTTATATGATGTGGATATATGTGAATGTACACACATATGTATTGGACACATATGTGTATAGATCACATGTGTGTACATGCATTACTGTGTGTACATCTATATATGAACACATAAGACATATATGTGAATTTAAGCTAAGTGATATCAAATTATTCTTCCAAGTAAAACTAATATGAGCTAAGTAGAACATGAAACAAAATACTATTATAATACATTTTAGACAAAATTACATCCCCATTTTCAATTATTTAGGAAAATATTTTAGCACTCATTCATTCTTCCAAGAAACATTTGTTAAGCCCTTACTATGTGTCAGGAGTACAGTGAGATCTTGGGGATACAAGGATAAAAATGAACAGTACATGCACTCAAAGAGCTTGCATTCTGTGGTAATAATAAACTAAATAAATCAAAGTATGAATGAAACTAAGTAATGAAATAGCTATAAAGACTTATAGAGCTAAGAATCGATATTAGGATATTTCTTTTGAAACACCCATGCATATTGGAATGTAAATTTAGTTGTTTCCAGGTAAAGCAAAAAATATCCTGAAAAAGCTCAGTCAACAGAGACGCATTTTATCATTACTGTTTTGCTTAGACAAATGTGAAAACAAAAATTACAGGTATTTCTTATTGATTGAGTTTTAAAATTAAGTGTGCAAACTGATAGGATCGTAATTCAAAATGATTTTTGTTTTGGCAGAACGTATTTAGCTACATGATTAGCCAATTTTATAGTACAAAATTAGGTAAAAGGAAAACAGCATAATACCATTTGAATTAAAAGGGATTTGCCAAAAAGGAGTTATTTTATTTCACTAAAGAACATTGAGACCTCATTCTTTAAATTAATGCAATTTTATTTTAAACACAGTTTTATCCCAATCCTGAGATCCAGAAATGCATTAAACAAAGTATCCCAAACTGAAATCACTCGCCTCTCTTAATGCACTTCCCAACAACAATACATCTCTTGGCTTTTTTGTTGTTGTTGGTAATAATACTAGTTTCCTATCAGTTATCTAGGCTTATAACTTTAGTTTTAACCATAAGAGTTAGCTCAAAGCCTCTTCAGGATTTAACTTATTTTATATACAAATCAAAGTCCAGCAAGGTAGCTAGATAGAAGAGGCAATGACCTTGACCTTCCAATTAGCTTAATCTCAGTGCTTTTTCCTGGGTTCATTCACAGATACATCCTAGAGAAGGAGTGTGGAGTCTATTAATAGGTTCCCTAGAATCTGAAGCCTATGAAAACTATTGGATTAACAACTCATATATGGAATATAAGTGCAACATTAGCCTTCAGAGATTTAAATTAGGAATGCTCACCACAAACCTCAATGAAGTCTCAGACAATGAAACCAAAGTCCTTGGGCAAGGAAATTCAATTCCAAACAGAAACTTGAATCTGAGTTATATTTACCTAAAAATGTCTCTGCACTTACCACCTACAGACATTGGTACCTAGGTTAAAAAAATCTCTGGCTAGAGTTGTTAAGCCTTACAGCCCACACTGAAAGGTACAAGAAAAATCACTCTTTAAGGGGAAAAGCCTGGGGTTGTTTTCCACCTCTAAGAACTGTTGCTTGTCCTATGGCTAAGCTAAGGGATATTTTCTAAAAGTGTTGAGTTTTTCAGAGCTCAACCTTTTCCTAAGGAAGAAATAACATGATCATCCAGAAAATTCTCTGTGGAACCACAGAGAAACTTCATAGTCATCTTCTACTCAAGAAGTTTGAATTTAAATAGCAAAATCTGAAAGAATTGTAGACAGTGCTTTTCTTTGTAAGTAGGTTAAAGGTGCTCATATTCTCCTGGGACCATATCATTCTGGGAAGCATGCTAGATTTGGAGTCAGGAGAGACTCAGGTTCAAATCTTGCTGTATTGATTTGCTATCTGTATGACCCTGAACACACTATTGAGACTCATTCTCTTCATCAGTAAATGTGAATGGAAAAGAATTTATGAGCAAACAAGAGATTGAGAGAATTATGGAGTACAAAATGGATAATTTTGATGACATTAAATTAAAAAGTTTTTGCACAAACAAGAACAGTGCAATGCAGCCAAGATTAGAAAGAAAGTAGAAAACTGGGGGGTGTTAATAGCAAGTATCCCTGATAAAGGCCTCATTACTCAAATAGATAGAGAACTGAGTCAAATTTATAAGACTGTGAGTCATTCTCCAGTTGATAAAAGATCAAAGGATATGAATAGGCAATTTGTAGATAAAATAGCCAAAACTCTCTATAGTCATATAAACAAATGCTCTAATTACTATTGACTAGAGAAATGGTGGAGAACCTTTAGCCTTGAGGTGACATTTGGCTCTATAGGTCCTCAAGTGCTGCCCTCTGAATCAAAATTTCACAGAACAAAGACTGTGCTTGAGGACCTACAGGGCCACATGTGGCCTCAAGGCCAGAAGTTCCCTAGTTAAGGCTATAACTTTGATCCAAAGGATTTGACCCAGCAATACCTCTACTAGGTCTGTAGCCCAAAGAGATAAAAAAAAAAGAAATAAAAACAATATATACAAAATATTTATTACAGTTCTTTTTATGGTGGTGAAGAACTAGAAATTTAGGGGATGCCTATCAATTGGTACATTGCTGAAAAAGTTGTGGTATATGATTGTGATAGAATACTATTGTGCTATAAGAAATGACAAGCAGGATGCTTTCAGAAAAACCCAGAAAAACTTACATGAACTGGTACAAAGTGAAGTGAGAACATCATACACAGTAACAGCAATACTGGATGATGACCAACTGTGAATGACTTAGCTATTCTCAGATAGGTAATGATCCAAGACAATTCTGAAGGACTTATGATTGAAAAAATGCTACTCACCTCCAGAAAAAGAACTGATGGAGTCTAAATGCAGACTGAAACATACTTTTAAAACTTTATTGGGGGAGGGGGTGTTTGGTCTGTTTTCTTTCACATATGACTAAAACATGACAAAACAAATGTTCTACATTACTGTATAACCTATAACAAATTGTTTACTTTCCCAATGAGGGGAGAGTAGAGGGAGAGAATTTTGAACTCAACATTAAAAAAAATGAATGTAAAAATTTGTTTTTACACATAATTAGAAGAAAATAAAATACAAAAAGATAAGAGAAAAATTTAAACAAAAAGTTAAAAACACATGAATGCTAATAATATCAAGAATACTACCTCACAAGATTATTGTGAAGAATACACGAGATAATAATAATATATGTATATATAACAATATGTATATCTTCAAGCATTATGTAAGGATAAATATTTTAAGATAGAACATTTTAAATTCAGTTTATTATTACACCTTTAATAGTGTGATTTCTAAAAGAAAATCACTTTAAAAGACCTTACTATGGTGACTCTGCCAAGATTTTGTTTAATTAAAGGGAATTGCCACTCCAAAATATTAAAGAACCATTACATAATGGATGATCTTAGCAAATCTTTCTTTCTCAAAGGCCTTAGGATTGTCAATGTTCTCCCAAATCCTCACTACACAGAATTTTGCCATCAAGGATCTGAATCTCTTTCCCCTCTACTTTCTCTCATAAGCTTCTTCTGCAAATGAGTCTGTTTTTAATGCTGTATTCTGTATAGTGTTTAGGAGCACTTACTGACTATGGTGAATATTTATTCCATGAATGAATGAGAGTATTTTTTTGAAATAATCTACACCATCACATCTTTTTTTTCCATTCCCTTACTATTCTCTGCTCTCTTCTCTGAACCTATTCCAGTTTCCTCATAACATTTGAAATAAAGAAGTCTCTAAGTGTGTATTAAAAAGGTAATATCCAGCATTTGATGAGCCTTCAAGTAGAAGATAAACTGAAATGATGCATGAAAAGAACAGGGAAAGAGAAATGCGGTAACTGAGAACAGAACAGATGATAACAATCATCTCTGTGTCAGTTTTAGCTGCAGCTAGGGTTAGATAAAGTCAGAACAAATCCCAGTGGCCAGAAACAGCATTAAAATTTCAAATATTTTCTAATTGCTGAATGAATCATCATGTAAAGGGTATTAGAAGACACAGATAAATAAGAGAGAGAGATAGAGAGAGAGAGAGAGAGAGAGAGAGAGGAGGGAGAGAATGCAAAAGTGCTTCCCCTCCCCCCCCTTTGCTATTATCAAAAGAATATATAGTTTATATATGTGATATTCTTCTGGTATTACACAAAATAAACTCTACCCTTTAGGAGTGGACAATTCTCACCTTTCTACTACTTCCCCCACTCTAATTTGGGTATAGCATGCTATAGTAGGAAGGATACTAGAACAGGGATAACATGGGTTGTTTTGCCAATGTGACTTTGGTCAAGTTGAAGTATCAGATTTAGAGTTGGGAAGTACTTCAGTGATAATCTAGTCCAGTCTTTCATTTTCCAGATAAACTGAGTCTGAGAGAAATCAAGTGACTTTCCCAAGGTCACAATCTAATAAGTATTAGAGACAGAATTTGAATTCAGGTCTCCCTGACACTATCCATCATATCATGGTGCTTTTGATGATGTCACATTGTTATCTCCCAGAAACGGAGATGTCTCTTACTATTTCATGAGGCTACTGTATTGAAATGAGATAATGCATGCAAAAGAACCATGAATAAAGTAAAGGTGACAAAAATATTTTAAGTAATAGCCATGATAATAGATAAACATAAAAGATCTAGAGACATAAAAATGGTTTTGAGCAAACTCATACACAAAATAAATATTGTCACTAAGGAGTAGGGTAAGAATGTTGTATAGAGTGGTAACTGAACAGAGAATTATCAGGTAAATCAAGGTAGGACCAGAAAAAAAAATCAAAAGTCTGCCTATGGAAAGTGACTCTGGAAGCTATTTGAATACTGGAAAGGGAAAGGAACACAGCAAGATAATGGAAAAGATAAAAGGCTGCAAAGTTCAAGCCTGAATTAATGAATGATCAGATAAGGAAGTTAGAGAAGCAGAAAGTGAAAAGAAAGGCTTGGTAGAGAGAAGAAAGGTCTATATCTTTGATTTCACTGGGGTGGGGAACACCTAGTATAGAGGAAATGTTGTTCACCAATGTGGACCAACATCTACCATATCACTTAATGGACTTTGGGATTTGACTAAGACACCTGGAGCTTAAGTGACTTGTCTGTGTTCACAGTACCAATGTGTCAAAAGCAAGACTTGGACCCAATTCTCCTTTAATCCAAGGCCAGTTCCACTATCCACAATGCCAGGTTTGAAATGAGGAAAAATGCCTCAAAGAGATTTGGTTTTGTCTAAGTTTACAATCATTTAGGGGAAGAAGAGTGTGAAACGAGATCTCCTGAGTCTCAGGTCCATGCTCTTTCTACCACATTACATAGTCTTGGAGCCAAAATAACAAACTATCATTGAGAGTCTACTCTGTGCCTTTCATTATATCCATCACCATGAAAAATTTAGTTATGGTGCCTGAGCTCCAGGACCTTGAAATCATGTTGTGAATATCAGCGGGTCTTAGATTTAAAGCTGCAAGTCTCAGGGTGTATCTAATCAAACTCCCTTATTTTAAAGATGATGCCCAGAAGTTAAATCATTTGCCCAAGGTCACACAGATTTTAAGTGACAGTGCCAGACTATAAACAATCCTTTGAATACAAATTGAATGTTCTTTCCTTTATAAGCGCAGCCTGTCATATATATGTGAAATACTCAATTGAAGAAGCTTAACACATGGGTTAAGGATATCGTTTATTATTTATGCTGTAGCAGGAGACTGGGCAGCTTGGTGGCTTATGGATAAAGTGCTGGACCCAGAGTCATGAAGACCTGAGTTCAAATTCAGCTACTACATGACCGTGGGCAAGTCACTTAACTGTTTGCCTCAGTTTCCTCATCTGTAAAATGAGTCAGAGAAGGAAATGGCAAATTACTTCAGTATTTTAGCTAAGAAAACCCCAGATGGGGTCAAAAAGATTAAGACATGACTGAAACAAACGAACAACAACAAAAATAGGAGAGTACTGAGGATGGAGAGTAGCATATTCAACGAATGGGTAGAGAACAACCACAGCACTTGGTCTACATCTTGGACCACAGCACTAATTGACAACAAGACAGTGGGTTTGAAAGTCTACTAGAGCACAGATTATTATCTTTTTAGTTGTTGCTATACTAGCATCTCTTCTATTTTTGAATGAATGCACTGTTTTTCCTATTCTAGTCATTAAAGATAACATCAAAGACAAACCAAGAACTCTTTTAGGGTCATGGAAGCTTATAAATTCTCCAATGACAGGCCATTTAATTTTGAAAGGTATAAAAATATGACTGATAAAAACAACAATTCACTTCAGACAGTGAGAAAATATTGTATCTAAAGCCTCAAAGCTCTATATCAGGAGGTAATGGAAGTCCTAGAAACTAATGCTCTGGAAAATGTCCCTATTTCTGAATACTCAAAGGGCAGCTTAAGCTGTTTTATGACACTTCTAATATCTTTAGCTGATCTATATCCTGAGGTAAATCCAAAGCCATCAACAGTTTCTGATGTTCAAAATATTTACCAGTTACCAACATTTCAAAACAATCTTTTCCAGATTGGAGAAGGGATGCCTTTCAAAGGAACTGAGCTTTTAAAATAAACATCTTTAAAGGTACAGATGATTTCATTCAACAAACATTTATTAAGGACCTATTATGTTCTAAGCACTGGCATATAAAGAAAAAAATGAAACAGTCTCTGCTTTTGAGAACCTCACATTCTAATAAATGGAGAGGGAATTTTGCTGTGGAAACTCATCACACTGACCCAGAAAAAATTAAGACAAATTAAAGAGTACAAATAAAATAAAATAAGAATGAATAGCAATACAGTAAGTCTGTCACCTGTGAGGGCAGTGAATGTATAGAGGAACAATCTGGAAGCCTTTAGAGGCCGTCTGATCACATCAATAGCTAAACAAGAGTTATTTCTTTAAAATTTCCCCAAATGGTTGTCCAGCTTCTGCTTAAAGACCTCCAGCAAGGAGGGACTCATCACCTCTTGAGGTAGTGTATTCTATTTTCAGATCATTCTAATTGTCAAGAAGGTATTTCTAATGTCAAAACCACATCATCCCTTCTATAACTTCCACATATTGCTCCCATTCCTGCCCTCTGGGCTCAGGCAGAACAAATACAATCTCTATACCACATGGCAGTACTTGAAATAGTTGAAAACAACTATCCTGTCTCAAAGTTTTTCTTCTGCACACTAAACATCCCCAATTCCTTAAATTGATCTCTTTTATGGCTTGTTCTCTTACTCTCTCACCACCCTTGTGGCTCTCTTGAGGACATGCTATGGGTTTTCTAAAATCTGGTACATATAACTGACTATGTCATTTCAGGTGTGGACTGACTGTGGTATAGCATAGCAATACTATTACCTCTTTCATTCTGGACATTACGTACATCTTAATGCAGCCTGATAAAACATTAGGTTATTTGCTAATGTAGTATGATTGACTTATATCGAGTTGTTGTTATTCAGTGGTTTTTCAGTCATGTCCAACTCTTTGAGACCCTGTTTGGGGTTTTCTTGGCAGAGATACTAGAGTGGTTTGTCACTTACTTCTCTAGGTCATGAAGAGGTAAATAAGGTTAAGTGACTTTCCCAGGGTCAAACAGCTAGCAAGTGTCTGAGAAAGGATTTGAGCTCATGATAATTAGTCCTCCTGATTCCAAGCCAGTGTCACTTGGCTGCCCCATATTGAGCTTATAGTTCTCCAAAGACTACACACACACACATTTACATATGTATAATATGCATGAGTATATATATATATATATATATATATATATATATTATATATATATATACACACACACACATATATATATACACACACATATATATATACACATATATACACATGTGTGTATGTGTATGCATATACTTATATTAAATATATATGTGCATATATATATATATGTTCTGAATCTTGCATTTTCCATTGTTGTTTTTTCTGAAAATATCTCTACTCCTTCCCTAACCAATGAGCCTATCAAAGACTTTATTTAAAAAAAGAGAAAGAAAAAAAAACTTCAGCAAAATCAACTAACACATAAACAATTCACATTCTTAATCCCTTGCTTCCTTAGTGAAAGGGTAAGGTATATTTTATTACCTTTTCTCTGGAGCCAAGCTTATTTAATATAATTATACTCCTGATTCTCTTAACCTCCCTCTGCATCAATTCCTATAAATCTCCCTATATGTTTCTCTAATTTCCTAATGTTTGTTCTTTCTCGCAGTGCAATAATGTTCCATAATACTTATGTACCACAATTTGTTTAGCTATTCTACAACCAAGGGACACCTCCTTTGCAATCATACACATAGACATACACACATACACATACACACACACAGAGACACACACACAAAATGAGGCTATGAATATTTTGGAATATGCCAAACCTTTCTTGATACCTTTAACTTTGTTATCTGAGATTATTATGAGGTTGATTTTTTGAATACAGGTATAGATGTAGAATGTAACATTCTATTAAATTAGCTAATAAATATCATGTTATTTATTTTGACTTATAATTCCATCCTGGAAAGGTCATTTTTGTTCTAGACTCTATCATCTAATATTTTAGGTACCCATGCAAGCTTTGCATTATTTACAAATTAACATGTATGCCAAGTTGACTCAAAATTTCATCTAAGTTGATAAAAATCCTGAATGACTAAATCCTATACAGTCCATTGAAAGCTTGTAGCAAGTCAATGGTATCCCATTCATGGTGATGAGTCCAGGCACTCAACAAGTTCCAAATATTCTTAACAGTACTCCCACATAGCCTTTTTGTCTTAATCACAACTATCATAAGAGTCACTGCATTTCTGAAATCTAGATATTCTATGTCTATAGTATTTCCCTACTCTACTTTTCTAGCTGCATGATCTAAAAAGAAAATGGGATTACTCTGGAAAGACCTGTTCTTACCGACCTTAAGTAATCACTTCCTTTTCGAAGAGTTTGTAATCTAACCATTAAATAATATATTACTGAATTTTGCCAGTAATAAAAGTTCACTTCACTTATTAAGGAATGCAGACTGAATTCAAATCAATACAAACAACATTTATTAAATACTGAATGGCCACTTGTCATACATGTTGTAGGAGCTCATTCTGTTGGAGGTATATGTCGGAGAAGACACACTGAATTCCCTTCCAACTCTTCCATTTTATGATATTGTTGGTTTTCTTCTTAGATATCATTTCTTATGAGCACATTGGTCTTGTATTCCACAATCCTTCTTCCTATATTGTACCTGTTACTCTGTGGCACCAAGTTTCATTTATTTCTCTGGAAAATTTTTTCCCTCTTCCCTTTTATGTTTAATTGGGCTATAATTCATAATCTGATATAATAATTAATATGCTTAAGTATTAAAAGGCACAAATGCCAAAACATTAATATGTATTAAATGGTAATATAAAAAGTTTACTAGGATGTTATAAAGCTTCTGGGAAAATAAGATTCAATATTTAACTATCTACATTTTTAATGGGCAAAGGCATTGTCATCTAGCACCTCCCTCATCTTATTTCTGAAAGCCAGATTCCATGGCCAGTTGTTAATTAGGTAAAATATTAGGTAAAAATCTGATTATAACTAAATAGGATTAACCAAGTCTGATCACTTCACAGAAAAAATTCATTTTTAAAATATCTCATTTCTCTGAAACAGTGGTCAACTCAGACATAGGGAGAGATGTACCATGAATTTGAGTGAGCTTTAGCACATACCAATGTTATCTTGTTTACAAGAAATGGAATAAAAGATATTGAAGAAATGTACAATGATAAATGAAGACTGGTTTTATAGCAAGAGTGAAGAACAGCAAAAGAACATCCTGAGTGTACCATTTAAAAATGGAATGTTGAAAGACCTAGGGAAAGTCTAGGTATGATTTCCATTGGTAGGTTTTGGGGATAATGTCCATAATAATCACACCTTACAAGTTCTTGAAAGGTTATGGCATGTACTAATTCAATGATAACCTACATTGACAAGATTATAGATCCATCAAGATGTTAAAGTTCAATTAAGCCAACTAGAAATTATTTGCCATGATTGATTAATTATTTGTAAAAAGCCACTCTTAGTGATATTATTTCTGCATTACTATCAAATTTGCTTGTACTTAACAGACTTTATTATGCAGATAAATCAGTAAAATAAGTGAGCAATATAGTTACATACACAGCATTTTTTTCAAATGCTTCTTTTGATCTTCATAATAAAATCCTTCTATAGTTTGCAAAGGCGATATATCTAAGAAATAGCTATCTTTTCTAAGTCTGGACTTTAATCATGTTACAACTGGCAAAATTCTTTAAGAACATTCAACATGAGAATTATTACATAATGAAACCTATGTATAACTCAAGTACTTCCTGACAGAGAGAGATGTATTTTAAAAATGTTTCGTTGGTTGTAACAGAACCTAACTTGGCTGCAATACTAAGAATGAAGGAAGAGAATCAAGGAATAATAATAATAGCTAATAATAATTAACATATATGTATATAACTTATTATGTGCCAGGCACTGTGCTAAGCTCTATGCAATTATTATTTCATGTCATCCTCACATTAACCCTGAAAGGCAGGTGGTATTATTATTCCCATTTTACAGATGAGGAAACTGAGGCTAGGTAGCTTGCCAGGATCACACAGCTAGTAAAGATCTGAAACTAGTTTTGAACTTGTCTTTTTAAATAAAGTTCATTTTTAATTTATGGAATAAAACAAGTATCTCAATAAGATAGTACAATAAAAAATAGATGACTTCATATGAAACTGTAAATCTGCTATCTACAAGTTGCTATTCCTTTCAAACATAAAACAAAATTATCAGCACTCAGGTCTTCTTGACTCCAGGTCTATACACTGTGCCAGTCAGCTGCTCTAGGTAACATATGCTCAGTGGAACAAAGGAAGTGACTATGGAGCAGTTCCTCTAGGTAAGAAGATAAAAGTGTGGTCTGAGAAGAGTTGCCAAATAAATACTACAAAAGTGGAGAAGATTGGGGAAGAGGGTGAATACCTTTTCCTTTCATTTTACCCTTTATCTTAAACTTACAAACCATACCAGACATCACCATCTGCTGGTTACATATGATTACAACACAAAAAGTTATTTAAATGTCTACAAAGTAAATTTTTAAAATTTCTGAATTTTTCACTAAAATATAAATTGTAAAGATAAAATTTTTTAAATATTAAATAGCTGGAAGTGAGAAGAGCAGAATCAGGAAAAATTTGTACACAATCATAGACACATCGTGTGTGTGATGACCAACCTTGATAAACTGGACTCTTCTCAGCTACGCACAGCTATAAGACAACTCTACAAGTTTCAGGATGGAAGGAGATATCTACATTCAGAGAAAGATCTAGAAAGACTAGAGTTTAAGTGGAGACTGAAACAATATATGCAATTGTTCTTTTTCATGTTTGGTTTTGTTTCTTTTTTTCCCATTGTTCACTCACTGGTTACAACCCTTCTATACAACCAGACTATTGTACAATGTGAAAGTATTTGCAGATCCTATACATGATTGCACACCACGGAGGGAGGGGGATGGGAGGGAGAGGAGAAAATTTGAAACTCAAGGGATTGTGGAACTGAATCTTGTAAACTAAAAGTAAATAAATAAGTCAATGAAAAAAAATATTAAATAGCCAAAAATGCATGAGTGGATAAGATTTGTATCAGTCAAATTTTTCTTCTTGTAAGGTTACTTTCTTTTAGTCCTAAAAATAGCTAACCCCTTTATAGAGTCAAGAATATAGCTTACTAATTCATTTTATTATATGGCATTCAATTAATTTCTCCCTGATGTTCAACAGGAAATGTCAATCATTAAAAATTTTACTGCCACTATAAGTACAGAAATCACTATTTCAACCTCACATCACCAGCAAATATAGAATATTATTTTTAAAGGAAATGAAATAAGGAATCCAAGTTTAATAGAAATTAGTACATGTAGAATTGACAAGACTTATCAAATAACTAGATGTGGGAGTTAAAGAAGGTGAGGAGTTTTAAGATTATTTTGAGGTAGTAAACCTGAATGAATACAAGGCTGGTGGTGTTCTTAACAGAATTAGAGAAGTTAGGAAGAACAGGTGTTTGAGGTAAAGAAAGAAATCTTTCTTAGATATAATGATTTTGCATATAATTGACTTTGTATATAATGACTATTAGATATCCAATAGGATATGTCAAATGAGTAGTTAGTAAAATAGTGGTAGATTTCAACAGAAATAATTAATTTGGAGATAGAGATCTAGAAGTTATCTGCATGGAGATGATAGTTGAATCCATGGGAGTTGATGAGATTATTAAGAAAGAAAGGATGGAGACAGCAAAACAGAGATTTCAAAAAAGAGTCTATGGATACACCCATGTATAAGAAGTGAGGTAAGGATGATGATTGTACAAAGGATACTGAGGAAAAATAGTCAGATAGAATAGGAGAAGAATCAGGACACAATAGTAGCATGAAAATCCAGAGAGAAGAGAGTATAGAGGAGGAATTGTTTCAATAATGGCAAAGACTTCTAAGGTCAAGAAAGATAAGTGTGAAGGATTTGCTTAAGATTATACAACTCATCAGTTGCAAAATTCCATTATACCCTAGTGACTCTAGTTCCCTATACTTTCTATGATTTTGAATGGATGTTAACATTCAGTAAATGGAAGATAACACACACACACACACACACACACACACACACACACACAATGTGGCGTGACACAAGACCACTAGGCTCAATACAGGAAAATTACTTCCATTCAATAAGCATGATAAGAGTTCTTCTTAGTGAATAACAAAGTTTAGGTGCCATGTTTTAATGAATCACCTTCTATACAGAAATCATTTATTTTTAAAAGGAAATTTTATAACATAGTTGTTTCTGGATATATCACCTTCCATCCCTCCTCACCCCTGGTCCACATATACTATCTCCAATTGAACCTTCCTTAAAAAGAAAAAAAAATCCGCAAAACTAATAGACACCATAATCATGTCTGAAAACACATGTACCCATAGTCCACACCTCTATAGTGAAAGGAAAGAGGTGCAACAAAAGTTAATTATCAATAAACATAACAGCAATACAGATAACGGATTATTTGAGGTCAGACTACAGGTTGCCTTGAATGCAAAGGTAATGTGTTCAGACTTCATCATAAAGAAAATAGTTGAAATATTCTGAGTGGTAGTTGTTAGTGGGGTAGGAGGATGGCATAATGAAAAAGCGTCCTATAGAGAAAGGGCAGTTAGGCGGCACAGTGGATAGAGTGCTGGGTCTGGAGTCAGGAAGGCCTGAGTTGAAAGGCAGCCTTAGAAACTTGCTTGCTAGCTTTGTGACTTTGGGCAAGTCAGTTAACCCTATTTGCCTCAGTTTCTTCATCTGTAATATGAGCTAGAGAAAGAAATGGCAAACTAATCAAGATCTTTGCCAAGAAAACCCACAATGAGGTCACAGACAAGACCAAAACCTCTGAACAACAACCTAAGTAGATGGATCTGGAATGGAAGAATCTGGAGATGGGAAACCAGTTAGAATCTATTGAAGTTCTGTAAGAAAGAAATGATGAAGGCCTAACTTAAGTCAATAGCAGTAGGGCCAGAAAAAAGAAAGACCTTGAGAAACACAGTGAAGGCAGAAAGCACAATCTAATCAATAATTATTAGATATGAGAATCTGGAGCCTTTTAACCTTTTTATTTTGTTGAGGGAGGAGGAGTATGTCCTGGACTCATTCGTCTGGTAAAGCCTACAGTTCCCTTTTAAGAATATTATTTTAAAATAAATAAAACAAAAGACATAGGACTACAAAGAAAGCCAATTATATTCAAATATACCTTTAAAAAATCTTTAAAAACAAACAAGTTTTAGATCTTAGGCTAAGAACCTTTGATCTAAGTAGTGGGAGGAGTCAAGGGTAATGCAAATTTGAGGATCAGTGAAGAAGAGTATCTTTACTGTGTGGTACTATTAATAGAAATAGGTGAGTCAGAATGACAAGAGGCACTCTTCAACTGCAGTGAGATTAAAAAAATAATTCCTACAATTTTGCTTTAGGTTTAATATAATAATAGCTGACAGTTATCTGCAACTTTAAAATATATGAGGTCTACATAAATTATCTCATCTGAGCCTTTTAACAACATTGTGAAATGATACTCAATGTATTATTATATGTCCATTTTATGGATAAGGAAATTGAGTTTCAGAGAGAGTAATTAAGTATATATAACCCATGATCATACTTTAAGATAGCTAGTAAGTGACAGAGGCTTGATCCTGATTTCAAGATTCTCCCCCCGCCCTTTACTATGACAGTACAATGCCTGTCAAGGGACGATGATTATTTTCACCATTTATTTTTTACTATAAAAAAATAACTAAAAATATTTTCTTGTAAGATTTCCAAACAGAAAAGAGAGAATAGCAGATGGATTAATCATATATTTTCTCACTTTGTATAATAATAGATTTTATATAGCATTTCAGAATTTTTGAAGTTTTTATATGCTTTTAGAATTTGCAAAGTTCTTTTTATGTATCATTTGAGGCTTAGAACAAATGTGAGATATGTTCAATAGATATTATCCACATTTAACAGATTAGAAAATGAAGGTTCAGAAAGGTTAAGTGTTTTGTCCATAGTCAAACAGCTCCATTGTTATACCTGGGAATAAAAACATCATTTTGTGCCTCCAAGTATAGCTAGGAGACTATCCCCTACGTCACACAGCCTTCCCGTTATTTTTGTACAATATTAGTGTGTGTGTGTGTGTGTGTGTGTGTGTGTGTGTGTAGACACACAGTGTATGTATCTATTTATACATCTATTATATATTTAATTTATTTATTTTTAGTTTTCAACACTCATTTCCACAAGATTTTGAGTTATAAATTTTCTCCCCATCTCTTCCCTATACCTTACCCCAAGACGGCAAGCACACTGATTACCTCTTCCTCCAGTACGCCCTTTTTTATATCCTCCATTCCCCTATATCCCCCTTCCTCCTTACTTTGTCGTAGGGCAAGATGGATTTCTATACCCCGTTACCTGTATGTTTATTGCCCAGTTGCATGTAAAAACAATTTTTTTAACATTTGTTTTTGAAATTTGATTTCCAGCTACTCTCCCTTCTTCCCTCCTTCCCTCCTATTTATTTATTGATTAGAAACTATTGTTTTTATAAGATAGGCAATCCCTACTTGGTAGATGGATAAATTTGACTTACATTAAAAGAGTAAGCAGAATAAGAATATGAGATTAAAATAACATGAAGAGTGATTAAATGAATATCCAGGGGATTTTCCCAAACTCATTTTCTTAGATTCTAACATTGAATAAACAACTTAGTTCTCATTAATCTAGCTTTTCCAAGTACTGTGGCAATGCAGAACTGTGAGGCCACAGAGTGTGATTCACTGAGGATAACAGAAGGTGAGAGAAACAGAAAGGATCAGGGAATGCTGTGTGGAGGAGCTTGTGACAGCAGCCACATGTATTTCTGATAATACAGCAATTGCAAAAAGACTGTGCATAACTTAGGGAGCAAAGCCAACTCAGATTTAATTTTTCTAAAGAACAAATTAAAAGTATTTTTCACACATCCACTGGTGATGCAATCTAGGGTTTTTGTTGTAATCTGGACATTGTTTATTGTCAACAGATCAGGATCATGTTCCCTACCCAATCTGAGTAATCTAGGTTAAACAGCTCAGCAATCCATAAGAGGAATGGCTTGAATGGGATCCAGGATCCAGTTAGGTGGCTCAGTGGATAGAGCATGGGGCTTGGGGTCAGGAAGATCTACATTCAAATCTAGCCTCACTCATTTTGTACCTCTGTGAGCCTGGGCAAGTTACAACCTCTGTCTGGCTCAGTTTCCTCTTCTTTCAAATGAAAAAAATAGCATCTTTCTCTCTTGGTTGTTCTAATATGTCTGTCCATTGTTGTAAAGATCAAATAATGTATTGATTAACATGATGCCTGGCCTCACAGAGGCACTTAATAAATGCTTGTTCCCTTCCTCCTTAGACATCTCTCTTGAACAATCCTTACGTGCTCCACAGTTATCAAAGGTTCATCTTATTCTGTCTAGCACCATGCCCTTTGTATCTACCAGTTCTTATAAACACTGAGTATCTCATCGAGCTAGGGCTTCCTAATCTCATTCTATTTACTCAGTTATTCAAGTAATCATATTTTAATTTAAATCTGAGATTTGAAAAGCAAGAACATGAGGTGAGAATGAAATTCACAGACTCAGAAGGAGGCAAGAATTACCAAAGTGCTCTAATTTTACAGGTGTAGGTGTAAAAGATGAAACCAGCTATTATTTTCCTGTCTTGCTGAGTTTAAACATTGTTTGTGTTTTATTAAATATAGAACATTGTTTGGATGAAAACAGTGTTAGCATCCAATATTTTAAACTTTCAGCAAGATTTGCAGATGTTACCAGTGACCTTATCCATTGATCTTGTTAATTTTATTTCTTTATAGGGAACATGATATTTTAATATCACACCTCTCCTAAGGGCATATTCACAGCAACTCAAGTTCACCAAGGATAAGCTCTAATATGAAATTTTATTAGCAAAGAAGTTTGAAAGCAAGCTAAAATTAAAGTTCATTTTGAACATTAGGCATATTTTAAAATACAAGCACATTTTACTACATCTTTGCAAGCTGTATCAAAGCCCATAGAGAATTATGAGCCTAAGGTGCTCAGTACAGCATAGTGGAAAAGAGTGGCTCTAATAAGAACATGATCTTTTTGTTAAGTTTAAAATAAGAGGTATTTCCAAACATTTCCTCTATAAGGAAATCTAAAGAGTACAGATTGATACATATAATATCATGCTCTCCATTTTATATAATACAATATAGTAGAAAAAAAGATTAGATTTGGAGTCAGAAGTCCTGGGTTCAGATTCTAGCCCTTCTATTTGCTAGCCACATGTGACCTTAGGCAAACCAAATCACTTAACCTCTTAGGGAGAAGTTCCATGAGAAGAAGCTGGCATATGAAATTAATCACAGAGTTGGGTTTAAATTCCATCTTTAATGCTTACCACCTGGGCCCTCCCTGGACTAATAAAAGAACTAAGGTCCGGGGTGGCTAGGTGGTGCACTGAATAGAGCACTGGCCCTGGAGTCAGGAGGACCTGAGTTCAAATCCAGTCTTCAGACACTTAACACAAAAACTAGCCATGTGATGTTGGGCAAGTCACTTAACCCCAACTGCCCTCCAAAAAACAAAAAAAAAAACCCAAAAACCTAAGGTTCCCTTATTTGGAAAAAGGAGTCAGACTTAATAACTGTTAAAGTCTGTAGTTCTAATTGGCAGTCAGGACCTGGATATAGGCTTTTCTAATATGTTTCATAAATCTTGTGGATTGCTTCATGAACATTAAAATGGTAATATTATTGAGACAGTCATTAAAATTTTATTAAATAGCAATCATTAATATTAAGCAAGGATTAGCATAAATATTATCATTATAGAGAATAAGTATTAATATAAATTATGACAGTATTGATATAATATTGTTGTTTTGTTATTCATTCATTTCAGTCGTGTCCAATTCTTTGTGACCCTTTTTGTCTTTTTCTTGGCAAAGATACTGGAGTAGTTTGCTATTTCCTTCTCCAATTCATTTTATAGATGAGGAAACTGGAAAAAAAGGGTTAAATGACTTGCCCAGGGTCACACAGCTAGTAAGGGTCTGAGGATGGATTTGAACTCTTTTGACTTCAGACCTGGCCCTCTATTCACTTTACCTATAACAGTAATAGTGTGTTAATTAATACAGTAATATAACTGCTAATTATATTGCTATTTATTAAAGCTGTAATAGTTCTGAGCTTTAATAAAGCTAAAAAGAAACACAAAAACTTAAAGTAATTATGTTATTTTTATAGAGCTTTAAGGTTTGAAAAGCATTATCTCATTGCACCCCTACAACAACTTTGGGAGAGAGAAACTATCTAATACCTTCCTTTTACAGATGAAAAAAGTGAGGTAGTCAGATGTTCAATTATTTTCCAAAGGTCACAAACCTGGTAGTGTCAGAGGCTAAATTTGCACTCAAGTCTCCCTGACCCCAACTCTAGTACTGCATACCACGTAGCTGCTTGGGAAACACACACACAAAAATATCCTGATGGTTTTCTGAGGCACTGACTGCCTCTCTCATCCTAACAGAACTACCTTGAGTAGAATACACTGGAGCCAGTCTGCACACAAATGCCCCCGAACTCATAAAACATCACATCCCTCCCCACTCCCCATTCTACCAGCATAACACCCAAATCACTGCTTCCCTTGGCATCTTAGAACCTCTGGAGTCCTCCAGGGGTTTGGTCCCTCCTTTTTTCCCCTGAAATTCCCTTCATTTGCTTCTGGCCTGGCCCCTGCAGCTGGTCAACCAGGTTTGCAAACCCTGAACAGAGGCAGAGGCAGCATGGGTCAAAAATGATCTCCACCACCTTTCTCAGCACTGACTCCAAGACCCTGGTGGAGGGAATCCAGGACCCCTGGTAATAGTAGCATCACTTCTCTCACCCACATGCCATCACCTTGCTGGAAGTCTATTGCCCATGGGAGCCATCTTTGTACAAACTTGATTTTGCCAGAGCTAATGAAGAACCAGGAAAAAAAGACAAAAAGTCATGACTACCAATGTTGTTGGCCCTGTCAGTTAGACCAACATCAGATAGGCAGGTATTTTTATCAATGGAAATGAAACTAAAGAAGATTCATTACCACCTGCTCCATTACTGCACTGGGCCTTTCCCATCTGTCTCAGATTGGTCTTTCCTTTATTTTTTGTGTCCTCCAATCAGCATTTGAACCTCAAAACAAAGGACTCTCTTTTTTTTTTTATTCTGTATTCTCAGGATTTCACACAATGCTTTGCACATAGTAAGCACCTAATAGTTTCTCTTCCTTCGTTCTTTCATTCATTCATTCAAGCAAGCAAACAAGCACTTACTAAGTTCTAACTATATTCTAGGCCCTGGGCTTAGCCTTGGGGTCACAAAGAAAGGCAAAAACAGTCCCTGCTCTCAAGTGACATGTTTTGATATGGGAGACAACATGCAAACAAAAATGGAGGTATATGCAGGGTAAATTTGTGTTAATAATAATAGCATTTATGTAGTGTTTGCCATGTACTAGGTCGTTTTCTAAGTGTTTTACAGTATTATTTCATTTGATCCTCACAGTAATCCAGAGAAGTAGGTACCACTGTTATTCCCATTTTACAGATGAGGAAATCAAAGCAAACAGAGGTTAAGGGACTTGTCCAGGATCTTACAGATGGTATGTGTCTAAGGATAGATTTTAACTGTGTTCCTATCTTCAGATCCAGTATTTTATATACTGTTTCAGTCAGTTACTAATCTCATGTGGAAGGTCCTGAAGTTTGGGTTAGAGGGTTAAGGGAAGTGGTGGAAGGTCTTTTGCAGAAGATAAGATTTGATCCAAAGGAGAGTATTCCAGGTACAGGGGGATATTCAGTGAAAAGGCAAAGAGGAGATATGATGTCAAGAGTAAGAAGATCAGTTTTGTTAGTTCCTATAATATGTGGTAGGAATAAAAAAGTCAGGAAAGGTAGGAAGAGATTGGGTTGTAAAAAGCTTTAAAAGTATTAAGAAAGAGGCTCTGGAGTTTACTGAATTGAGGAGGTGGAAGGATGGGGGATAGAGTGTGATATGGTCAGGTCTTAACTTTAGAGAAATCGTTTTGGCTCCTGAATGAAGAAGAAGCTGAATCAGGGAGAGACCTGAGGGCTAAGAGCCCCTTGGAAGGCTAGTAAGCAAGCCCAGGAAAAAATGTAATTAGGTCTGCATTAGGGTAGTGATGGTTAGATGGACATCCACAAAGAAGTGCTGAAGTGATAACACTAGGGCAAAGATTATGTATGAGGAAGGAGTAAGAATGAGGAGTCCAAGGTAACTCAGGCTCTGGTCCTAGGTGACTTGGGAGTGCGGCGAGGCCCTCCATAGCAAGGGGATATTCAAAAAAGGGAAAGCTATGGGGATGAGCTGAACTGTTTACACAGTGCAGAACCGAGGTAAAATATGGAATGTCAACTTAGCAGTACTCAAAACTGCTTCATGGTTTGTTTTTTTTTAATATTTCCTGGGATAATATAATAATAGTCATAGTCCTGTTTCAGCTTTAAGTTTGTCTATCAATAAATGTTTGTATATTTTTTGTTTTATACATTTCTTTCGTGTAAGAGGAAATAAAGGTCCTATACTTGATTTATACTGCACATCAAAGATCTTTCTATATTCCCCAGACATGCGCCACTTTAACTAGGGGCACCAGGAATTTAGGTGGCTCAGTGAATAGAGCGCTGGGCCTAGAGTCAGAAAGAACTGAGTTAAAATCTGGCCACATACCCTTGCTAGCTGTGTGACCCTGAGCAAGTCACTTCATCCTGTTTGCCTCGTCTGTAAAATATGAGCTAGAGAAGGAACTGGCAAAGTACTTCCGTATCTTTGCCAAGAAAACCCCAAATAGAGACACAGCAATTTTCCTTGGCACTGAGTGGATGGAAGGTAGGGAGGGGAGATATAAAGAGCTAGAAACAGAGACCAAAGAACCTAATCACTCAGGCCAGATCAGAGAAGAGAGAGGAATAAGGTCAACAATTCAGCCACATTGGATCCACTAGAAGTTATTATTGTATAATGAGAAAATACAGTGTAACATAGATTTTTATTTTTCTCACTCTTATTATTAAAACATCTTTCATCTCTTTGGGCTTCTGTTTCTCACTTCCCATCTTTATAACTAATCTAAAGTATCATCTGTCTCCTGAATGTCTTATGATTTTTTTATCTTTTCCATATTTAGTTTAATATTTTTTTTCTTTTGGCCTTCAAAAGAGTATTTGGCTTCTGTTCCTCATTTACTCCTACAATCATCTTCCAAATCTGCCTCTTCACTACACTCTGTTCCTTATTTCCTTATTATTAACTTTATACTTTCTTGCACAACGTTCCTTATGCCAGGAACAGCACACTGTTCACTTCATCAATCGATGTTTCATATTGGGTGGCTGTCTAGCCTCTCATTCGTCTATTAAATTTCTCAAAAAACTTTTCTTCCCCATGGGTGTTTGACATCTATGTTACTATCAAAGAATAGCCCATATACAAGCCATAAGCATTTTACCATGAATTAGGAAAATGATTTATTCCACTTCAGATTTTTCCTTATTCTCTTAACACTAAATATATGGAAAAGTATATGCATATAAAAGCTACATATACAAATATATAATTATGTCGATTATGAGCCAGAAAGGACATCATCAATTATTATCTGATTTATAGATGAGGAAACTTGATGATTTACAGATGAAACAGGACTAGAACCCAGGAAGTCTTACTCTGAGTCTAAAGGTCTCTATTAATATATGTTTTTTTCTACTGGACTTTCTTATTGATTGATTTAATCTCTGCAGTCTCGTTTGCATGTTGCTTTATACTTTTTTTTAAAAATAAAATGATATTTTCCTGATTACCTTACATTATAAGCTCCTTGAGGAGAGGAACTATGTCTTTCACTTCCTTTATTTCTTCTGTCCTGATAATACACAAGACTGATTTATAGACTATCCTCTTACATTTAGAGAATTAAAAAATACATCATATCTCCTGATCTTTGACCTTTAATGAGACCTCCACTAAGAGACTCTTTCTATTTTTAGCCATCCTTCAAGCCTTTCCTGGTAAAATATTTTTATCATGGACCTTTAGATCCATCAGCAAATATGATCATCTCTATATACAAATAAGAACAGAAAAAGACAACTGTATGTGAAGTTGTGGATCTCAATTATGTACAGCTTTTTTTGTCTTTGATAAATTTAACAGCGATTTTAATGCAGCCCTGTTGTCTCTGAACTATTTACTGTCTTCTGTGCCTTTTTAAATGTTTCGTTAACACTCTAAGGAGAAAATAACAAATACAAATATTTGAACTTGAGGTGACTAACACCTGCATAGATGCACTTTTTCAGCAGGATATTATTCTACGTGAAACAAAAATAAGTATTTGTTAAGTTACAGCAAGATCATTTTGGGGCTTGGGGGAGGGTTTTTCATTCTTTTGTACTCAGACACTAGAATTGTACAGTCACAATCAGTGAGCGGACAGCGCATAAAATGACTTTTATTCCTATTTGGCAGAATGAAGTCAATGGAAATGAAATGAGCACCAAAAATGTATATAACTCTACCTACTACTTCCCCGCTAATGACAGCTAGGCGACGTAGGATCCCATCACACTGGACAACTAATAGCTTTATGAATTTAGGTGTCACTAAACCACTCAGCCTCAGTTTTCTCATCTTTAAATTTGGGATAATAATATCACGGACTTCACAATTTTTCTGCAAGAACCAGATAAGATATGTAAAGCGCTTTACAAACCTTAAAGTTCTCTGTGTGTGCTAGCTAATATTATTCAATGAGAAAGGCAGTTTGATACAGATAGGAAATTTTTAATGTTTGATATTAACCATCATAAACACTAAAGAATAATTTCTATTCTCTTATTAAAGTAATATTCTCATTTACATTAGCATTAAAATGGACGTCAGTATTTTTAAATAATGCAATTGTGATTACAGGTTGTTTTATGTGTTAACATGTCAATTAGTATGAGAAAAGAAAAATCAATTTACAGTGTTATACACTGTTGATAATACATTCACTGAGGCAAAAAAAATGGGCTAAAATATCTACTGTTCGTGTTCTATTCTGATTCTGTGCTTATTTTCAATGACTATTTAAATACAATCAGCTTTATGAAAAGTTTGTGGTTTCTTTTTTGCTTAGAGATTTAAATATGACTTAAATAAAACATAGTTGGGTTCTCTGCACTATAAATTAAGATGTATTGGTGAAAAAAATTTAAGGGCATGATTTCCTGCTGACACGATTAACTATTTCACATTGCACTCATTCAGTGAAACTATTTTTAATCCCGGCAAACGATAGGATTAACCTAGGCTAATAAGATTTTGACACTGTAACCTCTCCCTTAGATCCCTTGGTCATTTTTCAAATTAAAGAGAAAACATGGAAGAAACTTATATCAACTTCCTGAGAGTTTTTTGCTTGTAAGAAAATTTTTAAATAGATCTGAATGGTAATACAGGTATTAGAGGCTTGGCTGGAAAGCACCATACAAAAGGATCATCACCTTTAAGCACAGTATAGGTCATCAGGATGAGTAACTGGGTACTGTTTCTTCAATAGTACTCTTGCCAGAATTCAGACCGCTGCTATACAGAGGCATAACTGGAGAAGGAGCTACAGAAGCTTAAACAAAATCACAGGATGTTAGAAGTGGAAAAAGAAAGCTTAGCAACTCTATCTGAATAGCAGTCCCTAGGCAAAATGCCTGACAAGTGGTCATCCTGCTTTTGCTTAGTGACCTCCCTACCCTCTGAGGCAGCCCACTTCATTTCTTGATGCTGTTAATTAGGATTGTGTTTCCCCTTACATCTAGCCTAAGTCTGCCTCTTGGCAACTTTCTGTCATTCTTTTTAGTTCTGTCTTCCAGAAGGAAGAAGAAAAAAATCTAACCCCTTTCCCATGTGGACAGCTCACAAGTGCTAAACATAGACCCCACTGCCCACCCTATTTGCCTTCCCCCAGTGTTCTAAATATCACACTTTCAGAAGAATAGAGACAGCTTAGTCCATATTGTATTATCAAATGTCATTCTTTTATATTTCCTTAAGGTTACAAATTTAATAATAATAATGATAATAATAGCTGGTATTTACAGAAATCTTTGAGGCTTACAAAGCATTGAAATACGTTGCCTATTTGAACCTCAGAGTTACTCTGCGAGGTGAATGGTATTACTACTGCCATTTTACAGATAAGGAAATTGAGGTTGAGAAAAGGTAAGTGATTTTTCCCAGAGTCACTTGACTAACTTAAATTTTTGAATTTGATCTTAGGTTTTCCTAATTCAAAGTCCACTACTCAATCCACCGTGCCCCCTCGCTGCCTCAGAACACTATGTGTCTGAGCAGAGCGTGTCCTCTGAGGTGGGGTTATAAGCAGTCAGGTACGACTTGTTGCACCTGCCCCCAAAGATACCCCCTTGGCAGGCAGTCCAACATTTCCTGCTGACAACTCATAGCCAGCCTACTCAGGTAAGAAGGCTTCAGACCATGTAAAAGAATGAAATAAAAATAGATTAGAAAATAATATCTATAAAGATAAGGATCTAAGAGCAGCACCATGACTACTTTCCCCTCTTCCCTCACTCCCTTTCTCCTCCTTGCCAGACTTTTAACTTTTTTTTTTTTGCCTTGTCATTTCCCCAAAGAATGTAAGCTCCTTGGGGGCAGGAATTGTTAGCTGTTATTATCTCATTTTATTTTCAGCGCAACCTTGGGAGGGACGCTGCCCGAGTATTTTTATTTACTAAGAGACGTGTCCGAGGAGACCCAGAATGAGTGAGTTTTTTGGGACGTGCTTGTCTGTATTGACAGCACTCAAAACACTAATAACAACAGTGAATCTAAGTAAATGCAGTGACTACTTAGGAGGAAAAACCCTGCAACTTCTATTTTTAAAAACTCTAAATGTGAATGAGTAATGCACAAACATAATGAGAACAATAATGTTTTTGGAAGAATTTCCTTCAGTAATGGGCACAGAAATAAATATAGATTCAAGGTAGACTGAGAAAAATCAAACGTGAGCAGTTAACAAAATGATAAGTGATATATATTTTTTCTTAAAGGGAGCAAACTTTCTTTTGCCAAATGAATTGTTTTATATTTCACTTCAAATAAAAACAGGTTAGCTTAAAGATATTTTATAGGCTCCTTCTCATGAAAGTTCAATTAGGAAACCAAATCTTTAAGAGACAATCAATACCTGAAGATTTGAGACTGATCAACCAAGATTTTATTTTAATGATAATCTGTTTGAGAAACAATTTGATAAATGTCTTTTCATTAAACAATATATTTCCAGAAATTTATGTCAACTTATTGCTGGATGACTTGTTATGAAAGCAAACCACTATTACTGTTTGGACTTGCAAATATTACTAAACTTCTCTTACCTATGTGTTTATCTATAAAATGAGAATGAAAACCCTTGCCTTGAATTTCTTGGAAGGATTTTGGGAGAATAATATGTGAAAATGAGACATATATAGGAAAACAAAATTGTCTTTGACCTTACATGGTTTGGTTCACTTAAGCAGTCCACTGCATGAAACATACTATAATATAGAGAAAGGACTGAAATTTCAATGACATTTAGAGGAATTCTATGTGCTTGAACTATGTTTTTCAATGAAAGGTTACAATTTTAAATAACCTCTCTTATATAGACCTCATGAATAAAGTAGATTCTTCAAAGTCATTGTATTCTCAGGAAATAATAGTGTCCTAAGAACATAGGATATATTGTCTCATATGTATGTACAAAAACACAAAAATGAGTAATAAATGCACCCTAATAGTGAAAAATACGTCAGTGAAACATGAACTGTTTAGTAGAGGTGCTGAAATATTAACCACAAATGTTAAATTCCAAAAAAAATTATAACAGAGATTAAGATCAAGTAATTTATTTGAACACATTAATATGGTCTCTAATTCCTGGAACTTCATGTTGAAAGGTAATGCCTATTTTAGAGATTATACAAGGATGAAGCATCAACTATGGCAATGTAGTATAGAGGAAATAGCACTGTATTAAGGAGACTACCTTTAACTGGTTGTATGACTTGAACTCTCTACTTCAGTTTCCTCAACTACAAAATTAGAATATTAAATTACATGGTTTCTAAAGTCTCTTTCAACTCTAAAGTTCTATAATATCTTTGGTGTCCTGATTATGAGCAAAAGCTTCATGATGAATAATCCCATAAAGGTAAGTAAGACCTTGTATGCAATGGTTGGCAAATGTTAATAAAAATCATATAAACAATTACCAGACATAATTTTTATTGAAATATAAACATCCGGAAAATGTTTTAGATGTTAGACATTAAAACCAAGTCTCAAGAAATATATGGAATATGCATTTGCATTTTTTGTGGTTATCTTTACATGATGTTATAAATGTAAATAAATTCTTAAGAACTCCAAAAGATACTAAAAGTTTGGGGTGAAATCAGAAATTTCATTACTCTCCCAAAAAGATGACTGAGAAGATAATAACAACTAAAAATACATGTACCTTATTTTTAATTGTCAGCTAGTGGGATAACCCAGTACATAGAGCACTAGGCTTAGAGTCAGGAAGACTCATCTTCCCGAGTCCAATCTGGTCTCAGATACTTACTAGCTATATGACCCTGAGCA
>CM053580.1:170536976-170556327 GCA_028627135.1 Pseudochirops cupreus | reverse complement strand
CTGGTTGTATAGAGGGGCTGTAACCAATGAGTGATCACTGGGAAAAAAGAAACAAAACCAAACATGAAAAAGAACGATAGCATGTATTGCTTCAGTTTCCATTTAAACTCTAGTCTTTCTAGATCTTTCTCTGAATGTAGATATCTCCTTCCATCCTGAGACTTGTAGAGTTGTCTTTTAGCTGTGTGTTGCTGAGGAGAGCCCAATTTATCAAGGTTGGTCATCACACATACAATGTGTCTGTGATTGTGTACAAATTTTTCCTGGTTCTGCTCTTCTTACTTAGCATCAATTTGTATACGCCTCTCCAGGTAATTATGAAGTCCATCTCCTTCCCATTTCTTATAGCACAATAGTATTCCATTGCATTCATATACCACAACTTGTTCAGCCATTCCCCAATTGATGGGCATCCCCTATATTTCCAGTTTTTTTGGAAACACAAAGAGAGCTGCAATAAATATTTCTGTACATATGGTTCCTTTTCCCACTTCTGTGATCTCTTTGGCATATAACCCCAACAGTGGTATTGCTGGGTCAAAAGGTATGCAATTATTTATAGCCCTTTGGGCATAGTTTCAGATTGCTCTCCAGAATGGTTGTATCAGTTCACAACTCCACCAACAATGCATCAAGCATTTATTAAATGCTTATATTTTCCAGGAAATGTGCTAAGGGTTGGGGATTAAAAAAAGAAGAAGAAAAAGAAGGAGCAAAAATAGCTTCTGCCACTGAGGAGCTTACATTTTAATGGGGAGGAAAATAAATATATGAGATACTCACAGAGAAAATAGAAGGTAGCCATTGAGGGGTAGGGACTAATTGATGGTGGAAAGGGAGCTAAACAGAGCAGGTGATTAAAAAAGGCATTCTGTAGAAGATGGCACTTGAACTGAGTCATAAAGGAAGTTAGAAATTATAAGAAACATAAGTGAGGAAAGAGACCATTGTGTATTTGGTAGACAGGTAAGGCAAAGATACAAGAGATAATACAGAATGTTTTGTGTGTGGAAGACTAAATAGAACAGTATGGCTACATCACTGAGTGGGCAGAGCAATTTGTAAAAAGATTACAAAGACAGGAAGCAGCCAGATAATGAAAAACCTTAAATGACAGAGTAGCTTATATATGATCCCAGAAGTAATAGGAAGACATTGAAGGTTATTGAGTAGAGGGAGTTCCCTATACTGTGGGAAAATCACTTTGGTAATTGTGGGGAAGCTGTACTGAATTGGAAAGATACTTGAGTAAGGGGACCAATTAGAAGGACACTCTAACAGCCTAGGCATGGTGTGGTAGAGGTCTGATATAAGATGGTGTGAATGTATGTGACAGAGATATATGTCACCAATGTTGTAAAAGTAGAAACTGTAAGATTTTGTAATTATTTAGATACATTGGGTGAATGAGAAAGAGCAATTGAGGATAACACTAGTGTAATATCCTAGTTGGCAAGAAGGATAATAGTTCCCTCTATAGAAATAGTGAAGTTCAGAAGAGTGGTAGATTTTGGATGGAAAAATAATGAGTTCAATTTTGTATGTATTGAATTTGAAATGTCTATGACACATTGGATTTGAAATGTTGAGGAAGAAGTTATTGATGCTGAACTCAAGAGAGATATTAGCTCTGGATAGAAAAATCTGAGAATTATTGACATATGGATGATATGACTGATCCATAGGAGTTAATCACCAAGTGAGAAAATCAAGAGAAGAGTCCCCAGGAAATAGCCTTGGGGAGGGGAGGGAGGGAAGAGGCATCACAATTAGCGGGTATGAAATGAGGATACAAAAAAGGAAACACAGGAACAGTCAGATAAGTAGAAGAAGCACCAAGAAAGCAAAGTTAAGAAAATCTAGGTATAAAAGAATATATAGGAGAGAGTGGTCAACAAATCAATATTACAGAGAGTTCAAGAAGAAGACTGAGAAAAAGTGGTTAGATTTGGCAATTAAGAGACCATGGGAGACTTTGCAGAGTGCAGTTTCAGTTGAGTGATGAGGTCAGAAGAAATCAGATTGCAGAGGGTTTAAAAGAACCTGAGAAAGAGGAAGTGAGAGGACTAAATGTAAATGTTAAATCTTCAAGGAGTTCAGCTGAAAAGGGGAGAAGAAATAAGGGATAGATAGGAAGGCTATGGTACAGTGAGAGGTGTTTTTGTTTGTTTCTTTCTTTTACAGTGAGGGGGGATGTATTTGTAGGCAGCAGGGAAAAAAATAGTAGCATGTGTTGCAGATCACAGAGAGAGTATAGATGATAATAGGGGCAATCTTTCAGAGGAGATCAGACAGGTCTGGGTCAAGGATCCATTGGAGGAAAGTATTGTGTAAATAATTTATATATATACATATATATATGTATATATATATGTATATATATGTATATATATGTGTATATATATATGTATATGTGTGTGTATATATATATATATATATATATATCAAGGACTTTCTTGACGAAAACACCAGAATGAAACAAGAAAACTTTCACAAGTGATATTTTAGAGCAAATAATGTCTTTGTTGTGACTTAACAGCTAACTGAGAAGACCAGAGGAAATAAAATGCCAAACTGATTATTGATGATAAAAAAAATGGATTCAATGGAGCAAAATTCACTCTTAAAAGCACTTCTCCAATAAACTGTTTTAGCATAAACGTTAAGATTAGGAAAGATAATTTCATAAATCAAACAGATTAACTTTGTTCAATAATCCTTTGTTAATAAGAAGGGTGGTATAAAATGGGGAATTATATGCATATGAAAAGTATTTGTCACAGCCATAGATAATATCTAGTGCAAAATCCGAAGGGAAGAGGGATTATATATTTATATAGTTCATGAGGTCCACCAGATGCTCCAATTTTGGATTTTATCAGGCAGTGGAACACATTACTGATGCCTAAATGAGATCCAGAACCACTAACAAGTGCATCCTAATAGCCAGATAAGAAAAAGGAAGTGAATAAAAATGTATATTTTGTCCAGATACTGAAGATAGAACACGAACTGGACTCAGATTTGAATTGAACAAGAGAGTAGGCAGGATTTCATTTGGGAAGCTGCACACTGTGTTAGTGATTCCAAGATTGTACTTGAAACAATCATCTTTTTAACACCAATTTTGTTACAGTGATGCCGTATGATTTCTAATCATGAAATACAACTCTCTCCAAAAGAAAAGAATTTCCAGTTACCTCAAGGACAAGGAGAGAGATTTAATAGACATAAATATGTCGTGACATATTACTATTGGTGAATTATACCCTACAAGTCACATAAAAGATATCAACAAAAAGGCATGTAACCAGAAAGGGATATGGGTCAGTCATATAGTGAAGGTAAAGCATAACATGATAGCCTCCAGTGTTGCACTGTTACCCAGGGAAAGTCAAAAGAGCTATAGGAAGGTCCTCAACATACTGATTAGCATACCCACTGTAAAGAACTTATGGGAGTGGGTAGAAATGATGCAATGAAAAGTTATAGATGACTTGAAACTGGCACTATTGGAGGGATTGTACACACATTGATTTGATAACATATCCATAAAGAGGACTGAAGAATTTAAAAATACACTTTTAGCTAAATAATATTCCAACATTTAAAATACAACCAAACCAAGAGGCCATTTTTTATTACTAGCATGATCACACATTTTCTCTGTTTATAACATAAACTTGTCACAAATATTTGTAGTAATTTACAATGATTTTAATTTAACTTCTGCATCTGATTTTTACTGTGGCAAATATTAACTTGTTAAGTTCATTTGACTGATGACACAAAAAATAAATGCTTTCTTCAAAATGGATCACATAGGTATGTTAATGGGAAAAAGATTAATCATGCATGTTTCAAAACATATTAAATATTCAAATTTAAATGTCAAGATCAGGACTTTTTCATGGTTATAAATTGCATTTTAGCACTGTTACCTCATGCTGGAAATGTCATTATATTTTATAATTTGGCACACTATAAAGGAATCATGTACAACTTTAATTAGAAGGTCACTGCAGTGTCATTATGAAAGCTAGTTATATAGTATTACCAAGATTCTCAATAAAATTTTGACTTTTCCATCATAATTGTTGGAATTACGCTTTTTACATTATACTTGATCATATGGCTGGGAAAAGTAATACAATACCCCAAACACAAACATATGCAAGAACTATCCATCAATATTTATATTTTTTATTATTCAGCATTATATAAGAGAAAAATGAAAGACGATCTTTTTTGTGTGACTGAAATCATGTTAACAATTAGATTGTAAATGAGCAAAGATTTAATACTTTATTCTTTTATAGCACTTTATATTTTATAAATTGCAGTATTATCTAATATATTGTCTCACTTGATTTTCACAAAAACCCAGTGACATAGTCTTGAATTCTACAATTTCAGCTATAAAACAATAAATTGATTCCATAATTCCTTAAAAAAAAGTATTAAACACCCATTTTGTAAAAAGCATTATGCTAGGCCATGTGAGAATTAAAGAGATTGATAAAACATGATTCCTGCCTTCAGGCACTCATTGCTTTGGAGACTACGGCTAAGGTTATTTTTTAGGTAAATAAAAATGTAATATTTTTATGTAAAAGATTTTTTGGATGAATGAATGGATTGGAAAAAAATAAGCATTCACTATGTGCTAAATACTAGGGATACAAAAACAAAGGTAAGAATAGACTTTGCCCTCAAGGAACTTTAATTTAAAAGGCTGCCAGATATGATGACCAGAGATGAACAGAAAATTGGAATTTATATCTGTCAGGTCATTGTCAATAGTGACATGAAAAGGTTTTGAATCTGAAAAGGAGACAACCACAGCATAACAGATCATGGGGCTAGACTGAGAAAACATTAAGTACAGGTTTTACCTATAAGTAGCTATCTGATACTGGAAGAGTTATTTAGTCTCAGATTTCTCATCTGTTAAATAAGAGAGTTGTTCTAGAAGCCATAGGGAACCTATGACTTCGAGGCCACAAATCCCCATTTGTTCTGTGAAGTTTGGATTCAATCAAAGGTCCTCACTTGAGGACCCAGAAGGCCATGTTTGGCCTTGAGGCCACAGGTTCCCGTTCATGGACTAAATGTCTATGGTTCTTTCAGATGTAAAATTCTATGATTTTAAAACCTATTAAATTGCAGAAGAAAACTGTTTAATATTTTTAAATGTCCCTTAACAAACTTCATTCTGCTTATATTTTGCAAGCAATTAGCAAAGATTACAGAAACTTTCCACAAACCATTTTGGTACTAGTTAAAAACCATAATGTTAAGCAATGGAACAGGTAAGCAAAACCTAAACAATTGAATACAGGAGTAAAGTATTCAGCTAATCTAAGAATATTAATTACTAGAGTATGTATTTATTCTTTGACAAAAACTGCTATGAAAAGTGTAAATCAGTGCAGTAGAAAATAGATTTATACTACTATCTTATATTCTATACCAAAATAAGCCCCAAATGAATGTGACCTACATATAAAAGATGATATCATAAATTAATTGAGACATCTTTCAACACTGTAACTAAGATGATATTTGTTTATTTATCAACAGATAGGAGGATCAAAAAAGATAATATGGAAATTGTGATTAAATATTGAAAAGCTTTTGCAAAGTCAAAATCAATGTGCTAAGTATGAGAAGGGCAAAACATTTTTGCAGCAAACTTCTCTGATAAAGGTCTGATATCCAAGTTTCATAGAGGATTCACAAGTTCAAGATGTAAGTCTTCCCCAACAAATAAGTGATCAAAAGAAAGGAAGAGAAAATTTTCAAAAGAAAAAAAAAACTGCAAGCCATCAACAGCCACATGAAAAAGATGATCCAGATCATTAGTAATTAGAGAATGCAAATTAAAACTTCTGATGTTTCACTCAGATCCAAAGATGTCAAGAAAAAAAATGACAATTGTTGGAGGGACTGTGGAAAGTAGAATTGTATGCTTTTGTTGGATCTGATAATTGTTCCAACCATACTGAAAAGCAATGTGGAACTATACTTACAAAGTCACTACCCAATTGTGCATTTGCTGCAATACCACTCTTTGGTATACAGCACAAGCATGTCAAAGACAGAAGGATCTATATGTACAAAAATACTTGTAGGAGCACTAAAAACAAAGTGGATGCCCATGAATTAGAAAATTATTAAACAAATCATAAGAATGCAACAGAATAGGATGGTAACAAAAGAGATGATGAATGAGACAGATTCTGAGAAACATGGGAAAAGTTATGTGAACTGATACAGAGTGAAACGAATAGAACCAAGAGAATAAATTATATAATAGTCACAATAATGGATAGGAAAACTAAAAAATCTTAATAACATTGACCAACTATAACACTAGAAAAATGAAAATGAAGCATTCTTTCCCGAGAGGTGACTGACTAAAAGTGCAGAAGGAGACATACATGCTCAGATGTGACCAATGAGTGAATTTATTTTGCTTGACTATATTTGTTATAATGGAGAAATTTTATTTGGTGAGACAAGTAGAGTCATAAGGTTACAGTGAATGGGGAATGATAGTGATGCAGAAATAAAGGAAGAAAGAAAAGAATGCCAATAAAACATTTAGAAAGTATACAGAGTACAAGTGAGCAGAACAAAGTTCAGAAGAGAACATAGCTAAGCAAGGTGATATTGTTACTGCCATATTAAATTTCTTTCATACTTTTAAAAAACTATCATGGAAGTTGAATTTACTATGAAAAAACGGAAGGACGAGAAAGATTCCTCAAGATTATCAATAAAGATGATATTGAAAAGGGAATCCTTGAAAAGAGTTGATAATCTGATAACACCACATTTAGAATTTCCTGACATTACAATGCTTCTAAAATCACCTGCAGATCAGTCCATCTGCTTCTGGGCACACAATCCCCAAATGAATTCCAGAGCTAACTATGTAATTCATGCAGACATACATACATACATACATATACACACACACACCCCAATTATTTTGCATATATAGTAAATTATGGGTCATGCTTTTGGAATATCTTTCTTGGTTTCATTAAGTTTCAAGAGGGTGAACAGGCAATGTGGTGCATTGAAAATGAGCAACTGAACTTGAGGGAATCAAAGGACATAGCTTGTAAGCTAGCTATGACATTAACTGTGGTATATGTTGCTTCACCATCATCTGTAAAACAAGGAGATCAGACTAGATGAATTCAAATATCCCTTCTGGCTAAGAGAACCTCCCCAGGTAAGGACAGATAATATGAGGAATGGTGGCAATAGGATATAAATGTGGAAAGAGAAATACTGTTGCCAAGCCTTAGTGATACTGACTGGATCTATGAGAACCTAACTTTTTCTTTTTTATAAAGCACCAGATGGTAAAGTCACACCAACCAGCAATCTCTCTTGGGCATCTCTAGGCCGCATTCCAAGAAACGGTGAGTCCTGGGAAACTACCTTTATTTGGCTTACAGAAGGAAAAACCCTCCATAAAAGCCAGCTGAAAGCAAGAATTCTGTCATTTCAAGACACAAGCTTACTCATTTAGTCTCAGACTCCAGTTGGAAACCCCTAAAAATGTGTTCATTCAAATAGCTCCTAGGGTTGTATAATTAGGCTGCTCTTTAGCAGGAGAATATCAAAGACTACCAGAACATTTTATTATTCGGAAATAGTAGAAATAATTGAAACTACTTAAGGCTTTCACAGGCCAGTCAGATCAGGTAAACAAACATTTATACCCTCCTTAATTTCATTAAGAAGAGGACTACTGTGCATTTATAAAATTATTTGCTGTGGGTAGAAAAAAAAAACTATTTGATTTTGCTAAAACAACAACAAAAACAAAACACAAACCAACTCCTCCCCCCAAAAACTACTAAATTGTTTTTCCTCTACGCAAAGGAAATGTATAGCTAGCTACTAGTAAAATTTGAATATTTTTTGGATTATGCAATGTAGTACATTGAAAATGAGCAGTGAATCCCTTGGCATCAGAGGACCTGGGTTGGAATGTTAGCTTTGACACTATCTGTAGGACATGGAACAAGTTCACTGGTGGAGTAAACCACAAGATGGCTTAGAGCTAGGAAGAGCTGCTTCTGCCATATGGTAGCTGTGTCACCCTTAGCAAGCCACAAGTTCTCTAGCTAATTCTTCATTCCTCTAAGTCATAGAGAAGGTGTTAATCTGCATGGGTGAAGAGAGTGTCCTCATCCATGAATTCTCTGTATAAATTAAATAACAAGTCCAGTTCCCTTCCTTTTCTTTTTAAACCCAAAATAATGAATATATGAATAAATGACTTTCTATAAATAAAAGTCAATCAATCACCACCTATTTTTAATTACAGCTTTTTAATCCATATTAGATGGTAAATTGTATACTGGGACACAATTCAAGGTAATATTAGCTCACAGTAACAAACTTTTAAAGTCTTTTAAAAAATGAGGGAACTTTTATGCTTTGGTTTTGTTTGTTTGTTTGTTTTTCAGGAATTCTAAGGACAGAAAGAATTGGGTCAAAGTCCTGAGTTTGACATGCACTAGCTGTGTGACCCTGGGCAAGTCGCTTACCTCTAAGCAACTTTCTAAAATTATCAGTTGCACAGAAAATACTAGTATATCATTTCCTTGCTGGGAACTCCTTAAACTCATGAATTTACAGGTACAGTAAAAAAAAATGCACAGATATTATAGATACACATGAAATTAAAATTTGCACACATTTCTGTATTCCAATTTCAAAAAACACCAACTTCACTGGAATTTTTTTTAAAAAGTCTTTTAGCATAGATCTTACTTTCATCAATTATATTCTGACTCATTTTCAGTTTCTTTTATCCTGAAGTTCAGTTTACATGTCATTATTAGTTTGTGAGCTCCTTGAAGGTCGGAGTTTTTGCTCCTTTTGCTTTTTTGTGTGTATCCCTACGTTAACACAGTGCCTGGGACATTACAGGAGCTTTTAGATGTTTATTGATTGATTTACAAAGGGAAAAAGCAAACAAGAATTTTCTTGTAGTAAATTCACTAGGATTTATTCCACAAAGGTTCTCATGAAAACTGAACATGAAAGGGCATAGGGATGGAAGCAAAAAGATATTTATAGTTTAATTGTTCTTTTCCATCAATGTAAAGTCCCAGAGGGAAGAAACTACTCTTAGGAACATTCCCCCAGAAAAACGAAAATATTCAGGTAAAATGTTCTTCTCTATACAAATGTATAATACTCTGCAGAATTCTCAGGGTTCTTTCATTTTTTTACTAATAAAAATTGGCTAAAACCAGAAATTTTGGCAGCAAATAAGGTATATAGGCTATAAGGAACTCTTTTTGATCCAAAAGGTGATACATTATGGCCCAAACCTGGTACTTAGAGAAAAATTACACGGGCAATTAACCAAAAAGAATGTGCTACACACCATGGCTGACAATATTAAACACAAACACACACACACTCACAAATGCACACACACAGAGTCTACATTCTTTATCACAAAATCTTTTCAATCTTCCATTAGACTCATTAGCATTTTTTCTCATTGCAAAGACTAATTTCTTATAGGTATTTCCAGGGAAGCAAATTAATATGTAACAGTTTTCTGTTATCTAGTACAGTAAGAAGAAGAGGGTTTTCTAGTTAACAGAAAGGTATTAATGGAAGATTTCAGGTTGATAAATTGCCAGCCAAATCTGCTTTTACTATACTCATTTCACTAAAGAAAGAACTATAAATTCTACAGAAATGCTCCAGAAGAATTTCTAAGTCTATCAACATGCAGATGGTGTATGTGATAGTGTTGATTTTGTGGCAAAGTAAAGCCAATCCCTTGGCTATAGAATTTAAAACAAGAAAACTCAACAAATTTTCATTGAAGAAGGTAGGGAATAAACATATCTACAGGCTATTCGCTTACTCCAACACTTCCTCAAGTTTCATTAGCATAGCACACTTTATGCTTCTTTTCCCTTGTGACAGTACTTGGTTTTTGAAGAACTGGGTAATAACTAAAGTTTCAACTGCCAAACTTCCATTAGAAAAGAAAACAACAAAACAAAACAGGGAATGCTGCATGCACAAAATCCAGTACAGTCACTGAAAGGACATTCCATTTTTAAAATTGTATTTCAGATTCCTGGGAGAATCTAGTGGTATACCACTTTACTGACCATAATTCTTTGAAGAATTCCCCTTTATAAAACTGCCATCGCTTACAACAACAAAAAACGAGACAGATGGTATTAAGCCAGATTCTGAGGAAAGAAAATGAGCAACTTGAAGAGTTTTTCAGTTGGGGTATCCCAAGTCACCAAAAATTTGTAAGGTAAGCGAACTGAATATTTTACATTACTCTGACCCAGATCGTCTCAGGACTGTTGTTGTTCAGTCATTTCTGACTCTTTGTGACCCCGTTTGGGGTTTTCTTGGCAAAGATACTGGAATGATTTGCCATTGACTTCTCCATTTCATTTTATAGATCAGGAAACTGAGGCAAGCAAGATTAAGTAACTTGCCCAGGACCACACAGCTAGTAAGTGTCTAAGGCCAGATTTGACATCAGGAAGATGAGTCTTCCTGACTCCAGGCCCAGCGCTCTATCCACTGCGCCACCTAGCTGTCCCTTGACTAAGGACAACACGATAAGCCCACTGATTATATCTTGAAGGAGGTCTCCACTATCTAAGAGATTTCCCATCCTATTGGGTGTCCTAATAGTATTCGTAAGAGACCTACAGCCACACTGAGGTGGTCTGATGGGCTTAACTACAGAAAAATATCCCTAGTGGAATAAACTTGATCTTTGGCAATACCTGAGACAACAGAGGTAATAAGTTACAACTCCAAAGTTAAGACATTCCCCTTCCCTTCTCCCTCGTCTCCCCTAATTACCTGATATTTTCTCCCTATTACTTAATCTCCCAAATAAGGAAGGTAGATGAGCAGAATCATCTGATATGATCCTTTTGTGCCTGTCATGTGCCCTAAGGCTACATAAGACTGTATATATGGTGTATATCCCTGTGTTTGACAGAATGGCTAGCCACCTGGCAATGTTCACCAGCTGATGCTAATTAAACCTTTACTTGGCTGACCTTGCCCCTTGATTTAATGACTTCCAGTCAAATGGACTGTGATAGGACGAATTACTCTATAAGAGAATCTCAGGATCTCTGGGTTGAATTCCCCAACAATTGTACCATGCTTTCTTGATTACTGGGCTTCAAAAACACCATTGACTACATCCCCCAAAATCCATAATTGAAAAGACCAGATGCAACAAGATGGAAATGCCAGACCCATTTCTTGGGACTACAGGGCCTAAGAGGAGGGAGATTGCCCTGAGGACTTTCTGCAATTACTGCATCACATCACTCAGAAAATTAACAAGTGTTTAACCCTTAGATACCTTGGAAAATGGTAGCTGTGCTTCAAGTCTGGAAGATTTAAAGTTCTTATCAGTTTCAACTATGCAGAAGTGAAAAGAGGCTATTCCCTTCCTTATAGCAAGCCAATGCAAAATGTCCATAAGAAGCCAAAAATTTTCCATTAGGCTGCCTCCACCTTAGGAGATAAGGGTATGCACCAGCCAAAGTCCTGTTGTAAATGTTTAACAATAACAACAAACCTTACACTCTGCACTAGTGTTTGGGGGTAACGACAATGAACCATAGTCCATATCTCAGATATATTATTGACTTGTAGAATATCCAAGTTTAAAAGGAACTCCCATGGTATATATTTAAACATTAACAGACATCTCCTATGCAAGTATTCTCAAACCAAACTGAGAATTTGGGCAAAATTTATAATCACATGGAGAGAAAAATGCATTTAAAACAATACCTTAGCATGTGCTTTTTCATTTACAAGATCTAATGAGGTAGAGCCAAGAAAATGATATCGCAACCATGACCAGAAAAATGGAAATGGAAAGAACAATAATGATTCAGTTAAAAATGAATGCTGTAAACTTATAAATAGAAAGCATGACACCAAAGAAGATATATCAAAAGACATTCCAATCTCCCTCCTTTTTGGAGGTGGGAGGTCTGGGGCTATGGTACAATGGACATCTTGTTAGACTCTTACAATGTATTCATCAGTTTGGCTAATTTATATTCTCTCTCTCTCGTATTTATTATGTGAAATGGCTCATTGAGAGAGGGAAAAGGGAAGGAAGAATCTTGGGAGAAATTTTGGTGATGTAAAAAAAAAAGTCAATCACTTTTTTTAAAATAGGAAAATGTTAAAAATGTTATTTCTGTCTCTTTGGACAGAAACAATAATTTTTTCTCTTCTATTTCCTCTACCCTTTGCCAAAGATAAATTAGGCTGTTCACTAAATGATCTATATAGTAAGGGTCTGAAGTTTCCCACCATTTCAAAAAACCTAGCAACCAATATCTCTAAGCTACTTTCAGAAAAGGCAACTGGGAAATGATGAACAGTGAACAGACTTGTCAAAGACATAACCCTCACCTCCTCTCTCTTTGATTTGGGGCAGAAACACACATCTTTAACCCAAAACTCTTTCTGTCATGTCATGTCAAATGGCATTTCTGTCATACCATGTCAAAAACCCAAAGCTCTGTTGTATTAAGATTCCATTCAATTAAACTCCATTCAAGTAAATCAAAAGAGGAATATTTTTTTTTTAGTATGCTCTTGTTTGTTACTACTATAGGTGCCTGTACCTAGCTTATAAAATTAAGTCTGGACACTGATATTTTGAGCTCTTTGCTAGTTAACCCTACCTTTCTACCTTCCCTGTTTCTAACTTCTTTTATATTTTTTCCCCAAATTTGTGTCTTCTTCAATACTTCACCCAGCCAAGCCTCCTATTCTTTCCTCTCTTCATCCTCTAACCTAACCCTTTATATTGCCAATGCAATACCCATAGCAGTTGCTATAACTATGAAAACATATTTCCAGGTTTGAATGGCAAGATATGACAGACTCTCTTCTTCCAAGACAAAACCAAGATATTTATTCATATACCAGAAAGCCAAATGCACCATGGTAATAAAAAAATGTGGTACACATTACCAAGGCAAAGAACACTGCCATCCTCAAGCCTTTCCTCCATCAGGCCTCTCCACAAACAAGCTCTCTTAGGCAAAATGCCTCTCTCTCATCCACCTAGCTGCTCTGCCCTTCTCTGCCTCCTTTCTCAGCTCCACCTCACTCTGCCCCAGCTCTGCCTTGCTCTCTAATCCTGCTCTGTTAGGTAAACTCCCACACACAGAGCTCCATATGACTCAACTGTGGGCTGGGCCAGAGCTCAATGCAAGTCACATGAGTCTATTAATGAGCAGAAAAGATCTTCAAATTCCCTTAACATTACACCCTCCTTTAAGCTCCAAGTCAAGTTCCACTTTTTCTAAGAAGTCTGTCTCCACCCAGATGTATCTTCCCCATCTTTGAAATCCTATAATATTTGAAGTAAATACCGTGAAGTCTAGCACTCAAGCATAGGAATCAACTTTATGTACTACCCTGTTAACGAGATCATACAGGCTCTGTTAGGTGCGCTTTTGTTTGCTCTTTACCCAGGATCAGGCTTCCACTTCTGGATCACATCCGCACATGCTGCCTCCTCTAGCCTGCCTTCTTTTTATTCCGCTTTCCTTGTCTTTTGCTCATTAGAATGTAAGTCCCTTAAGGGTAGAGACTGTCTCACTTGATTACGTTTTTATTCCCAGCTTTTGTGGCTGACATAGAGTAAATGCCTACTAAACACTCTATATCTCTCTACCATCATTAAGAGTTAAGGAAAAAGTTAGCATCTTCAAATGACTTTGCATTTTCTACGGGCATGTTTTGACACTGAGTTTTATGTTCCTAGAATTCAGAGTATTGCAGCACTGGAGGGTCCCTCAGGGATCATGCAAGCCCAAAACTCTCATTTCACACATCAGGCAACAGAGCCTCATGGATCTGAAGTGACTTGTCAAAGATAATGTAATCATTTAGCTGGAGAACCAGGACTAAAACCCATGTCTTCCAAGACCAGACCGAACAGACATTCCTGATAACTTGTTCTGTAGTACTACTTAATAAAAAACGTTCCTCCTAACTTGGTTCCAAGGCCTGGGGGCCTGGAGCAGCTAGAATTAAATTGAACGAAATCAGATTTGAAAATTGTTTTTCCCCATGTTTTATTTTAGAAAGAGGAAGTTGGGGGGTGGGAGAGAAAAATCTAGAACTTTATGAAGCCATCCTTTTCTCTTTCTCATTAACCAGTTACCTCAGATTTGTCTAAGATATCCAGTGCATAAGACTGAAGAAATTCTGGATTCCTCAGTTAATAAAATTCTCCTATAATTCCTGATGTTTAATTATTTCTGTCAGATTTCAAAGCTAAATCCTGGAAATCCTCAAAGATTTCTTGAGTTCCATTTTATTTTTAAGATTATAACTTGTAGCCTTGGGTCACTCTTCAAAACTTTTTTTTTATATCTTTGACTTTTAATTCTGAAATGAGAGGTGAATTCATTATAATGACATTTTTCCTTACCTGCTTTCCCCACCCCAGACAAACAGAAGACCCCTCTAATAACTTAGTTACTATTGTATGGAAAGTTACAAATATTCACTCTCAAAAGTTAATATATGGATGTAATAGACACATATATGTATACATGTCATGTGTATCAGGTATGCATGCATATAAATATATGCCTGTGTATGTATATGTGATACATATATAAATGTAAACTTAATTGAGATTATTTTCAAAGTATTTGACAATGAAAATAATTAAAAATCAGATCATGGCATCTTTTGGTCATCTCTTTTGCTTAAGGGCAGAGAGTTTTACTGATAGGCTCTAATTTATAACCAAAAAATAACCTCTGAATATGTAATATTTTTATTTAACTATTAAACAGCTTTGTTTTCTGGGCACATTTTGCAATATATGGTATGGAATAAGAATTTTTTATTTGCAATGAAAACTGAAATTACATTTTCTAAAACACTAGGATTAATGCCCATATGAACTGAAATTGTACCTGTTTATCGTTCAATAAGGCCTGGATATTCTGCTACAAAGTTCTACTGATTTCAGTGTTCTGGCAAGGCAGTATACTGTCTGGTGATATCTCCTGACCACCAACATGAACTGTGTTGTGAACTTGTTCTTTGTTAAAACAGATAACACCTTATTGGAAGTTATAAAAAGAGCACTGAAGTTCTCATTTTGAGGTATTCCTGGAACTCACCATGTCTGAGTTACCATCTGGGCCCTTGCCCTCTACTTTATCACCTCAAAAGACAGGGCAGGATGAGAAATTGTAGGGAAAAAAATTCTTGGGGAAATAGAAGGAAAAAAGTACTCTGGGTCTATTGTAGAGGTCAACACACTCCTCAGGCTGATTTGCCCAGTCATCATTGATTCAGACTCTAAAGAGAGGCGAGTTTGGAAAGTTAGAGGGAACAGTAAGGAGGAGAGGTAAGAAACTTTTCATGAAAAAATAGGATAACATCATTTAATTTCCCCATAATCCCAAGAAGATGTTTTGTTCAGTTAATTTTAAGTTGTGTCTTGATGCTTGATGAGCCCACTTGAGGTTTTCTTGGCAAAGCAATTAGAATGGTTTGCCATTTTCTTCTACAGTTCAGTTTACAGATGAGGAAACTGAAGCAAACAGAATTAAGTCAGGGAGATAGTCTTCCTGACTCCAGGCCTGGCACTCTAACCACTGCGCCACCTAGCTGCCTCCCAAGAGACTGTTAGGGAGGTTTCATTCTTAGCCCTTTAGAGTGATGCTTGGTCATTACATAGATCAGAATTTTCACGTCTCCTAAAGCTGTTTTTCCTTAAAATGTTGTACTGACTATATATTTTTTTCTTCCTGGTTTTGCTCAATTCACTCTATATACAAGTCTTCTCAGATTCTGAGTTGACCCTTTTAGTTATTTTTTTTATGGTATAGTGATATTCTATTACATTACTATATTATATGTTTGACCATCCCCTTCAAATGGTGGGTATCCCTTTAAGTTTCCAGGACTTTGCCACTCAAAAAGGGCTGCTAAGAATATTTTTACACTTCTGAATCATTTCTCCTTTTCTTGGCTCTCTTTGGGAACATAAATCTAGTAGTGGGATTGCTGGGCCTAAGGATATACACAGTTTGGTGTATTTTGGGGTATAATTTAAAAATGCTTTTTCCGAATGGCTGGACCAATTTCCAATTCTACCAATGCTGCATTGCTTTGCCTATTCTATATCTTTTTCAACATTGTTATTTTTTTCTATTTTGTTACCTTTGCCAATTTTCTGGGTGTAAGGTAAGTCCTTGGGGATATTTCAATTGGGATTGCCATTAGTGAATTGGAACAATCTTTCATGTTATCCTTGATAGTCTGCAATCCTTCTTTTATGAATTATTTGTTCATATACTTTGACTAAATAAATTTGTTCATATACTTTGACTACTTGGCATTATGAGAAGGATCTTCCCTATCCAGATTTCTCTATAACAATGAAATGATGAGTCAAGTGAAAAAAAAAAAGATGTAATATCTGGTTCTAGTTTGTTTTCCTTGCCTACTTCATTCTAATTTTACCCAGCCCTTGTTGTTCATTCTCTTCGGTCTTGATCATTCTTTGTGAACCTATTTGGGGTTTTCATGGCAAGGATACAGAACTAGATTGCCGTAAGGGGAATGGGAATTTGAAGATCTTCCCTGCCCCTTAATAGATCTAGAGGGGAATCTGAAGATCTCCGCTGCTTTGCAAGCAAACTCTGCCCCCCTAATAGGCTAAATATAGTCAGATTGAGCCTCTGGTGGAGGGAATTTGCTAAAGGGTGAAGCAGAGCCCACAGGAAGCTTCCCTGCTGTGAAGATAAACTCTGCCCCCTGATAGGCTGAATGTAGTTACATGGAGCCTGTGGCGGGAGGAGTTTCCTGAAGGGAAGCAAAGCCCATAGGAAGCTGGTTGAGAGTTAGCCAGACTCTGGGGAGGGGTGGGGGAAAGATGATGCTCAAGCCAGGAGATAGAGAGTTTTGTGAGTAAATATTGATCTTCTACTGGTTTGTGGGAAGGCTAAAGGATCACATGGCTCTCAGTGGTATTACGGCTTCTGAACATCTTTGGTACTATGATGGAACTGGCTTACTGGTTTTGGGATTCAGTTTTCTGGTGTGCAAATAAATGTTTCAGTTCTCTCCTCTATCTGGAGAATCTGGTATATTTTGCAATCAAATGTCATGCTATACTTACAGTTTTTATCGTGAGAGTAAGCGCTGTAAATATTTTGTTGGTACTACAATTGCCATATTTTATCCAGCATTTCTTGTCAATTAGAGTTCTTTTCCATGTAGTTTATGTTCTTGCCTGAAATATTTCATTCAATTGATTCTAATTCTTGTCTATGAGTCTGTTTCACTGATCCATTTTTCTATTTTTCATCCAGTTTGAATGATTGTTGCTTAGTGCTACTCCTTCATTGATATATTATTTTCAATATTTCATTATTTGAAATTCTAGATTCTTTATTCCTCTAAATTATTTTTCCTAAGTCTTTAAGATGACTCCTTATCAGTTTGACTGGCCTGGTAGTAAGTATATAAAATAATTTAGCTAAATAGCATAATTTCTATTACATTAATAGACCCCTAATGTGAACAATGAATATCCCTCCAATTATTTATCTTATTTCATAACTATAAAGACTGCTTTGTATTTGTTGTAGTCATAAAATAACCTTGTGACTCAATGCATTGGTTCCCAAATATTTCATGCATCTTTTAGCTGTCTTGCTTCCTATTTATTTTTGTTTACACTATTACCGTATAGAAATGCTAATGCATTTTGTGGATTTCTTTTTTTCTTGTCAAAGAGCCAACTTTCTTTTGTATTCTGTCTTTAGATATTTGTTTTCATTTCATATTTTTCTCCTCTGATTGCAAAGGTTTCCTCTTATGTTAGTTTGTTACATTTGTTCTTTCCCTCCAATTTCTAAAAAAAAAATGCATCTATGTTTGTTTTGTGTCTGTGTGTCCATATATTTTCTTTAATGACTAATTTAGATCTTAATTGTATCTCATTTTGGTATATTGCCTCATTTTCATCATTCTCTTTATCAGTGTTATTATGGCCATGATCTTTTGAAATTAGCCTTTAATTCTGATTATATACCATCCCTGGCACCTTGAATGACAAAAATGTAAAGAAGATATCAAGAGTTTTGAGTGAAAGACTTGATTAATCACATAAACAAAGCTTTCTTTAAAACTTGTGTTTTCCTAGTTTTTTGTACTGAAAGAAATACTGCTTGTGGGGGAAAGAGTTCTCAAAAATCTGTTTTTATGATTCTCTATTTTATTCAAAATGAAGTAGGAGGAGATTGGGTGGAGGCAGTCTGGATGAAAAAAAAATTTATATGTGCCAAAATAAAAAGGACAAAGTTGGTAGGCAAAGATGTGTTTTTTAACAATTTCCTGTTATTTATAACAAGCAATTATCATGGGTCTGGCATAATGATAGAAAGGAGACTGATGTCACATCATGGAAGCATCTGTAGTGAAAAAAAATAAATGGATGTCAACATCAGGATAGCTAGGTTTTAGGTGCAATTATTAACTCTTTGGTCCCCTATGGCCTGTAATCTCTTGTTTGAAAAATGAAGCTTATTCAAAGTGATCTCTAAAGTACTTTCTTGGTGGCCTAGCCTTACCAGATTTTAATCTGTATTACAAAGCAGCAGTCATCAAAACTGCTTGGTACTGGCTAAGGGATAGAGTAGTGGATCAATGGAATAGATTGGGTACAAAAGACTCAATAATCAATTATTATAGTAATATACTGTTTGATAAGCCCAAAGACCCCAGCTTCTGGGATAAGAACTCATTATTTGACAAAAATTGCTGGGAAAATTGGAACATAGTATGGCAGAAGCTGGGCATAGACCATCATCTAACATCGTATACCAAAGTTAAGTCTAAGATGCATGATCTAGGTATAAAGGCTGATACTGTAAATAATCTGGGGAAGCAAGAAATAGTTTACTTGTCAGATTTATGGAACAGGAAGGACTTTATGACCAAAGAAGAATTGGAGAGCATTATAAAATGCAAAATGGATAACCTTGAGTACATTAAATTGAAAAGTTTCTGTACAAAGCCAACGTAACCAAGATTAAGAGGGAAGTGGGAAACTGGGAAAGAATATTTACCACCAATGTCTCTGATAAAGGCCTCATTTCCAAAATTTACAGGGAATTAAGTAAAATTTATAAGAATACAAGTCATTCCCCAATTGATAAATGGTCAAAGGATATGAACAGGCAGTTTTCATAGGCAGAAATTAAAGATATCTTTAAGCATATGGAAAAAT
>CM053580.1:170511139-170526773 GCA_028627135.1 Pseudochirops cupreus | reverse complement strand
AGAATAATAGGTAGCATCTATTTAAAGCCATCAGCATGTGTTATATGTAATGAGGATAAACTAGAAGCATTTCCAATAAGATCAGGGGTGAAACAAGGATGTCCACTATCACCCCTCTTATTCAATCTGGTACTAGAAATGTTAGCAGTAGCAATTAGAGAAGAAAAAGGAAACAAATTAGGCAAAGAAGAGACTAAGCTATCACTCATTGCAGATGATAAGATGATACACTTGGAGAATCCTAGAGAATCAAGTAAAAAACTTCTTGAGACAATAAATAAATTTAGCAAAGTTGCAGGATATAAAATAAACCCACATAAATCCTCAGCATTCCTATATATTTCTAATGAAGCCCAACAGCAATTGATAGTAAAAAGAAACCTTATAAAGTTACTGTAGACATTATAAAATATTTGGGAATCTACCTGCTAAAACAAACCCAGGACCTATATGAAAACAACTACAAAACACTTTTCACACAAATAAAATCAGATCTGACTAATTAGAAAAACATCAATTTGCTTGTGGCTGGGTTGAGCTTATATAATAAAAATGACAATTTTACCTAAATTAAATTACATATTTAGTACCATACTAATCAATATACCAAAAAATTACTTTATAGAGGTAGAAAAATAGTAACAAAATTCATTTGGAAGAACAAAAGGTCCAGAATATCAAGGCAATTAATGAAAAGAAATGCTAGGGAAGGTGGCCTAGCCATACCAGATTTTAATCTGTATTATAAAGCAGCAGTCATCAAAACTACTTGGTACTAGCTGAGGAATAGAGTAGTGGATCAATGGAATAGATTGGGTACAAAAGACTCAGTAGTCAATGATCATAGTAATATGCTGTTTCATAAACCCAAAGACCCTGATTTTGGGGATAAGAACTCATTATTTGACAAAAAACTGCTGGGAAAACTGGAATACAGTATGGCAGACACTGGGCATAGACCATTATCTAATGAGAGAATCTTCCTTTCTTAATGACTTTGTATTTATTTTTATTTTTCTCCTTATATTCATTATGTATGTATTTAAATGTATACTTGCTGTCTCTTCTATACTACTGTAAGTTCTTTATGAATAGGGATTGGTTCAGTATTCATAATTATGTCCCCAGTGCTTGCCATAGGGCCTGACACATAGGATGTGTTTAATCCTTGCTTGTTGATTGGGTTTATTAGCTTCTTGAAAGAGGATCTCTAATGCTAAATCTATCTTTGAATCCCTGCTACCCTATATATAGTAAACATTGAACTGATTACCTCTTTTCTATCATAGATGAAAATATCTCCATTTTCCCTTCATCATCCATTAGTCTAGGGGAGTCATCATGGCGTAGTGTATAGAAGGTTGATCTCACAGGCAGTAAGAACTGGGTTCAAATATCAACTCTCACATGTACTGGTTGCGTGATCCTTAACAAGTCACGGAACCTCTCAAAACTCAAGGCAATTCTTTAAGACCATGAATTACAAAGAAATTGCCCATATGCCTTATTAGAGGAAAATCCTCACCAGTCCTTACACTGATAAAGTCATAGTTCAGTTTAAAAAAAGGGGTGGGAAAATCCATCAGGATAAATGTATTATAAGGTATTATGCCCTCATAAAATTCAGAAATTCCCAAAGTACAACTGAGTAGTTCCTGATCTGATCCTACTCTGGAGTAGCGTCTCCCTGGCACAGGGTGGTTGCCATAGAATCAGTTAAAGTCTATAACATTTACAACCTATTCTTCATTCTTCCTTTTACAAGTTATTTCTCAAATGCTATGAGAAAACTTTAAACTGTCATTACATAGGTTGTCTGTGTATATGCTTATGTATCTTAACTGTCATAAATATGATTCACAATGAATTTTGTCTACAAAATAGCACCAATTTAAGAATGTATTAAATTTTAGTGCAATAATTTTATTAAAACTAAATTGTAGACTGTGCCTTAGTTATTTTCATATAATTATCCTCAGAAGGGTGATTTAAATGAAGTCATATTCTGATACATGTACATAACTGTCACTTATGGATAATATACATTTTCAAAGTAATTGAAAGATTAGATACATGTCATCTGCAATAGATTGTTAAAAGCAAACATATAGTCAGTTTCCATGTACTAAAAAATGAAGATTATCTCTACATGAAGAAATATTGAAGTGAAAGATAATACTGATTATATTCATGTTAACAATGTGAATTTAGATTTAGATGAATTATGTTATGTGAGACAAGGCTTTTAAAATAAAGACTGCTTTTAAAATAAAATCCACATTTTGCTGTCTATCAGCTGTTATAAGCACACCACCAACAGGGTAAAAAATATATGCCCCAACTCTCTCCTCCTCCATCCATAACAAGTTCAAATCATATGATGTCAGAATAAAAAGAATAAAGGGTTTTGATTTTATAAATAGTAAGTAAAATGACTCAACTAAGTTTTTAAAAACTAGGTCACTGTTAAAATTTTGCTAGAAGTGAATTCACTGTTGTAAATAACATAAACATCAGAAACATAAACATTGCCACATTTTGCAGAAAACTTCCTGAATGATGGTTCATTTTTACTTGTTTAAGGCTTTCACTAGAATGTTACTAAGTATGGCCTCCAATTGATGCTAAATTTAGTGTCAATTGAACTCTCTTGGCATCAAACCAGCTGAATCTTATGGAGTCAGAAAGTGAAGGTGTCTTAAGTTCAGCTCAGTATGCCACTGGCTGCTATTGAACTGCTTGGTTGCTTCCCTACTAGGACGCATTATGTGCAAACCATGTCAGAATGTGTTGGTGCTAGTAAAAAGAATAGTTTTAACTGAATTTCCCAGGGCATAAGGGATTTCCTGGAGCTGAATGGCACAAATACCACAAGCCTGTCATTTGAGCAACTTGTTCCATTCTTTACTTGAATAAATTCAAATACTAATTTTTCAAGATGCGTAGAAAAATGCATTTGGGTCTTTAGTGACTTTACAATAATTACTACTGGATTATAGCAGCTAAATCTAGAGCAATTCAGAATTTCTAAAGCTGGGGAAATAGCAATGTGAAAATGTATCCCATCTAAACAACTTGAAAAATCACAAATTGAAGTCATTTTGCTCTAACAATTTAATGTAAGAATAAAAGAAAGTTTACTTATCTGTTATCTACATCTCTGATTTATTAGTAATAACTAAAGGGCAGAGTGCATGGGCCATAGAACGTATCAGCAACTGTCCGTTGGATATTTTGTACTGAATGGTATTTTTTTAAAGAAGTAATATAATAGTGAAATGACTGTTGAAATCATAGGAGCTCAATGATAATGACTACAAAATGCCTAACTCAACCCATTCATTTTCACTAATTCAGTCTTCATAGCCATCCATTGGCAGATAGCTATAAAATATCTATAACTAGGGAGATGTTTATGTGCCTATTTTTGTCACATTTGCATTTGGATTATTGCAATCTCATGGAAGAAGCATAAAGTCTTTTTACTGATTGCAAACTAAATCAATTACTTCTGACATGTGATGTAACAACGTATGTCTGTTGATTTTTGTTGGTGGAACACTTTGTGAGCTTTCTTTAATTGTCAGGATAAATATTTCCATTTAGTTTTATTTTCTCCTTTTAAATTTGAATGTGGTTCTCTCTGGAGATAAAGGTATAATTTCTAAATATTTTTTAAAGACATATGATTTTCATAAAATGTCAAAATGGAATTAAAAACATGTTTGAGGAGAAGTAGAAAAGATGTATTCTATGGTAACTTAAAGTGTGCCATTCATTAAATAAACAAGTGCTCATAAAATGTCTACTATGTACATTGTATTGTCAAGTGTTGTGGTACAAAGATAATAGATTCCACATTCTCAATTCTCAATGGACTTATACTTTTCAGGGGGAGGTAATGGTGGTGGTGATGGTGGAGATATGACATATACCAAGAGAAGTAAAATATATGTTGTAGGCAGAGGTGAGAGCCAAAAATGTTCTAGGAAAATCTGATGAGGTTAAAAGAAAAAAAAATTCATTTGGAGCAATCAGAAAAGGTTATATAGAAGAGGTGGTACCTGAACTCAAGTTTAATGAAAGATAAAAGATTCTGACAGGCAAATACGTCAGAATGTACTCCAGGAAAGAGGCGATAAGAACCTAAACAAGAGTGGCTGTAGTGTTCCTGAAGAAAAGGGATAGCTGTGACAGATGAAGTAGAAGTAGAATCAATAGGACTTGGCAACTTATTGGATAGGTGTTTTGAAAGTGAGGGAAGAATCATTAAGGACCCCATAGTTTTGAACTTAGATGACTAGAAGAATGGTGAAGACAGAGAAATAGGAAGGTTTGAGATACGGGGCATATATGTATATAATTATTTATCAAAAAAGGGGGGGTTAGATGAGTTCTATTTTGGAACTCTTTTTATTGTGGTTTTCTACCTATCCTCTGCGTGTGTGTGTGTGTGTGTGTGTGTGTGTGTGTGTCCATGTCTGTGTATAACATTTCAGTTTCTTTTAGGAAACTTATCAAAGACAATTTTGTTGGATGTGCTATTCTTGTGCAAAATATACATGTGGGCTCGAAAAATAGTACACAGTTGCATTTGGAACTAGATGAAAAGCTAGACTCAAAGAGGTCAAAGGTTTAATGTCAACTTGGAATCAGGAATGGCCCAGGAATGTGGACTTGGCTCTGAGCTGCTTAAAACTGTTAGTACCAAAAATGATAAAGCCATAAATATCAGTGGTGTTTATCATATTTTCAGATGACACAAAACTAGGAGAGATAGCAAACACAATCCAGGACAGAGTCAAGATACCAAAAGATCTTGGCATAGTAGATAGAGTATTGGACTGACTCTATTAAAATGAAATTTGGCATGTAAACAAAAATCTTATATTGGCGTTCAAGTGTAATATAGGGCAGACATGGTTAGATCCTCTGGGGGAAAAAAAGAGATAGGTAAGTATTAATGACTACCATCTCAATGTGAGTTAACATTATGATGTAGCAACTAAAAACAAAAGAATAAAACAAATGTGACCATAGGCTACACGGAGAGATGGATCTTCCAGGAATAAGGGAATTCACCTGTGCCCTGCCTTGGTATTAACATTTATAGAGGGTTGTTTAGGTCTGGGCATTATGATTTAGGAGGAATATTGATAAGTTGGGGGAAAAAACAGAGAAGGGCAACTAGGAAGATGAAATGTAATTGTTTTTTGCAGCAGTCAAAAAAAGTCTGATGAGCTAGTAGTCTTCATTTGGAAAGGCATAGTTTCCAGGAAGGAGCAGCTTAGTAGTTCAATAGATAGACCACTGAGCATGGAGTCAAGAAGACTTGATTTCCAATCTGGCCTCAGACACTTACTAGCTATGTGACCCTAGGCAAATCACTTAACCCTTTCTACTTTAACTTCCTCATCTATAAAATGAGTTGGAGAAAGAAAAGACAAACCACTCCAGTATCTTTGCCAAGAAAACCCCATATGGAGTCATGAAGAGTCCTGTACAACTAAACAACGATAAAAGCTTCAAGTAAAATAAGAAGGTGATAGTCATTCTGTACTCTAACATTATTAGGTCATATCTGAAATATCACATCATAACCACTGAGGAAGAAGATTTACAAAATGGAGAGAGAACAGAGAGGAGTGACCAGGATGGTGAGGGGATTGGAGACCATCACACATCACAATCAGTTGAAGGTACTGAGAATGTTTCATTTGGAGAAGATTCATGGGGGTCATGATGTCAAGCTTTAAGTATCTGACAAGTTCTCTTCTAGAAGATGAATTGAGACTTGTTCTGTTTGGACAGAGGGCAGAATGAAGAGCAAATAATGGAAGTTGGAAAGAGGCAACTTTTGGATTCAGTCAGAACAAACTTCTCAACAACTAGGTCTATTCAAAAGTGGAATAGACTACTTAAGGAGGCTGTGGGTTCTCCTCCCAATAGAAATCTTCAAGCTAAAGTTAGATGATCCTTTGTCAGGTGTTTTATTTTGGGAATATGGGTTCAATGGGGGTAGCTAGGTGGCACAGTGGATAGAGTGCCCAGCCTCAGGGTGGGAAGGCTCATCTTTCTGAGTTCAAATCTTGCCTCAGATACTTACTAGTTATGTAACCATGGACAAGTCATTTAAACCTATTTGCTTCAGTTTCCTCATCTGTAAAATGATCTGGAGAAAGTAATGGCAAAGCACTCTTGAGTCTCTGCTAAGAAAACCCCAAATGAGGTCAAAAAGAGTAAAATATGCTGAATTACATGACCAGTATCCTTCCAAGTTTAATATTCTATGATTGTGTGACATGATCAACTCTGTTACTCTTTTTCAAATAGCAATGGTAAATTGTGTTCACAACTATATATTCTATTGCCACATGGCACAAAGGGCAAAATAGACTTTACAAATTCCCTATTAAGCTCAGCAAAGCAGGATTTAAGTTTAGGTATAGTAGCATAGAGATAACCCTCTGTCTTACATCAGCTTCTTTCTGTCTTCAATCATTTTTTTTCTTTTTTAGTACAAGCTAACCTCCCCAAAGGTTTTCAGTGAGCAATTCAAGAAAGTAAAAATATCTCCAAATTATGACCACAAGTAGAAAATACTTTGCCATTTAAATATTTATTGAAATAGAATTCCCCTTAGAATAGTCACTTGAAGTGTCTGCATTTATGTTTTTCTATAAGATGGCATCATGATCCTCTCATCTTACTATTTTAAATAAGCATGCTGTGATGATTTGAAGACAACTGTGGGGTTTTTTACATGACTGCTTAGAAAATGTCAAGCATTTAACAGGATCCTAAAATGATCAAGAGGGAAATCAAGATATTGGGAATGAAGAATTAAAATGTTTGATTATTTTGAAATAATGTTGAAAACTGAATAGGCCTAGAAATTAGTCTTGAAAAGTGCTTCCAGATGGCAAAGAAAATAATAGAGGGTTTTATATCACCTGTGAGAAAATTATGAGAAAGTATAGAAAATTAAAGACCTCAGCTGTCCCATGTTAGCAATCTCCTGTTGAAAACTACGTTATTCAAAACGTGGAGAGAGATTTTGACCATCTATCTTTTTACTTTTTGATTTAAGTACTAGATTGGATGAAATTTAAAAGATGATGAGAACGTCTTCATTCATAAACATGGTTCAAAGTCATTCTTGAACCAATATAATGTAAGAAAAGAACCAATTCTTTTGTAGATAATTACACTTAGTTATCCATAATACTCTGAACATTTTAATGACCTTCACATATATGAAACGACTAACTCTCACTCACTTGAAAGTTCTGAAGCATTCTCTCCAGAAGTTAATAATATCACTAAAATATGTCAAATCATACAATTTAATTAATATCAGTAAAAGCAATTTATCATTTCTAAGATGGACAGTTTCTAAATTTTACAACCAATGGGATTCACAAAGTTACCATCTTGGCTCTTAAATGTACTTAATTCAGTGACATTTGATGTGATTATGGCAGTCATGATAATATAGGATATGGTAATAAATGAATATTCCCATTAGGTTACACTTACTTTTCTGAAAAAAAAATGTACTTAATTTCATGAAGAAATACAAAATAAGAAATTAGTAAAAGAAGGCAATGGATTGAGCATATTTCCAGCAAAATGCCATTAATCTTCATTACACTGATTTGCTGAGTCAAGCACAAATGCCTTCATAGTTTTCTCTTCAAGAGGCAAGGCTAAAAAGATATACAATCAGTGCCAGCAGTCAAAAGACATGAAGTGTAACACTAGTTAATATTTCCTTCCCCTCCTCCCAGAGGTAAGTCCTAGTATCAAAATCAATTCACTTTATTCTTCTGTTATAAATTGTATATTTGTGTTGGTGACTTTGCCCAAAAGCACACTGTGAATTGTCAATGCTTGATAAATAATTGCTGACTGAAATAATCTTCATCATATAAACATGAAACACACATTAACTTTTATTATCCTAAAAACACACATTAACTTTTATTATCCCAAAAGCACACATTAACTTTTATTATCCAAACATGTTATAAGTCCAACACAGGTGCACTGACATGGTATTTTCATTAATGTCTTAAGGAGTTAGAGACTACTTTGATGATTCCACCTGTCAGTGGACATGGCAGAGACAAAATATGACTGAGCAGCAAACAGATGGGCTTACTCCCTAGCCTTATATGGATCATAGGTTCAGAGGTTAAGAAATGAAAGAACATTAGAGATCAACTACTCTTCACTTTATAGAAGGAAACTGAGGCCTGGAGCAGGTAAATGACCTGAACAAGGTGACTTAGAGATTAATTGATAAGAGTCAGTATTGGAAGCTCCCTCCACTGTACATTGTACCAGTATAGAGTGTACAATTCAGTGACAACAGACACCAAATAGTACCTTTAACCTCTTAAATGTGACTGAGACAGTGGTGGAAAAATGAGGAGCATCTGACTAGCAGAATTTATCATGCTTTCCAAAATCCCTGCCATTTACTTCATTTTATCCTCCTTTATTCCTCTTAGGGACTATGTCCATCCTGATTCATTGGTCCAAACACAATGGCATTGCAAAAGGAACTTTGATGATCAGGAACATGCAACATGGGTGTGGCACATGAAAAATCACATTTGCTGATATATGGGTGAAATCTGCTTAAAATGCTTATCATGGAGGACAAAGCACAGATGTATTGGGGAAGACCTTCACAATTTGGCTCCAGCCTGCCTTTTTCAGGGTAGACATAATCCATGCTCAAGCCAAACCAGTCTACTTGCTGTATTTAGATGACGTCCCATGTCCAGTCTGTGCCTTCACCCAGAAGGTACTTCATGGCCGAAATGAACTCCTCTTCACCTCTCTTAGAATTCCCACTGTAAAGCTCAGTCCACAAACTGCCTGGTCATCCTAATACTGAGTCCCCTACCATATGCCTTACCCACCCAATGATGTGTACATATCTTGCATTTGAGAGAGAATATGAAGCAGTAGCCAGCGGGTTGGCCTGGGAATCAAGATAACCTGGGTTCAAGTCTTGCCTCTAGGTCACAATGTCTGAGTAACCCCAGCCAATTCACTTTATTACTCTGTATCCTATGCAATTTTGAAGATCATAAATAAAAAAAAACAGTTGCTTGTCTGTTTTAGTGAAAACCATTTCCTTTCCTAGTGTTCCCTATATTGATGAAATCACAGTCCAAAAAGAATTTTTTTACACAAAAGCACACACATGCACGTGCATGTACACACACACACATACACACACTTATATATGTACAGGTAAGCTTCTTGAAGGCAGGAAGGATTTCTTTGTGTGTCAGGCACACGTCTGTTATAGAGTACGTGCTTGAAAAAATGATTGTTCTTTATGTAAAATAAAAACAAAGAGACAGTAGCACTCCTCTCTCCCTGCTAAGGAATAATTTAAATAATAATTTAGCTTCAAAACTTCTACCCATTTCATCCTTAAGGATTATTACAAAACTCACATACACAGGCCTCACAATGAATACGCATATACTTTCAATGACCTATTTTTGTCATTTTTGCCTAGTAGCTTCCATGACTGTTCACTACCTGTGAGACTTTGGACAAGTCACCTCATTGTTCTACATGTGTTTCCTCATCTGTAAAAATTAGGGGGAGGGAGATAAATGTAATGAAGTAGAAAATTTTAAACATCTCCAGATCTATGACTTATTTGATTTTTTTTCTTTTTTGCCCATCTACTTCAATACTATTTACCATAAAAGAGGTACTTTCTCAAAGGTAAAACCTTACCTCCTTTATGTCATCTGTATTATACCTAGTAGGTAGGTACTAATAAAGCAATAAAGTCGATGCCTAATACATGATAGGAGGCATCCTCAAAATGCTAATTCTCTATGAATACAGGAAAACAGAAATGAAAAACATTACCCATTTGTTTTAAGAGTATTCTAATCTATAAGCATTCCAGTCATTAGAAGGAGGAGAAACAGGAAGTTTTTAATCTTTGTTCTGTGGAATTCTTTTAGATTGGAAATCATATATGGTTAACATTATGGTCTTCAAGGTATTGAAGGCATTCCACTTCAATGGGAAGACCCATTAGAAATGACTTTTCTTCCACTTCTCCAATTCTTTCATAACACTCCCCCCCCCCAAGAAAAAAATGTAGTCTAGGGGATTGACTTTAAATTTGCACTGCTCACATTATAGAAAAATGACAACTCTCACTTTGTAAGAATTTTATTTTAAAAACTGAAGTCTTTTCTCAGATAAATATAATATTCCTTGTGGGTATTTTGCTGGACAGTTCCTAAACACATCAAATTGCAGAATGGTTGGTAAATTGTGCTTATGTAAATTTTGTTTAAAACAATTATATCTGCACTTTATTTTGCTGAATTCCCATTTAAAATTGTTTTTCCAAATTGTGCAATTCAAATAAAAATGACATTATATCCTTTGCTAATTTCAAGCAGAAAAATCATTAAAATCTTCAATGAATAAAGACAACTTATTTTTTCATTTGCCTTTGAAACTACTATTATCAGACAAATGGGTGATCCATAACATTTCAAATTTAACCAAGCAGAAAATACTCTGTTCTTAAGCATTATATACACACACGTGTATATCCTATGTGTATCAACATATTTATATCCATATGAAATGTCGTGAAACACTCAGCTATTGTGTATATTTTGAATTCTTCAAGCACAAGAGTAGAAAAATCATAGCTTAAAACACTGGCTATACCTTTTAGAATTTTATTCAACATCAAATTTTAAATCCATCTCTGTTTATTACTGTCACCTTTAAATTATACTCACTTTTATAACTTTGAAATCACAATGAAAGCACCATCATGCTTCCCACACCTGTCCTCCCCAAACAAAATAAAACATGTTTCTATAATATAGATGGATTTAATACTTTAAAAATAACCTTTCTTTCAAAGAATCAACCTGACCTTGAATTAAGGTGCTTCTTGGGGCAAACCTCTTAAAAGTTATTTCAGGGGAAAACAGTTTAACTCCTGATATTTAGATTAATTTTAGCATTTTGTTTGTAATACCATGTAAACACCATGAGAATAAAATGCAGAAATGAAACTCTACGATATATCACTGTGCTTAATATTTTATTTTTCTCACCTCTGAAATACCAAGGAATATTCTGAATTCTTTTTAAAAAGATTATCCTAAAAAGGCATTTGAAAAATCTCTTCAACCAAATCTAGCAGCATCAGACACTTAATAAAATGTACTTTCTTTATACCTATGGATACTACTATAAGCATTTGAAATATGTAGGCTCAAATTGGAAGCTGTACCAAGATAGCTGTATAGTTGGTTATAGATCTAAAAGCCTTCAGCATAATTCTGATCAACTAAGTGAAAAGCAAATAGTTTCATTGAAAATTACACATGTACCACATATATTGCCATTTATTTCACCAGAATAGTCTAAGCTAGGAAACATAAATGCATATTTAAACTAATTAATGATCTAACATTTTGTTTTGTGAACTTTACAAGCAAGACGAGCACCCATCATGAAGAATTCAAAACTCTCACTCAGAAGACCCAAGCAACAGGGCATGAAATTGAACTCAGAGAGAGCCACCATTCTGTGTGACTTTTTGGCTGACACAATTTAGATATTTATAGCTTTACGAATGGGCCACTGGAGAAGAACTTGAAGCTTTTTCTAGGCAGGAAGGATTAATGAACATGTGCACCTGGTAATTACACCACTCCATCTTTCTGAAAGGCCTCACATGGCCTCAATGGTAGGAACTATAATGAAAATGCATTGAAAGTATCAATATGCGGTTTCACAAGTCATCTAAATATTAAAAGGTGGTATAATATTCCATCTCCTTACCCTAACACATTCCAGGTGTGATAAGACATGAATGCTTTCAGCACTGTTAAGGGCATACACTGTATGTATGTCTCTAAGGCAAACTTCATAAGTTAAAAAAAAAAGATATAGCAGTAAATGGATGAAAACAGTAATTAGAAAAAAGAAGCTTGTATTATTCTTATCAAAAGAAAAAACACAGACTTATTTAAACAAAGCACTTGTAGATTGAGGTAGTTCCAGTAATTAAATTTAATGACGATCCAACTTAACAAGTCTAATCAAAATACAATTGTAAAGACACCTGAAAAGTCCTACTAACTGTTTTGGATGTCTTTTCTAAAGTGTAGAAGTAAGTGAAATGTCACCCAATAACTTTTTCCGAGATGAGCAAGAAAACAGTGTCTCATTTTAATTTTATTTTGTTAAGAGAGGAAGAAATACAAATCAGAAGGCAGACTCAACCAAATGATTTGTTACAGAAAAATTTGCATTTTGAACATTTAGTTAAAGTTTGAGGATTTTTTTCAGTATCCAAATACAATTTAAACTCATAGTTGTTTTGTTTTTTTTTAATTGAATACCATGCCGGGAAGATTCAACATAGTAATGTCTTGCTAACCAATAAACTGGAAATATAAAGTTTTACCCCCCCCAAACAAAATAAATAAAAGTCAAGATAATTTGTAGCAAACAAGGTTTGAATGATAAACTTAGCTGCCATTGACCCTGAATTTTGATGTTTGCCACTGTATAACAGAGAGAGGATTTAACATAAGCACTGATAATAAAAAGTTAATTGAAAACCTGAAGCATAAGAACCTAACTTGTTTTAAAAGAAGTCTCTTAAAAACACCTTTCAGAGCTGAAGAGGACTGAAATATATGCATGTAAAAAAGGCCTGTTAGCTGTTAAATTCTATTGTTCCTTGATGGATTATAGAAAAAGAAAAGAATCCAAGAGAGATAAGTCCACATGAAATGCCCCCTCTAGAGAATCCAACCCAATTGGCTACGAGAAGGACTTCAAAAACAGCAGGACTAGAGCTACTCAAAGAACCCTATAGCTTTGGGCTGTTGGCCTTTAGTACTGTTATTAGCACAATGAGATTTAACTTGGGAGCAGAGAAAGAAGAGGATGCATTTTCAGAGTACTTCCATTATCGTACCTTTTTTTTTAAGTTTCTAACTAGCCTTTGTCATAACACTTAATCTGGACTTTAGGATTTCAAGTACAAAAGCATCCCCTCCCACCTACTGCTCTCACTCCTGCATCAGAACAGATGACTTAAAATGCAGCCGGTAGAACAGAAGATCACTATCCTCTTGGTTAACAGATGTCCTCCCTCTCTCATACCCAAACATACTCCCTTACTTACCTCTAATAAGGTGTGCAAAAACGTATTAAAGGTCCCGAGGATGCTTTTAGTTCAGAGCAGCCAGCAGGGCTCCCTCACAAAGCTTTGCCATTGCTAGTGTGAAGAGAAAGAGCTGCTGGGATGCTGAATGGTACATCAGCCAACTTTGTGTGTAGCAAAGGTTTGAAAGAAAACCTGGGCTGAAATTGTGCTGGATTGTGGATTGGACTAGATTCCACTACACAGAGGGAAAAAAAAATAACAAATGGGGATTTTTTAAAAAACATTCACAAATAATTTCCCTACACAAAATAATGTGCTTTTTCTTTTCCTAGCAATTTTAAAAATCACTGTATCTATATCTATCTGTGTACATATGCTCAAAAATTTCAATTAGTTGCACATAAAATATTTTAGTTAACTGGTATTCAATTAGGGAACCATTAATTATTCATATTCTACAATAAGAGTAATAAAATATGTGAAACCCATTCCTACCTAATTTTTTTTTTTTACTAAAAAGAAGTATCCCTCTCAAACATAAATGCTTTTAAACTTTATTCCTATACTCCCACTTAAAGAACCAACTTGGAATCTGGAAGATGTGGGTTCAAGTCCTAAAATAATAATGTCTGTGTGATCTGGGCATATTACTTGCCCTCTCTGTCCTCTAGTCAACTCTCTAAAACTATAAATTGGGGAGAAGTTGCTAACTTCCACTAGTAAAGGAATTTCTATTACCTTCCATTGGCTTTTAGTTCTCCGATACAAGAAAATTTCAAGTTCAACCAGATATGAAAAAATATATGATTCATTTATCAGAGTGACTAATTTATCAAATAGTTTTCATAGCCCCAAACATTTAAGTGTTCCTCAAATTTTGGAACTTGGCTTCAAACCCAGAAGTGCACCATATACTAAAGGAAATCCATTCTTACCTTTCTCCCAAAAAACTGCCAAGACTCTTAACTTCATAGACACCTTCTTTACGATGCTGCTGTCCCAAAACAAACCTGTGCCTACAAGGTGCCTGCAGGTTAATTTCTGCTGCCAGAGGGAAATGTTCTAAACTTACTGGTTTTCAGGGACTCCCTGCAGGCACACACCTGGAAGCAATCATCGGCAAAGCCTGCCTGTAGGCACAGGTGTATATTAGGGTATCAAAAGCACATATGATTTTATAGATGACTTCACTGATGTGGCAAGCTTTATCGTGGTGTTTATGACAATATCGACAAATGAGGAGGAACTCCTTTAATAAGCAAAGTAATTAAGTGCATCCCAAACAAGGGAGTTATTAAGTGATGCTGAAATGTTTATGTACCACAATTGAGCTGTCTACTTGTTACTGCCTCTTACTATGCCTTTAAATATCCTCTAACATTGCTGTTAGAATATTCACATGCACCTTGCTATTTTGAGAGCTAGAGGGTGTGAGCAGATATTTGCACATACAAAGTATAACCTACATCTGCCTAACATTTTATTCGATGTATTTCTGAAATTAGTGTGTACTCCATGAAAACCTGTGCAACGAATCAATGACTTTGATATGTATCTCTCTAAGACTTTACCTACTGCACTTACCTGATTTGTTGCTATTCATATTTTTTCATTTTGGTACTTCAAAAAAAAAGTCATATGGATTTCCCTGTTATATTAAATTCGAAAGAACCCAATATTTGAAATATTGTAGCATGTCATGGTGTGATTTGGGTAAGATTTAAGTTAATTAGCTCATGTATCAAGGAGATATAAATATATAAAAAGGTTTTTTTCTTATGCTTCCTTTCCTTCTGCTGGGTTATAGATTTTACAATAGAGAAGAGAAAAAGATTGCTTCCTTATAAATAATCAATAGAACATAGGACCATATAATCATGAACTCAGAGCTGGAAGAGACTTCAAAGGTCATCTAGTCCAACATCCTCAATTATAGATAAAGAAATAGAGGTACAAGCAGAGCTCACTAAAGGTAAAAAATGTGGCACTCTAAACGGGGAATGAAAGAAGGATTTTTAACCCTCACAATTTACCTCTAAATTCACAGTCTTCCACTGCACCACAGTGCCTGAATAAATATGCATTGATTTTCTTTAAGAAATTTGTAGGGAAGGAATTGGGTGGTACAGTGGTGTCTGGACTGGTGGGCCTGGAGATAGGAAGACTCATTTTCCTGAGTTCAAATCTGACTTACTAGCCATGTGACCTTGGGAAAACCATTTCACTCTGTTTGTCTCAGTTTCTTCACCTGTAAAAGGAGCTAAAGGAGGAAACGGCAAATCATTCTCATGAAGAATTGGATACAACTGAAAATAACTGAACAACAACAACCAACATGTTACTAGACACAGAATACCCTGGAATTAGTGACACTGCTACCATACCTGTGCCTTCGGGAGTAAATAAAGAGGAAATTGACAAAATATATAT
>CM053580.1:170479286-170510639 GCA_028627135.1 Pseudochirops cupreus | reverse complement strand
CTTACGTTATATCCAGCATTTCATCCATTTACCATCTCATTAGAATTAATTCAATTAATATTTATTAAGTACCTACTGCACACAGAGCCCTATACTAGGTCCAGAGTGAGGTATTGCCTTCATTGAGCTTAGCGTATACAAGGAGACATGACTTCTGAACAAAAGGCATAATGAAAAGTAATGTATGACAAAGGTGTAATAAAGACATTACCAAACTCTTCCTGCATAAGAAGGAGTGGAAGGGAGGTTACCTTCCATGCTAACATAAAATTGTACCCATCTACCAGTTACATCTTCTGCATGAAGCGACCTTAATGTTAATTTGACTTTCTTACTAATGAGTTCATGTTTGTTTGTTTTTTAATATATGTTAACTACTTCTACCACAAAAGCCAAGAAATAGTCAAAAATGTCATAGTATCATCAAATCTTGATCTGGAGAGGTCACATACAGTTGTTTAAAATATTTGGGCCTGTAATGTACAGCCTACAATGACTGTAATTTGAAAAGTTGTCATTTTGGTGGTTATTGTTATACAGAGATCAAAGTTGTAATATTTGTTAGGAGGGAACTTGACCTACAAGCTATATTTGAAGATATAAATCACTATAGATTTTCTAAAATGAACAATAGAAGATGTACAGCTTGCAAATTTGAACTTTAATATGTTTAGATAAGATAAAATCATGTCTTCTTTTGCTAACCCATGCAGAGAATTGTCTTCTGGTGACTGAGAACGAAAACAATAAAAATTCTACTTAGGCTTCATTGCTGCCTTTTTAATAGAGTCCAAGTCTTATCAGCACTCAGATACACTCCCTGTGTGAAACCTCTGAAAGCTAGCTGGAATACTCCATCCAGCTCTGAGTCTTGTCTTGTTAGATTGTATTTTAATAATAATCAGAAATCTGAGATATGTCAAAAACTTAATTAATTAGACAAATCTATATAAGTATTAAAACACATATCACTGGGGGGAAAAAAGTGGCATGTCATAACCCAGTAATTACATTGTGGTTCTTGCTCTGAAAAATGAAGAAGTTCAATCACAGAATTTCTAAACCCCTTGATATCTCAAAATCCTATAACCAACAATAATAAAAAATTACTCTAATATTGGCTACTCTTACTGACTGAAGGCCTTCTTAGATTTTTTCAAGACTAGATTTTACTATTTCATTTGAAAAAATCTAGGATAAAACATAAATACTCAAAGCGCTATCAAAATCTACATCTGTATTGAACTTGTTTTAGCTTAAAATATATATATAATATATACATATGTACTTGTTATATATAGATATGTACATACATATATACATATGTATGTGTCTATATGTAGCTATATAGATAGAGATATAAATTTGCATGCCCTCTAAATGGTGTAATTTCTCCTCTTAACTAAAGCTCTCCCCTTATATCTCAGAATGTCCAGGACACTACACTGCAGTGGCAAGGCTATGCCTTAAGAGTCCTCTGAAACTTCCTCTTAAGCAGAAAGGCCTTCATATGAGGGCATGATATGGAACTATATGGGTACTGGAATTAGAAGATCATAGAAATCAGGGCAGCTAGGTAGTACAGCATGTAGCACTCTGGGTCTGGAGTCAGGGAGACCTGAGTTCAAACCCAATCTCAGAGACCTACTGTGTGACCCTGGGCAAGTCACTTAACCCTATTTGCCTCACTTTCCTCATGTAAAATGATCTGAAGAAAGGATGGAGTCATGAAGACTCAGACATGACTAAAAATGACAGAATAATGGTTCCTCTGCCTTGGAGCCCCTATCAAAATCTTACTGGGTTCGACTCTAACAAATCTTACAAAAATATTAATAAATATTAAAACTTTGATCTTTATATAAAAATAACAACAGTGACCACAACTTTTAAAATTATAGTCATTGGCTCAAATATTTTAAGCAGCTATACACGTCTCTTCTGGATCAATTTTTTTTGATATTATGAAATTTTTGACAATTTCTTGGCTTTTGTGGGAGGAGGGTTCATCTACATTTTCAAAAAAATAAACACATTAGAAATAGTCTAATTAATATTAAGGTAGCTTCATGCAAAGGATATAACTGGTAGATGGTTACAATTTTATGTTAGAATAGAAGGAGCCCTTCCTTTCACCACTTCTGAACTTAAATAGCAAGATTTTGAATATATCTTTGTCATGAATTTGTTGTATATTATTTTTCATTATGCTTTTTGTTCAGGAGTCACGCCTCCTCTTATATTCTAAGCTCCTTAATTTGGACAGATTTTGAGAGATAGTGATGTATAGAAAGGCCTGCCTTGTATGGCACATGGAGTCACAAAGGGTTGGATGCAACTGTTACTAAACAACAACAAGGTCTAGGGCCTCAGAAACCATCTGATTCAACCCTCTGACTGTACAGATAAAGAAACGGATGGCCAGGGAGGCTGAGGGATTTGCATGAGGTCGCAGAGGTAGAAAGCTAACCAGGCGCTATGACTCCTGGGCCAATTCCCATTCCACTATGCAAGTCAACTAACTAGCTAGTAGGCTCAAAGGCTATCATTTAATACCTTCATCAAAGGACACATTATATTGCAAATTGTACCATTCTATGAAAGATCTATTGATTTCTAGAGGCTTCCTTAAATACTGATATTCTATTTCAAGGACAGTTGAATCTTATGATGATCACAAATCCTAATAAACATCATAAGCACTTGGTGATCTCCACCATATGAAGGCAGCCCTGAGGGAGTTGGAACAGCAAAAGGAACATTGAACTGAAGACCTCCTTTCTGGTTGTATAAGGCACATAATTTATCTGGGTTTAGTTTATTCTTTTATGAAATGAAGAGACTAGATTCGAACTCAATCTTTAAGGTCACTTACACTTTCAGATTCTATGTATCTTAGCATATATCATATCAATATCAACAATAATAATATATACTGATGGATGGATAGGATGGATAGCATTTATATAGCACCAACTATATATGCCTGGCACTGTGCTAAGCTCTTTATAAGAATTATCATATTTTGTCCCCTACACAACCCTGGAATATAGGTGCTATTATTATTCTCATTTTATATTTGAGGAAATTGAGTTAAAAAGAGGTTAAGTGACTTGCTCAGGGTCACCTAACCAGGAATTGTCTAAGGAAGAATTTGAACTCAGATATTCTTGACTCCAGGCCAGCACTCTAGCCACTGCACTACCTAGTTACATCTTAACTCCTGAATACATGTAATATATGTTTATATAGACATACACAAATGCATGTATATATGTATGTGTACATTTGTGTATGTATTATATAATATAGTACATATACATGTATACACACACAAGATAGAATGGACAATAGGAAATTATTTCTGTATTTTAGTTTTATTAATTGTTTTTCAGTAGTGTCCAACTCTTCATGATCTCATCTGGGGTTATATTGGCAAATTCTTGAGAGGCTTGCCATTTCCTATCTGAGGCCAGATTTGAACTCATAAAGATGAGTCTTCCTGACACCAGACCCAGCACTCTATCTACTGCACCATCTAGCTACCCCTCTGTGTGTCTTTTACTTTACCTCTTTTCTATGTCTATTAAGCTGTCTAGGTTCTATCATTCTGTGCCAGTGATAAGATGACAAGTCTTTTGTAATTAGGTATTAAGGAATCATATCATTGACTTGGGACTTTTTGTAGCTGGAAGAATATATAGGCTAGAAGTCAGAACTGCACAATACCTCTGGCAGAGAAGAACCATAGGGGCTCCTAACATGATTTCCATATCCTAAGCTACCATAACATGGAAGTATCAGGATAAAATAGGACTCCATAGACAAAGTTGACTTTTCATATAAATGAACTAGGCAACTGATTATATGACATGATTTGGGAGCTGCAGAAAGTCTTCCTGCCTAACGTTACTATTGATCTAAATAGAGTTCCTGAAATAATCCATTTACCCATTGGTTTGGGTAAGGCACTAATAGTCCCCTTTCAATATATATAGGCAGTAATATGTGTATGTGTGTGTGTGTGTGTGTGTGTGTGTGTGTGTGTGTGTGTGTATATATATATATATATACATACACATATATATACATATATACATATACACACACATATATACATATATATGCACATATATATACATATATATATTACAAATGTATATATGTATATATATATACATATATATATATAATATTATTTCTAAATTACTAGTTGTCAATGACATGTTAGGCAAAATTAATTTATCAGATTAATTAACCTGTCACTCAAGACTTTGAATATATACAGCATGCAGTGTGTTTTACTTACTGAATAAAGTCAAAATTGCTTACATTATATATATATCTGATTCTAACACATGTAGGCCACAATGAAACTTTTATTCCTTATGCCTTGAATATTCTCTTTTCATATCTCTCTTGATTAAAATTTGATTTGTTTTTGAAGGTCAAGTTCAAATGTCATCTCTATTATGAAGTTATTTCTTCCTCCTTTTGAACTCTCTTCACACTTCCTTCATACCCTTCTTTGAACGTCCACCTTTAACTTTGAATTGCGTGTATTTGTGTGTGGGTGTTTTGTATGCAGACACTTTAATTTTGTACATGTGTCCATTATGTATATGCATGCTTTTCCTAAAACTGCAAGATTGCTTGTGAGTCAAATGTCAATGGAAACACGTGTGGTGGTTGTGAAAAAGCTGCAGCATATTCTCAAAGATGACTTGTACAAAAAATACATAAAAATGCAAAACCAAACCCATAAAAGACATATTCAAAGCAATTTATAATAAGAATATAGGTTGGTGCTATCAGGTGGTAAAAGTGAGAAATAATAAATATCTGCTGAATTTGCTGAAAAAGAAACTTCCAAGTGCCATATTGCTGTTCTTCATATTAAAAGAACAATAGAAATAACAGAAAGGTCTTAGAGCACTTTGGAATAAGAACTATTCAGACTGAGACAGCATAGCTGTGCCTTAAGACAAAGATGGCACAAAAATCTAAAGAGTGGTCCCAGCACCACAACTCCCCAATCTATTCTGCCCTGGGTGCCCTCCCTCATTTAGAAGCAGCTGTGGGGAGGGGGGGGGAAGGGAAGCTACCCTACACCATAAGTATGCAAAAAAAAAACTGGAATTTGCAAGTTTTCCTTTGTTCCCAGTAGAAGTCTTCCTCCAGGTCTGCTTATCCCACCCAATTGTCTATTATGTAAAGGCCCCCTACCCTTAGAACCTCTTAGAGCATTTCTCCCAGGTCAGACCACCTCACCATTCAAGTTCTACAACAACAACAACAACAACAACCACCACAGAACCTTCTCCTCTACTTCCTCAGGGTCCCTGATGGGTATGCTCCCTATTTATCTTCAATCATCAATATTTTTAAGTGCCTATTATGTGTGGAGGTTTGAATCTAATAGAAGAGACAACACGCAAACAAATACATACAGACCAAGGATAAATAGAAAAGAACAGAATGAAGCCTCTAAAATTAAGAAGAGCTGGGCCAGGCTTGCAGTAAAAGATGGGATTTCAGTTGGGATTTGCCAGGGAGCTCAGTAGGTAGAGCAGAGGAAGGAGAGCATTCCAAGCCTGAAGAACAGTTAGAGAAAATGCCTTGAGCTGATTGATGGAGTGTGTTGTTCATAGAACACACAGAAAGTCAGTATTATTTGATTGAAGAGTACAAGTCCCAGAGTTAGGTTGTGAGTGGATTGGAAAGGCAGGAGGGGAGTGGGTTATGATAGACTTCGAATGTCAAACAGAGCGTTTTGTATTTGATCCTGGAGGCAATAGGCAGCTACTAGAGCTTACTGAATAAGTAACATGATCATTTGAACTTTAGGACAATCACTTCAGTGACTGAAAGGAGTTTGGATATGAGTGGTGATGAGACTTGAGGGAAGACAACCCACTAGTCAGTATCACAATAGTCTGTGTGTGAGGTGGTGAGGGTCTAGACTAGGGTCAGAAAAGAGATGGTAATATATTCAAGAGATGTTGCAAAGGTGAAATTGACAGGTCTTGGCAATAGATTGAATATGAAGGTGTGAGAGATGGGTAGTAAGGAGACCATGATGACTCTTAGGTTATGAGCTGAGGGATTAAGAATATGGTGTTGCCCTCTATAGCAATAGGAAAGATAGGAGGTGTGGATTGTTTAGGGGGAAAGATGAATTCCATTTAGGACACAGTGAATTTCAGATGTCTGCTGGACATCTAGCTTGAGATGTAGGAAATGCAGTTGGAAATGTGAGACTGGAAGTCAGAAGAAATTTTAGGGCATAATAGGTAGATTTGAGTATTATTAGCAAAGAGACTATAATTAAATCCATGGGACCTGATGAGATCATCAAATGAAGTAGTATAGAGGGAGAAGAGAAGATGCCCAGGACAGACTCCTGAGGGACACCTGCAATTAGAAGGTATAATCTGGAAAATGATATAGGAAAGGAGTAGTCAGATAGGATAAGAACCAGGAGTAGTGTCCCAAAAATTGAGGGAAGAGAGTATGAAGGAGGAGAGAGTGATTAATAGTGTCAAAGGTTGCATAGAGGTCCAGGAGAATGAGAACTGAGAAAAGGCCACTGGATTTGGCAACTAAGAGACCAATAGTAACTTTGAGGAGAAGAATTTCAATGGAATGATGGGGCAGAAGTGAGATTGACTGAGAGGAGTAAAACTTGAGGCACCTATTGTAGACAGTCTTTTCAAGGAGATTAGCTACAAAGGACAGAAGAGATATAGGATGATGGTGGGGATGGAAGGATCAAGTGAAGGATGTTAGTTTTTATTAGGATGAAGGAGAAATGGACATGGTTATAGGTAGTAAGGAATGAACCAAAAGTTAGAGATTGAAAATAGGTAACAGAGTACAGATTAGAGAGGTGGCAATCTCTTCGAAAGAAATAGGATGGAATGGGATAACTTGAAGAAGTAGAGGGGTTGGCATTGGTAAGGAGTAAGACCACTTTATCATGTGAGACAGGGCAGAAGGCATCTGAGTGATAAGAAATGAGGAAGAGGGGAAAAGAGGAAACTGACAGCGAATGGCCTCAATTTTTTCTATTTAAAAAATTATGAGACAAAGTTCTCAGCTGAGAGAGTGGAAGGAGTGGAAGCCATGGGAGGTTTGAGGGCAATTAAAATGTTTGTGAGAGTCACTGTGGAGAATGGAATAGTGAATTGATAAGTGAGGTGAAAAAGAATTGTCTAGCAGCAGGGAAAATCCAGTTGATGTTGTATAATATAAATTTATAGTATATCCAGTCAAAATGGTTGCATGATTTTCTTCCTCATTGTTCTGCAGCATGTGTAGGAATGAAGGTAGTGAATGATGGGAGTGATCCAAGGTTGAGGCTTGACTGAGCATAATTGTTGATATAAAGGGTCTAGGGATTCATGAGAGGAGGACACTATAGAATTAAATTCATTCATCAAAAAGTCATGATGGGGAAAGGAGAGAGAGTGGCTAGTGCAGGGGAGATGACTTAAAAGAGAACTAAAGGATCACTATGATTGGAGGACACAGTGTGGACAAAGAATGGGGTGTTTAAGGGAAGGCAGAGGGAGAAGTAAAAAGCTATGTTGAATGAAAGGATTTTGGAATTATTTAACAAAGAAGTGGAACATTTGTAGGTGGTAACAAGATTAAGGGTATGACCATCTTTTTGTGTGGCTAAAGTAGGATGGAGGGATAGATCATGAGAAATTAATAGGTTGAGGAAGTAAGTGTTTAGAGTGCTAGAAGGAGTTAATATGCATGTTGAATTTCCCTATATGAAAGATAAGCTGGAGAAGAGAAAATAATTGTGAGCCAGATACCCTTTGAGGAAAAAAGGGGACTTGCCTGGGGATCTTTAGACAACAGCTACTAGGATTTTGCCTGGGTCCTAGAAATGAATAGCATTCATCTCAAAGGAAGAGATTACTGAGTGATAGAGGTAGGGGAAGATCCATTTTTCACTTTTGCTCAGACTGCTCCTCAAACTTCCCCATTGAGCTGTAATCAATAAAGTACTATAATCACTAAAATAATAATTACAAGAGCATATGGATTAAATTCCCCTTTCAGGCTAGAAAAAAGTCCTAAACCAGAGAAGGATGGAGCACACTGTGTATTTAAGATGCTTATGAGATAATAGACCAAAGTAAATATTTAAATATCTACCCTAGTAGATTGGAACTCCCTTGAGGACAAGGACTATTCCTTGATTGTGATTGGTAGATGCTCTGTGTCTTTTGATTTCAAATACCTCTGGCAGCTGGGGGGAGAACTACACTGACTCCAGCTGTAATAGCTGAGAAGTAACACAAGAGAGAGACTCCATGAGACTATCTGTTGAGATGGTGGGAAAGGGGACAGAAGTTGAGGAAAAGGCCCCTTAGAGGAGTATTTGTGATCTCATTGATATGGATGCCTTCCAATAATGCTGACTGAATTCCACCACAAATTTTCATCTTATTTAATTATTGGAAATATCCTCTTCCTAATATGGATACCAACTCTACATCTATCCATTCTTCTTTCTCTCCTTACATGATCAGACTACTTTCTTTGCCAGTCATACAGCTCTCGATATCATTTACATCATTAATCTGAGATGATTTGTATTAACTGAATCTCAATAAATTCAATAAACTCCTTCACTACTTCTCATTGTTTTATGAGGAGTTATTACTCAATCATCTTCTTTTATCCTTTCTTGTAAGATATTACAAATGAGTCCATATGTTTTAAATTGGTATCATCCTTGGTTACCTTATTTTACTCACTTAGCAAGGAGATAAATATTTGCTAGGTTAGGAGGCCTCTAAAATACTTTTGTCTTCTGGTTTTAATTGTTTATATTGATTAAAATTCTTTAGGAGGGAGCGATAGCTTATATCAATATCCATTCTTTTATCCATTTTTCATTTTAGGGACAGCAATAGCTTTTTTAATAGGTTTGCTTGCCTATCTCAGGTACCTCAGACTTTTCCTGATTTACCTACTTGCTAATGCATTTCCCAATAAATTACATAGATGATAGATAGATAGATTGTGTGTGTGTGTGTGTGTGTGTGTGTGTGTGTGTGTGTGTGTGTGAGAGAGAAAGAGAGAGAGAGAGAGAGAGAGAGAGAGAGAGAAAGAGAGATTTCCCCCTAGAGAATGTAAGTTCTTTTAGGGCTGGGATTATTTCATTTTAATCTTTGTATCCTCAGTTCCTAGCAGATCAGCTAACACATTGTAGGCTTTTAAAAATGCTTGTTGATTGATTGAGCTAAGATTTGTATCTTTGTTTTTCTGTAATATTGATTAAGTAAATAATTTTAAAAAGAAAAGAAAATTAATTTCTTTCTTTTTTTCACTTCCTTCAAACTACTGTATGAAACAGCCAGTTGTACCTAACTTTGTAAACATATTTTTTGTTTTCCTGAAATTATTAGACCTTGAATAACAGGGTGATGGGGAAAGGGAGAATAGGGATAGAATATATACTGAGCATACTGGATAATAAACTGGTATTGGGATCTGGAAGACAGGTTCATGTCCTGCTTTAGAGTCATAATTCTGCAATAGTTAAGTCTTGAACTTCTAGTGCCCCAAGCAATGCCCTAAGGCCATATAAGAGATACCAATTCCATTAGTGAAAGGAATTTTCATAGAAAGAGTTCCCTACATTGATAAAATCACAGATGTGTACCTAAATAATTGTATGATGCGTGTATATATACATACATAGGAATGTATACCTATTTACATGTATGCATACACATACATTTGAGGGGAGAGAGCAGCTCTTTTTGTTGAAGAAATTAAAGCCATCTTTATTCATATGAAAAAATGCTCTAAATCAGTATTGACTAAAAAAATGAAAATGAAAAGGTAACACCTCTATCTATCAAATTAACTAAAACAACAGAAAAGAAATTTGACAAATGCTAGAGGATGTGAAAAAGTAGGTACATTAATGTACTGACGGTGGAGTGAACTGATGTACTCATGCTGGAGAATGATTTGGAACTATGCCCAAACAGCTATAAAACTGTGTACACCCCTTGAGCCAGCAATGTCACTACTAGGTTTGTATCTGAAAGAAATCCAAGAAAAAGGAAAAGTACCTATATGTACAAACATATTTATAGTAGCTCTTTGGAATTGGAAACTGAGGGAAAGTCCATCAATTAGGGAATGGTTAAAGAAGTTAAGATATATGATTTGGTGAAATGTTGTTGTACAATAATAAATAACAAAAAAAAAAGTATCAGAGAAACCTAAGATTTATATGAACTGATGCAAAGTAAAGTAAGCAGAACCAGGTTAGCATTATACATGGTAATAGCAACAATGAAATGATAATTGTGAAGATTTAGTTACTCTAATCCAAGAGATCCAAGAGAATTCCAAAGGACTCATGATGAAAAATACCTTCAGAGAAAGAAAGAACTGATGAACTCTGAGTGTAGATTGAAGCATATTTTTTTCACTTTTTTTTTCTTGCAACATGGCTAATATGGAAATTTGTTTTACATAACCTCACGTGGAAAACTGAAATCATATTGTTTGCCTTTTAGTGGGTGAGGGAGGAATTAGGAGGGATAAAATTTGCAACTATGAATTTTTTTAAATGTTAAGAATGAATAATAAATTTTTAAAAATTAAAGATTAGGAAAGTGAACCAAAAAAGAGGTACTTCTACAAATGAAAGACTGTGAACTCCTTGAAAGCAGGAACTGTTTTTCCCCCTATCATCAGTGCCCATGCTTCACTTACATGGGCACTTAATACATGCTAGTTTACTGGATGATTGACTGGAGAGGACTTTTTTATATTGGGAATACAATTTTAGTGATTATAAATACTACCGATATTCCATAATACCATCTGACTATAGTTCTTTGCTTTTTGTACCTATTCAAAAACAAATTCAAGATAGGACTTAGCTCCAGGTATTTATTCTATTTGGGGGGAGGGAGGATAAATTTAGTTGCAGGTAAAAATGCTATAATGTGTGTCCCCTCCTTTGTTTCTTCTCTCCTGGTTTTCTTTTGCTGTTCTTGTTAGAGAGACAGTCATGGTTACAGCTGCATATTTTATATCTATCAGCAAAATAGTGAAACAGTAGAAAAAATAATAAAATGCATGTATCATTCCAATGATGAAACAAAGATAAGAAGCAAAAGGCAAAGAGATTTAATTATATGTCAAATATTTTTTCTATTCTAGTTTCTTCTCAAAATTCAAGAAGTTTCTGTATTAGTTTTTCATCTAAGAATTGCAAAATTAACTATACTAACATAAGAATGTTGTAGCAAGTATAATAGTGTTGCTGATGTCACATTACTTTAGTATTTCTCACAGAACTGGTATCGTGCTAAGTGTAGAGAGATTTGAGCAAAAATTCAGAAGAATATCATGTCTCCTTTCTTCCCACCTAATCCTTCATCAGCCATTGTCATGACCGTAATCTATTATTCCAAAATTTCCTGTTTGTAATTGTCTTCTCAGATAACTACTGTGATTTTACTATCAACTTCTTGTCCAATCTATAGCAATTCTATTTGCTATTTCGCTAATTGAATGAGGACTGAAAAAATTTAAGAACTACTGATCTAATATTAGTAACAAAATAACTTTATAGTTAACAATAATTAGTTAACAGTTAATAGCTAATAATTATTCAAAAGCTAATCAGAAAGAAGAGAAGTGATGTGAATATATTTTTACATATATGTATATATGTAAAATATATATGTTTATATATTAATATGTACATACGTACACACATATATTTGTTTATGCACACACATCTGTGTATTCATAACAGGATCTCAGCATACAGTTGACATGTAATGTCTAACATATGTTAAATAGTAGATTTGCAAACTTGAAAGTTCTACTGACAAGAAGAAAAATAGGCAAAAAGGAAACTAGTTAATCATGGAAAGAGGTGTTAATGGAGTGTATGTTTCTGTTGCTTTTTTCCCTACCAGAAATTATAAGAAGGCCTTTTTCAAGCCTGGCACTGAATCTATTCAGTAAGAGACCAGGACAACATGCTCAGATCTAGTTATTTCTGCCTTTCATTTTTAAGATAGCAGATAGATTTTTTGCTATTCTATTATAATAGGATTTACATTTATAATTACTGTGCATACCATAGAGGCAGCATGGTATAGCAGATAGCTGGTCTAGAAGAGAGGAAGATCTCAGTTTAAGTCCCATCTCTAACATATGGGATACTTGACAAGTTGCTTACTCTTACAGTACTCAAGGCAACTCTCTCTGAAATTGCTAAGATGCAGACTGGCATTTATTTATATAATATTTTATTTTTCCCAGTTACATGTTAAAACAAATTCTTAAACATTTTTTAAAAAAAGTTTTGAGTTCCAAATCCTATCCCTCTCTCCCTCCACTCCCCTGTCCCTGAGAAGGTAAGGTGCTTTCAGACCTTCATTGTTTTTTGCTTTTTTTTGCTTTTTTTTTTTTTGGAAGAGGGAAGGCAGGGCATTTGGGGTTAAGTGACTTGCCCAAGGTCACACGGCTAGTAAGTGTTAAGTGTCTGAGGCCAAATTTGAACTCAGGTCCTCCTGACTCCAGGGCCAGTGATCTATTCACTGTGCCACCTAGCCACCGCCTAGACCTTCATTGTTAAGAGACTATTTCCTGACTGTATAGTTCTGTATACCAATGAAATCACAGTTCTGCAAAACACACAGACACAGACACACACACACACACACATCACTCTTCATGTTCTTTTGACTTTGTATAATAATAAGTTAGAAATAAATCTACTGAGGCTTCTGTTCTGTTAAAGAAATAGTTCAAAAAAAAAAACACTTGTGGAAGGGGAAAAAAAGAGGGATTCTGTGGAGATGCTCATATTTCAACAATTACTACTATAGCACTTTGCACTGTGCTTGGCATACAGTAGGCACTTAATAAATGCTTCTTGACTGAAACTGACTGGTAACTGAAGTTGATGTACCCGTCTGAAAATTTTCACTTCAGGAATAAATATCAGCTTTATTCAGATTTACCAAACAGTCTCGCATAGAGTTAGGAACATGTGAATTCAAATTTCATTTCCAACAATGAATAACTGTATGATGACAGGCAAGTGGCTGAGTCTCTTTAAGCTTCACACAACTTTCTATGACATTCTCTACTAAATCTTAGAGATGGAATGGAGAGAGACGCACGCTGACGAAAGCAGTCCTTTATTGCTCTTCTCTTGGATCTTAAAATCGTTCTTGGTTACTTGGGAGTTTGCTGATTTATTATTTATTCATCTCTTATCATAGTATAATCAACCTAAATGGTCACATTCAAAATTACTTATTCCTACAGCTGGACCAAATTCCTCCATCAAAATGGCCAATTTAAAAAGAAAATCACAGTCCTCTTAATATTAAACTAAAGAGGGTTTTTTTTTCTGTTTTGACAGAATACAACTTAATTAAGAATAAATTCATTAACCAGAGAAAGACACTTAGGTGGTAGTATTAGAAGAAGCATTAGAAAATGAAAACCTGAGCATCAATATTTGGTTTTTCCAATTAGGAATGTATGAAATGTCTGATGAATCATATTCTACATGAGAACTAATAGAACTTGGTCATATAAACACAATAAATCTTTATTAATATGTAAAGGTCTATACAGATGAGATATTACTCATTATCATGAATATAATAGTACTTATGATAATAGTAAGAGTTATTATTAGTATTGGTATAACTAATGTGTATTAGTATAACTAGCACCTTAAGTTCTGTAAAACACTTTACACATGTGATCTCATTTATCTTTTCAACAGCCCTGGGAGACAAATGGTACTATCTCCATTTTACATATTAGGAAATTGAGGAAGAGAGTAGCTGAGTGACCTACTCAGGGTCACATAATCAGTAAATGTCTGAGATCAAATCTGAATTCAGGTCTTCCTGATTCCAGATCCAAAGCTCTAGCTATTGTACCAACTATCTGTCAAGCATGTTGAGTGCCAGATCTGTTTCCTTTTACATCTCAGCATCTCATGGCACAGCATCTAGCCAACTGTAGGCACTTAATACTTGTTTTGGGGGTTAGAAAAAGGTTACTAGAGACCTAAGTTTTATAAAATATTTATGTGTAATTAATACCTACTGTCATGAGGGTGACTGGAAAAAAAACAGCTTAGTATCAAATCACTATAATCTCATTGAATTTGAACCAACATATTAGCTTTTGTGTGTGTAACTGTAGCAATAAGGATTAACATGAAAACGTACATTATTAAAATGATTTGGGTATAAATATGCTCTTCAAAATAAAACTGTAAAAAAAAAAAAGAAAAGATGCTCTATAACCCCAAATGCATTTTTTTGATTCTGTCCCAGTTGATTTTCTTCAGGATCAAACACTTTGCAGTTAAAACTAAGGAATATGGGGAGCTTCACATTTTCAGCAGAATGGCTGTTGCTTATTAGTGTGCAGCACCCTAACAGACTATGAGGCATGAAAAAGTAACACAGGTAGGTTACTGGAGGGAAAATGGCATAACTTTAGGAAATTGTACTATCTCAACAGAGAGAGGTCACTTTCCTATGCCAAGTAAGAATAAAGATAGCATAGGCAGAAGATGTAGCTTATTTTTTTTTCCCCAAAGTATTTCTCTACATTTCTATCTATATGAGAGCAGGTGTGGCTGCAGGAATAGTCTGACAGTAGAATCAAGAAGATTAAGGTTCAAGTACCACTTTGTCACATACAGACTATGTTGATGTGGGACATAACATTTACCTCTCAGATTTCACTAAAGCATTACTTGCAAAGAAGAGGCAGTCTGCAGTAGTAGAGGGGTTTTCCTGATTCTGAATTTCTTTCTATCAATGAAATCACAGGTCCAGTCCTTATGCCATTTTCTACATGAAAATTTCCTTTGTCTCCACCAAATCCATTTCATTTACCAGTTCAATAAATTTTTTAAAAAATCATCTCAGTGTCAACATTTTAACTCTACTACATTATAATCCTGGAAATTCCTAACTCCATGTTTGGAATATCTAGGTCTCAAAGAAAGGGTCAAAACTAATTTCTTTTCTATTGTGATTTGATTCATGTACATTCAGTCTCTTGCTAGACTATTTTGCCCTTTTTACTGTAAAGTAGCAAAAAATATTGTATGTGAACAAAGCTATACACAGTTCCATGGCATTTTATTGTATTATCATTTTGAAGGAGAACAGAAATAAAAATAGATAAGAATAAAGCTGAATAAGTTCATTTTTAGCAACTGAAAGGAGAAAATGGTCCATGGAAAGAATACTTCTAGATTCTACATTTCTAGGTAATAGATCTGATTTTATAACCAATTTTAATTAGAAAATGGTGACAATGAAGCTACATCAAGGTCACAATAACAAAGTGGCATGATGTCTTTATTATTCTACTTTCAGAAAGAAGACGTCATGAAAATAAAAGAATTTATTTTGTGAAAATGAGAACTGACAGAGAAGAAACTAGACTGACCGATAAGGTTTCCAATTGTGTTTCTATCTAGTATAATTGCATAGATTGGAACTCATTAACCACATTTCCATGCTCATTCCCTATACCTAGGAAAATAGAGAGAAAATGAAAGAGTGAAATCTTTTAGATATTATGTGAAGTAATTATGAGCTTTGTGAAGCATTTGAGTTCTACAGTCAGATTGTTGGTAGAAAAGTAGCAGCTCCTGTCAAGTCAGCTGAATGATCCATAGTAACTTTCACAACTGATGATCAAATATATTTTATTTTCAAAGGAAAATGATTTTTTTTCCGGAATTATATATTATTCTGGTATGACTTTTGTTTCATATTTAAAGAAAAAAGCAAATGAATACTGTGCACATGCTTTCATGAATAATTTGTGATGGGCTGAATGTGTCTTTTTTGCAACATGCAATATGTTTTAAAGCAAAGTGTTGTCTCCTGAAGGAAGACAGCTTGCAAGTTCTCAATCCATGATATCTCACTTTTCCAAAGGAGATGTGAGGAGTTGCTTTTGAACATTTATCTTCAATCTCGAGGCACTTTTAAGTGTGGATTTGTAAGCCATATAAAAATATAGTAACTGAACCTTTGGAGTTGGCCATAAGACAATATGTTTCAAATAAATGCATACTGTACAAATGTAAAATGGGCCAAAATAAACCTAAGTTCATACATTCATGAAGACTTGTATTTAATCCTATCACCTCAAGCAAATGTATATTTATGTATCCAAATCTATTTTCTAGTTTTTAAACCCAGGAAAAGTTCAGTAACAACTCTTTTTGAAGTTGTTATAATCATATGATCAGCATAATGCCATTTTGACTTAAATTTTAAAAGGTCTGACTACTGATCCTAGTTTGTTTTTGTGTGTGTGTTTTTTTTAATAAAATTCCTACATGGTTTGAAGAGCTCTCCATTAGTGAAATCCTGAAATAAACACATTTTTTAAACAGATAAGCCAATTCAATTTTATTTAATTCACCATACATTTATTAAGCACCTCTACTATTTGTCAGGTATTGTGCTAGGCACTGGGGAATAAAAATACAAGAAAGAATGACTCAAGAAGCTTATAGTCTACTTTGAACATGGAGAACTTTGTACCTTGAGTAGTGCTTATGGAAAGAGTGGAAAATTGATGAATAGCAAAACAACTTCAGAATGAGTGGATATATTTAGGGTAGTGAAATGAAGAGATTTTAATTCAAGAATTTACTTTAAAATGTGAAATAATGTCTACTACTATACATAACTGAAACATGATCTTGTAGTTAACAAAATCCTTCAGAAACTTTCAGATGTGAAGGTGACCTATTCATGAAGATAAGTTCACCTGCTAATGACCCCCCCCCCAAAAATATATATATATACATATATATGTATATATATATATTTAAAGAGAATACAAATTTAACAGTATTTTTTAAATGGACAAAGATGCTAAATGTGTCAGTTGTGTCCCTTCTAAGATGAATATTTTTATTCCCATTCCTTTCAAAGAAAAAAAAAGTTGAACTATGTTATATATTTGAGTATACTATTTTTCCATGCAATGAATCTTAAAATAAAAGGCAGTGACAAAATCCTGCATTGTCAAATCTGTGATCAACATATGACATAAATATGATGTAAGAAAGGCAGCAATATGACCATCAACTTACTATATCTAATTATATTTATTACATGGTTGGCCAGGTTCATTTTGCTAAAAAGAAATGGCAATAGCTTAGATCTGTGTACCCTCTAATAAGAAAAATATTCCCCTCCCAATTATTGATGTACTGTTCGCCTTTCACAATATTATCTCTTCTAACTGATTCACAATTATATACTTCTTTTCATTCTTCATGTTATAAATAAATGAAAGGATGGTACATTGGGAATTAAGTCACATTTAATGTCCAGTTTAGCATTTTAATTTTTGAAAACAGTCTAGCCAAAGGCAACATATTACTAAGAAGAAAATCAAAATGGGAAAGCTCATCAACTTCTAAATATAAATCAGTGGTCTGATTTCAGCAAAACTGTCCATAACAATTCCCTGACCCTTCATTTCTTCTCCCTGCTCCCAGCAATATAAATATTCAATAGTGTACCTATTGAAATAGATAGACTTGGTAACCTTTCAATAAAAGCAAATGACAAATCTCAAGGCCTATATTTTATAAAGTATATTTGAATGAACAAGTCAAAGGGCTTTTTGGTATTCAATTTCATAAACATTTTGTGTTGCATTTAACTTAATTTAATGTTCTCAAGCATTTGGGAATCTTGCTAGAGTTTTGGAAACTTATAGTCTCATCAGGACACACTGCTTAGAATACATTCCTTACAGTTCTCCATTACATGTCCAAGTTTCTCGATTCCCTTTACATCCTCATTGACGCTCCTTTCCCTGAGTGAAAATGATAGCTCCCTCATCAGAATATTCATAGTACTTTAACTTTGTACTTATCTTATGCTACATCATATTATGGTTATTGGATTAACCACAACTCATATTCAATGTCTGCACAGTGTTTTCCTCACCACACAATCCATTAAGGGAGGTAATATGATTATTCTGATAGGACTAATATCTACCACCATCCCCTCCTCTATCTACAACATGGGTTAGGCTGGGGTTTTTTTCCCTTAAAAGGCAAGAAAGTTGTGCCCAATACTTGACTGGCCTAGACACAGCTTCCTGGTAGCCTCTAGCCATAATGATGTGTCTTCCTGGTCACCTAAGAACATATAACATCTCCCAACACATATATCTAGAGTTGGGGCTGTAAGAGTCACCACATCCTATACTACTGACCAGACTCATTTCTATAAGAAGTCAAGAGAGGCTAAATGGTAGTTTACCCTTGCTGAATATCCTTTCAATGTTAGAGCTAAATAAACCTCCTTTTGTTAAGTATTAAATGACCTACAAGAGTCTTACTTCATTCTAACACTGAACCTAAACTGTCAGGGTATGAGCCTGAATCAGGAATGCTCTTAACAATTATTCTGAGAAAATAGACTCAGAGAAGTTAATTCACTTTCCTAAGCTCATACAGTCAGTATCAGAGTTGGAATTGGAATCCAACTCTCTGCTGAGTCTAAATATTGCATTCTTTCCACAAAACCGTGTTACTTCAATAGATAGTATGCTTTGAGGAGCAAAGTCTATGTTATGATTTCCATATATTATCTCATTTAATCTTTATAACAATCAAGAGTAGGACTACACATATTAGTATACCAATTTTTACAGATGAGACTCTTATTCCTAGGATTAAATTACTATAATTTACAAATTTAGTATTCAAGAAAGAAGGTAGCTAGATAGTATAGTGGATAGAGTGTCAGGCCTGGAGTCAAGAAGATTCATCTTTCTGAGTTCAAATCTGGCCTCAGACACTTACTAGCTGTGGGATCCTGGGCAGGTCAATTTAACCCTGTTTGCCTTGGTTTTCTCATCTGTCAAATGTGCTAGAGAAGGAAAGAGCAAACTACTCCTGTATCTCAAATCCACAAAGAGTTGGACATGACTGAAAACAAATGACAATAAATTCAAGAGATATTCAATGAATAAATAATTGAATGAATACCCAAGCAAAGTGAAGATTATTCTCCCTGATGGTATTTTCTTCCCTCATCTAATTTCTCTTATATTACATCTTCTTCATACTTCTCAAATTCTCCTTTTTTCCCCCAGTCATTTGCACATTGGTCTCTTTCTCTTTCCCCTTCTTTTAGATGATAAGATCCTTGAAGAAGGGTCTGTGTTATATCTATCTTTGAATGTCCATAATTTAACAGACAAACTTGTAACTACTGCATATTTTATACTGCTTTGATTGTGCCTATGGCAGAATACTAGTATGATAGAATCTCCTGATAAAGTTTATTTCAAAGAATACTTCTACAAGTATATTTTCCTGCTGTGTGCAAATTCTTTCACCCTAATAAATTTTTTACTTCCTAGTATACTTTGAGTACCTTCCAATCTTAAACCAATGCTTCACTTACTGCAATATCTTCCACCTTCTCCTTTTCTTTATTACAAAGCCTCCATTCTAGTACAATTTCTCATCACTACTCTTCTACACAACTGCAGTTGCCTCCTAATTATGCTTTCTACCAGTACTATATCCCTTCTCCAATCCAATATTTATAACATTGTCTAAATTAATTTCCCTGTGCACAGATCTATCATGACTCATTTTCCCAAAATCTTTTAATGATTCTCATGGTTTATCAAATTACATTCATATTCCTTACTCTAACACTGAAGGTCATCATACAAAAGCTGGAAGTATTCTCTCTTTCTAGCCTAATCTCACAATATTTCTCTTCTCTCAGTCGAGTTTCAATGTGAAGATCCTCCTCTCTCCCATTTCTGCACTTTTGTTCACAGAGTTCACCAGTGAGATAGAATGTCCTCACCTAATGAAATCCTACGGACCCACTGTGGCTCAGCCCAATGCCAAATTCTACAAAAAGTTTTCTTTTAATATCCTGAGTTAGGAATTCCTGCCCATTCCAACATACTCCCATATCCTTTTGCTCCCACCACTCAAGAAGTTATATGTTGTTTTGTATTATGGTTATTTTTATGTGTATTCATTCAATTTTCTGAGTTCTACTTTCCTTATTTTACAATACCTATCTTAAGTATCACATAGGTTTTTTTGAGGAAAGTATATATCTTAAGGTACTATAAATGTGTATTACTATTATTATTATAACTATTATGATACTACTATACCAAACTTTGAGCTCCATAGTAAAATAACCTGAATCTTACTTAATTGTTTTATCTCTCTTGGCACCTAGCCCAAGTGTGCTCAGAGCAGGCACATAAAAACCCAATTTCCTTTGTCTTTGGCAAAACAAAACAAAACTTAGAAGCAAAACAAAGAAAGTAAACAATATTACAAAATATAGTGTTTACTTTGAACAAATGCTATGTAACTATATTGAAGATTCATAAAGCCAATAAAATGAATTTTGTCAATAATGCTGAATTCTATCTTTAATTTCACTTTTTATAGAGTTTCATTTACTCATTCATAAGAGATTTAGAAGTACAGTGGAGTCTACATGGTTCAATTTTTTTAGCTCTCTGAGATCTTAAAGAGTAGTAAGAAATAATTAGTTCTGCTTAGTAGATATACCAGAATCTATTCTTTCTTCTTACCAGAGAAAATCTTTTGAAGGAAAATAAATCAACCATGCAAATCAACAGGATCTAAATGAAAGAAGGATATTCCTTAAGAAACCCACACTTCAGGTAAACATATAGTGCAATAAAAATCTTAAACTGATATGTGACAATGTTTGATTTTTTTTGTTATCTTGCATTATTCTAATGACAATAGTAATGAGGAAGAGCTGATGAACATTTTTCAGACAAGTAAAGGTTTTCAAAGATATATTTTTAACCCTCATATTCAGCCCATTTCTCCTTATTCTCTTTTTCCTATCTCTACTCTAAGGCATAAAACAAGTGCAGCATGGCTTATATCCACAGAGTTCACTCAAAGCCATATAGAATAATACAGCTTTTGTTTTTGTTTACCTGAAACTGAAACTGTGAAGATCAGACAGACCTTCAGGCTAATGTTGGACATTAGCATGTTACTGAAGTTTAGTTAGACCATAGAAATTTCTGTTCTGGGATGAATACAGTAATAGGTGTGTATGTATATGGGTATAAACATATATACACATATATATATCTATATATTCTTTTATAAGTTTTTTTAGCATCCAAGTAATTGATAATTAGAAATTATATCAGGTATGATCTAATAACTTTAGAGGAGTCAGTTATTTAAGGATGGTTTTGCTCTCTCAGTTCAAAAAACTAAACAAAACTAGATACTACTTACTATGTGATAATCAGAATTCTCAAAAATGATTTATAATATAGCTAGGTTTTTTTTTTAAAGCACAAATCTGACCCAATGTAGAATGGACTGTCCAAGCAGTAAACTAATCTAAAAGGTTTTTAGAAAACTATATCACAAATCAGTTTTCCTGACATTTTGAAGATCATCTCCTTGCCTCTCAACCTTCATACTTCTGAGACATGGAATATATATGTTCATTTCTTTCCCATTTCTAAAATAAATCTTTTCTGATCTGACACTACTTTTAGAAAACTGCTTAAGGTAAATGCTGAATTTTGATAATTGACCAGAACTACTACACAGGGGAGGGAGAATGGCTAAGGTGGAACTGTCAATTAGTAAAGGTTCTTTCTCAATCTCTAATGATGCATCATAGAAAATCATTACATTCTGTCTACTTTATTTATTTTCCCTCCCACCCCCCATTTTAAAGAAAGATGGTAACATGCAAATCCAGCTGTGAAAACTGTCTTTGGCAAATGATTTACACAAATTGTAAAAAGTGCTACATTTGTATGTGAAAATTATGCCACAATATTGTTCTCCAAGGAGCAGTAAATGGATCCAAGTTCAGTTTCTGCTACAAAAACAGAAATATGAAGCTCACAGGGATATTTAATCACAATATGCTATCACTGAATTAAAAATCCATTTTGTGTAAAGCCTCACAGGAACAACGAAAATCTGCTTGTTTATAAAAGTCAATTTAAAACTTTTTACCACACAAACAAAAGAGCACAGAACCAGCTGTTATTTAGTTTTCAATTAAGCACAATCATTTTCATGACAGGGAAAAAAACAAAACAAAACAAAACAACAAACAAAACTATGAACTGAGTGAAACACGCATACCATTTGCATTTTATCCTGAGCTTAATAATTTTTTCACCTTGGATCTCACAATATGATATAGTTAATACACATTTATTATGTCCCAGGCCCTGTGTTAAGCCCTGGGGTTAAAAAGAAAAAAAAAAAGAAAGGCAAAAGAAAATCCATGCATTTAAGGTGTGCACGGTCACAATTCACAAGGTTTTTCAAAACCTAATGCACTTACACAATATTGCATATCATAATTCTTTGTGTCTTGAGTGATTGTATGGCATAATGAATAGAGCGCTGGCTTTGGCATCATGAAGCCCTGGGCCAAATTTCTGTTTCCGCCACATATGAGATATGTCATGGCCATGGGCAAGCCATTTAACCACTAAGATATTCTACAACTGTCTATGAGAAATAAATTGCCACAGTAGTGGTGGATAGCACGGACAGCTAGGTGGTATAGTGGAGAGATTATGGGGCTTGCAATCAGGAAGATGTGAATTCAAATGTGACCTCAGACACTTATTAGCTGTATGACCCTGGGGTAACCTGTTTGCCTCAGTTCCCTTATCTGTAAAAGGATCTGGAGAAGGAAATGGCAAATCACACCAGTACCTTTGTCAAGAAAACCCCAGATAGGGTCACAAAGAACTGAACAGGATTGAAAGAACTGAATAACAAAAAGTGATGTTTTTTTTGTTTGTTTTTAAGACTAGGTGTCTATTTCTAGGATGCAAGTGCAGCAGCCATTCACAGGATTGATCTCACTGTTAATCAACATAAAAGTTTTGACCTGCTCCATTTCTGACCTAGGTCACTTTGCTCCTCCCCACTCAGTGTAATGGCCATTGGCTGGAGGGAAGTAGGGAGGGATTCACCATATTGATGAAGCCAATTATCTTTAGTCCTACCACCCTATTTCTCTGCTCATGCTATTGCTCCCTCAGTCTTCACAGTTAGCAGAATACTAAATGTATGTACCAATATATCTCCTGAGCAGTGGTAGTTTCCACTAAGGGTAAATTATGCAAAATTTCTACTTGTTTATGAATTATCATTAATTTTCCCTCTTTGAGAGGTAGTAGGAAATAATAGAAAATGGATTTGACATAGAATAGGTGGGTTCAAAACATACTTATATCCCAAGGTCACTACCCTCCCTGAGGCCTGTTTCCTGGTCTACAAAATAAAACATTTGGGCTAGATGTTCTCTTATGGCTCAAATACTATAATAATTTATTATTTCTCTTTTAGTTGCCTCATATGACTTATAAATGGGAGAAAACAGTACCAATGGATTTAGAGCAAAATGACCTGGGTCTAGATCCTGTCTCTGGTATTTATTCTCTCTATAACTCTGGTCAAGTGAGTTCTCTTTGGACCTCAGTTTCCTCAGATGTAAAATAAAGAAATTGGACTAGATGTCTTTTGTTGTCCTTTCCAAAACCTATGGGTCCATGATCATGAAGTTGATGATATATGAAATGTTTCTTTTTAGCTTTACCAATAAAGTTGTATGCAATTTACAAAATATAAAAATAAACTCATGGATAGTCATGTGGTTGTTAAGTACAATGATATATACAAAGATATAAATAAATGATTCATAGCAAAGTGGGTTAAAATGCTTTAAAACATTCAATTTTTTTTAAAACAAGTGAAAAAAATTCCTAACAGGTAGATATTTTTATTGTTTTGAAATGAGGATTATTAGGCCATCCTAAAATACTCTGTAAGAGCCCTAGGCAAAACTGTTAAGTAAGTAGTTTGTCCTAAGTAGATGTTTTTCTCTCTGCCTCAACTCCTTTGTCCCACTCTTCTTTCAACACTTTTCTCCCAATTTATGGAAACTTCCTCTTTACCAATACCCTTCTGTGCCCCCTTTCCCATCTATCAGAATCATAAATAAAAATTGAGTTAGAAAATATTTGCAATAGTGAGAATGAAAAAAAAAAAGAAGGTGGTACCAAAGGTGGGAACAGGTAAGGATTTGAGAATTCAAAACGTGGTCACTATCTCCATTTGTCCATTACTAAATAGATTAACTATGGAAGATTTTATCTTATTTTATTATTCATCTTCTTTTGTCCTGTATTCAGCTGTATTGGTGAATGTAAAACGACTTCTGTAAATTTCATCCAAATGAAAAAAAAGTACAGTAGTACAAAAAAAAAAGTAAGATGCATCTGCAAACCAGTAAAAACTGGTTTGACTGGCACAGTCCCAGATTCCCAAGATGCATACTGGGCAAGGCTAATAAACTGAGACAGTGGTTGTTACCCTCAAGGGTTCTTGCTGGATTGACACAGTTATATTCCCCGCATTCCTAATCCATCATTCCTCATTGCTTATCAGGCAATTTAGAAAATACCCTCCACATTGGTTTTGGGGCAGGTAGGTGGAGCAATAAAGAGAGCACCAGCCCTGGAATTAGGAGGACCTGAGTTCAAATCCAACCTCAGACATTTGACAATTAAATGAGCTGTGTGACCGTGGGCAAGTCACTTAACCCCAATTGCCTTGTCTTCCCCCTTGCCAAAAACAAAACAAACAAACAAAAAAAACACAGAAAATACCTGCATTTCACTGGTCCAGGAAATATTATTATCTTCCCTTATAGATAATAGGTGATTCTGCTATTGGTAACATCAGGTTTTTTATCTAAGACTCTATAGAAGTTTGAGTGCTAAGGGCCACTGGGCTTCAGCTGGAGTGAGAATACCTATGGGTTCTACATCTGGAAGCTCCTCCCCACAACTCTGTGATGCTCCCAGCTAGGCAAACCAAGGACAATGGGGACCATACACCTAAATGGTTTTCATCTTTCTCTTGTGACCAGGTATAAAATTTTGTTAAATGCTGTCCCTGTAAGGTTCTGCTTCTATTCATATGAATTCTCCTGTGCTAAAGTATCCCTTGAATAAAGCATTCATTTGGCAAACAAAGATGATGAAGATGGGTGTCCCTGACCCTAGTATAATCTGTATTGAAGAAGCATAATACTGTTAAGGTTATAAAGAATGAAAAGTATATAAAAAGTTGTTGAAACATAACATCTGTAAATAAATTTTTATGTATCCCTTTATGTTATTTTTCTCCATTTGACATTTCTATTATAAAGCCCAGCAGGTATCTAAATCAGCATTTCAATGGTGTTACAAGGTGGTTAATAGCATTTTTGTTTCATTGTTGAAATTTTAATCTGTCATGATATTTAAATAGAAAAGTGGTATGATTTTACAGTACTCATTTTATAAAGCCTTTCAAAATCTCATTCAATGTTTATAAAATACTCTGTAAATCTTGATGAGTATAGCCCAGCGATAACAAATAAAATACTAGTGTTCTTACTCTTCTCTATTTTAAAATCCTAAGGCACATGGCCTATTCTCTCTATTCTCCAAAAATCAGTGGTATTACTGTACAGTGACCAGGAGGTGAGCCTGTAAAACTTACCAATGTTAAAAAGTGAGATGATAATTTGTGAATTTGATTATATCCCTTTGATAAATATGTATATCTCTACTGACTGAATCTTGATAACTAACTGATATAGGCTACTGCATATCTGAATTTCAATCTGAACCTTTAGAAGATAGAAAGATCTGTCCAAGCAAATAGATTCTGATCAGAGACCTGAAAGCAGACTTTTCCCTTTGGGGGTGAAGTCTTAGTTTTGGCACATCTCCAAAACATCTCTAAAGAACATAGTAATGTAATGATCACGGCTGAACCTCTGGTTTGGAAAGAAGCCAGGTCCCAGGGAAGTGGTTGGACCTCAAGTTCATGGACTTAAATGAGGAGTCCCAGTGTAAGAGGAGCCACTGAATTCCTGGAGAAGAAACCAGTATGAACCCAACAGGGTGGACTTTTGTATAGCACCTCTAGAGGATCTTTTGCCCAGCCTCCTAGAGAAAGAGGAGAGAGAGATTTTGACCATTGGTAAGTTTTTAGACCTAACTTCTGAGAGAGGAATGGTAGAATCTCATTACGGACTTCCAAAGAACTTCAAATGCTTTCCCATGAGAGAAGAGTAAAAACTCTGAATGTAGCTGCAAGTCTATAGGGTTAGAAAGTGGGACTCACCAGAGACAGAACACACAAATACAAACACACACACACACACACACACACACACACACACACACACACACACACACACATTTACATATGTATATATGCATATGCATATGCACGAATATGCATATGTATGTATATACACAGAGACATGCACACAGACATATTCTTATGCTATGTGAATCCTTTCTGTTTGCATTTTCTCTAGAGTATGATAAGGACTTTCAACTCTGCATTGCCTTTTAATTCTTTAGAGATTGTTGTACTCCATGCTGCACAGTCATCTAGTATCCCGAGAAGAATATTGGTATAAAAATGACTTTTTCTTTCGGGGAAACTCTTGAGGTCCTTGAAAAAGCTACTCAATTTCTCAAAGGGAATATAGCCTACAAACTACCTCCTATTTAATTTTGGGTCCATTTCATTTTTCCTTCTGCAGTTTGTCTTCAAGATATATGTACTGATAAACCACTTCAATGGATTGTTTGTCCAACTGTATATCATAATCTGGACAACAGAAACTCTATCTGCTTGATTTTTCCAGTATGAAATGTTAGGACACATATCTGATATCACAGATACAAAAATTAGTATTTGTAAAAGTACTGCAGTTTTAGCATCTCTCTTAGGATGTATTTGCATTTTTATCTAATTAAAAAAACACATTTCATCAAATATTAGGAATATAACTGAGTAACTTACAAGTCTGATTTAAAAAAAACTATGTTCACAACTAACAATAGAATATGTTATAAAGGTCATTTACATAATGCTTTATATGTACATATTCTTTTTATCAGATTTCTAAGTTTTCCTGAAAGCATTTAATAATAAATTTTATAGCTTGACCTCAACACATATATTGATGAAATTTTCACCGTTTCTCCATTTCTGTTCTCCTGCTGTCATATGCTCAATAAATCAATCCCGAGCGCCAAAAGGCAAATACCATTTTTCAAATAGAAGCCTGAATCATCAGTAAAAAGCCCAGGAAGCTATTAAGAAGCAATAAAAGTAAACAAGGAAACAAGAAAATTATTGTACCTAATTGAAACTTTTAATATGGCTAAAGTATAACTTTCAAATATCTGACTCCATTATCCATAAAATGGAGTTGATGATAGCTCTGAGAAAGGAGAATGAAAACCTATTTAAACATGATTTTAAAAAATATACTAAACCAATTCATATACTGCCATGGACCCCCAAGCTTTAGTTGACCAGTAAGGGAGGAAGTGCCCACGAATTTTAATTAAAATTCTTTTTAACTTTTTTTATCATTGTCAAGAGTACCCCTATTTTCCTAGTCACCAAGATTCCAATGAAGTCAACTTTTACTCTCTATTCGTAGTCACCCCTCACACCCAACAATTTGCCAAGTAAGAAGGCAGATCAATGTATTTCCATAAACCTCAAATTATTTTCTTTTCTCTCTATTTGTTGATCTCATGAGCTTTCATGGAGTCAGCTATAATCTCTAAACAAATTACTCTCAATTCTATATTCTCTACTAAGTTCCAATTCTGTATCAGTCTCTCATATCTAACTGCCTAATATACAACTTCAAAATCTCATCAGCATCTTAAATTCTGTATATCCTAAACCAAACAAATAATCTTTCCTCCTAAATCCATTTTCCTCCCAACTTTTTTTTTATTTCTGTTGAGGGCAACACTATCTTTTTTCATTTGCCTAGGTTCATAATGGGAATCAAACTCAATTCTTCCCTCTCTCTTCTTCCCACCACATCTAATGCCAAGTCACATTAATTTTACCTTCACAATATCTTGAACATCTATTCCTTTTTCTCTATCCATACCACTACCACCCTAGTCCAATATCTCATTACCTTTTCCTTGGATTATTGCAATTCCCTTCTATTTTTCTCCCCAAATCCAGTCTTTCCCTTTCTTATTTATATTCCACAAGATAGCTATAATGCCACGCATGAGTAGTTTACCAGAAGAATGCTACTGTGAACAGCTTATAAGGCTCTAATTACACAGTATAGTGAACACTCTATTCCATAACAAATCGAAGCAAAACATTTACAGTCAATCAAAGTACAGCATTCACAATGTTACAACTTATCACAGAAAATCAAAATATAGAATTCACAACAACTTATCACAGAAAAATGGCCATGTAGTTTTCACCACAGTGGTCACAAAGTTTTCAACAAAGAACAATCATTCAATCATCCTTAAAGAGGCAGCTTGCCTCACTAAGTTAACTCAATGGGACACACTAAGTTAACTCAATGGGACACACTAAGTTAACTCAATCAGTCACTTTTTCAGTCATCAATCACTAAGTACAATCATTTAGTTAATCAATCATTCAATCAACTCAATTATTCAATCATCCTTCATCATTCACTATTCAATCATCAGAAAACAGACAGACCCCTCATCCCTACGTCACTAGTAAATTTACAATTTCTCAGTCAGTACATAGTATCTAAGTAAAGTCTTTTTTCAGTTTGACTCAGGGTGGTTTCTCAGATTCCCTGGATCCCCTTCCACATCTCAGATCCTACCTGGATTCAGCAAACTGTCACCTGGGTTCAAAGACAGACAGCTCCCAACTCTCTGTGCAGTTCCTGCTCCACATTGGAGCTTACAGTCCATCTCAAATCCTTCACAGTCTCTGTTCCTGGGAAGACAAGGCTTAAAAAAGCCACCAACATGTTCATGCAAAGTACCAGCATCACAGTCATGCTTCCTCAAACTTTGGCAGCTCTGGCTGGCCCTCAGAAATCCTCAACAGCCTCAGCAACTCTGGCTGGCCCACAAAAATCCTCAATAGCTTCAGCAGCTCAACTGGCCCTCAGTTCTGACTGGCTCTTGGAAATCCTCAGCTGCTCTGGCTGGCCCTCGGACTCATCAGAAGTTTCAACTGCTTCCCAGAATAAAAAAATCACTCCATCCAGGTTTTCAAAATCAAAATCATTCTCTCCAGCATGTGGGTGGGGAGGAGGGGACTTTCCTCTTTAGCTTCCCCAGTGGCAGCAGCTTCTGCCTCCATGGAGCTTGCTTCAAGAAGATCTGACTCTCCCTCTCTGGGCTTTTCCAGATGGCATCAGCTGCTTCCTGTTTCAGCCAACCCCTTCCTGTTACATCAGCAACAGGGATTCATACCTTCTGTTTCTTTAACAGAGGCTTGATTAATTACTAAGTGCTAAGTACCCGTTAGCTTTGCCAATACAAAGGGATCTTCAACTTCAAATTACATTACCATTACAATAGCCAAAATGTATAATAATAATAATAATAATAATAATAACAACAATAATGGTTTAACCATGTCTATTCCATGATCAAGAAGCTTTGCTAGTTCCCTATTGCTTCTAGGAACAAATGAAATCTCTTTTGTTGTCATGTAAAGCCCTTCACAAACTGGTTTCAGTCTACCTCTTATATCTTATTACATACTACTTCCCCACATATGTACAATAATCTAGCCAAACTGTTCTATTTGCTGTTTGCTACATGAAACATTCTACATCTCCATGTCTCTTCACAAGCTGTCTACCATGACAGAAAAGCTCTTTCTCCTAATTTCTACTTCATGGAAACTTTGGGTTCTCTTAAGGCTTGGAGAAAGTGTCCTACAAGGTGATTTTCCTGATTTTTTCATTTATTAGTGTTCCCCCCCATTACTTTCTGTTTCTCTTGCATATATCTTGTACTTAATCTTTCATAAACCTGTTTATTGCCTCAGTGGAATGTAAGCTATGTGAGGAAAGGAGCTATCTTTCTTTTATACTTCTATGCTTCAGTACCTAGAATCTAATGAAGTGGTGTGTTTATAACAAAACAATAAATATTTGATTGTTACTTGATTAATAGCAAGAGTTTAATAACATGACTAACTGAATTATCTTTTTAAATCTTATTTTTCTTTTTATCTTCTTTAATTAGAGAAGTATAGCAGTGGATTTTCCCATTTTTTTCATCATTCTGTATATAGTCTAGTGGTTAAAATAATGAACATGGATTGAGTTGGTTAATCTGAATTCTGTACTGATTTAATGAGTAACTTACCAAGATCTCCTAAATAGAAATAACAACAACAACAACACATACACACACACACACACACATATACACATACACACATATATATACACACATATGTATGTATGATATACATATATACATATTTCCTAAGGAAATTATAAGACTGAATGTGATATAAAATTATAATCAAAAAGAAAATCATAGGGGTGAAGCCAAGATAGGAGCATAGGAGCAGCAAGAAATCATAGCTCCCACACAACCACATCAAATACCCAAAAAACATGAGTCTAAACAAATTCTAGGGCTCTAAAATGCACACAGATATATTTCCTGCTGAAGGCAGCTTGGCTCAAAGCAACCATTTCAACTCTGAGAGCAGAAACCAGCCCAGCCTGAAATGGCAGGTTTTTGCCCTGGGGGCGGCTGGATGAGCCGAGCCCTGCTGCAGCTGGAGCTTCAGGAAAGCAGATCTGCGACAGCTGTGGCAGGATCCAGAATTATCCAGCCATAAGAAAAAAGGACTCGGGTTAGTGGAACTTGGATAAAAACTGGGGAAGAAAAGCAGGTTTGGCCAAGCCACCTCCGGGCAAAGAAGCAGAAAGCAGAGGTTCTGCACCCATCTCCACATTGCCATTTCAGAGCTCCTGGCCTACAGACAGCAGGGGGGCCAAGCGATTGTTCAGAGGCCAAGTGCTCTAGAGTTGAGTGGCCTAGATCTGGATTGTGGTCTTGGGTGGTGGTCCTGAGGTTTTTTTTTTTTCAGAGAGCCGGAGCTGGGGGAGGAACCCAGCAGCCTCCTAAAAGCCCTGGCAGCTGGGAAAACCCCAGCGATTTGGGACAGAGCTGTTCCCTCTGGAAGCAGAGTTCCACAGAACTAAAAAAAAAAAAATCCATTGAATGGAGACCATGAATAAGCATAGGAAGCAAAGTAAGAACAGCAACCAAACCCTAGATTCCTTCTTTGGTGAAAAGAAGGAACAAAGCAGGGAAAGGGAGGAAGACAATGCAGTCAGAACTCCCACCCCAAAAGCT
>CM053580.1:170457113-170479186 GCA_028627135.1 Pseudochirops cupreus | reverse complement strand
ACTCAAATGACAAAAGAGGCCCAAAAAGCCAATGAGGAGAAGAATGCCTTAAAAAGTCAACTTTGCCAGATGGAAAAAGAATCTCAAAAGCATTCTGAAGAGAATAACTCCTTCAAAAAGAAAATCATAACACTGGAGTTACCACATCTTTTGATCCCCCATGGTATGTAAATCACTACCAGGCACAGAGTAGATACATAAGGGAAATAATAGTAATAACTTATTTTACTAACACACACAGAAAGAGCCTTAAATAGACTTAGAGCTATTTACAATCTGAATGGTGTTCCTCAGAAGGAAGAAAGTTTGCCATTACTAGAGACAATTTTTTCTGGAATGTTATAGAGGAGATTCCCATTTCACTTATAGGTGGGACTTCATCACCTCTAAGGTTTCTTACAACTCGGAGAGTAGTCAATAAATCTATGGAAACCTCACACACATAAATTAACTTTTTAACCCTCAACTCAACATTTAGTTATGGTTTGACTAATGAAATAGAAATAGTATTGTATTTAATGGCAAGTGAGCTGGGTTCTTATCCTAAATCTAATACATACAAGCCACATGATCATGGTCACTTAATGTCTCAGTCTCAGTTTCACTGACTACAAAGGCTAGAGAAGGCAATTGTGGTGATACAGGGGAAATGGAGAAAAGCCTTTTTTTTTTTTTAATAAAACTGCATCATTGTTTTCTCACAAATTGAATCTTAAGAATGTTTTTCTGCCCATGTGGTTTCCATAAATTTTTCCTTCATATCCATTTTTCTCCTTCATTCAACTTTCCTTCTTAGATATTTTGGGCTTCAATCCCAATTTCACTTTCAATTTTGTTTATTACTCTTAACCTTTTCCTCACTAGCCTAGTTTTCCTCTTTGTTAACCATGGCTATATCTTACCTGTCCCCTTCTCTTTGTCCCTTTGCAATTGATAAGTACAACATAATTCTTTTTCCCATTCTGAGAATTCCAATGTAATAATTTTCTGTCAATTATTATATTTTATGTTTATATAAAGCTTTCTCATTTATAGAATTCTCTATAAATGTTATTTAAATTGATCCTCATGAGAATCTCATAAGAATAATACAGTTATTATTATCCTAATCTTACTGAAGAAACCAAAATTGAAAGAAGTTATATGGTTCTCCTAAGGTCATAGACCTAGGAAAGGGGAGATAGGATTGGAAGCCAAGTCTTTTTGCTTCAAATATAGTCTTTTTTTAAAAACTATGCTAAGTAATCAATTCAAATCCATAAGCTCTAAGGAAAAGGAAATGTATGTTTTGATCGCACATGCAAAATCATATTTATTTATATTGATAACAGAATTATTTTACTATTTCTATAGTTTTATACTTCTTTATAAGTTTAAAATAAATATTTCACATGAGTATTTTTAAACTAAAACTGATTTGCTCATCCACTTATGTCAATAATTTTCTCTACAAATCTTATTTAACATATGAATAAGTAATCCTAGGAAGCTAAATAATTTTTACCAATGGAAAAATTCAATTATTAAGGTCCTACTAAAGATAGGTGATAGACAGGCAGGCAGGCAAGCAGGCAGGCAGGCAGAGAGACAGATGGACAGATGGATACATAGATAGATAGATAGATAGATAGATAGATAGATAGATAGGTAGGTAGACAGACAGACAGACAGGGAATATGTTAGCAAATATTTAACAGACAGATCTCCAAAAATAGCTATGTACTTAAGAAATACTTATAAGTTTAATCTACATTATTATTTTCTCTATCACTTTCTTAAGTGTAAACAAGCAACAAAACAATACATTAAGCTCTGATTTGTAGTTTTCTTCCATTTCTAATGTATATAAATGCTCATACTGAAAATTTTATAATTGCCATTCAACTGGTTCCTGTGTATTCCTAGATAACTAGCTGGCTAGATAATAGATAAGATAGGCAGACAGATGGATGGACGGATGGACATACAGATAGATAGATATCCAGATACAGTTACATAGAACACTTACTATGTGCCAGGCGCTGTGTTAAGCTCTGGGGGGTATAAATAAAAGGAAAAAGAGACAGCTTCTACCCTCAAGGAATTTATATTCTACTGGAGGAAGAAAATACATAGAGTGAGTTGGAAAATGGAGATGGACAGTAGGAGGGCTGCTAATTAGGAAGTGGAAAAGTTTGGAGACTGAGAAGTAGAGGCAGGAATGAAATGAGAATAGTCTAGATGCCTCATTAAATTGTGGTTTAGGCTAAGCTGAACAATGAGGAGAGTAAATCACAAAGTGTTCAACTTTGATTTCAATATTTGACAATTATTTTCTTCTGATTTCAATTGTTGACTAAACTATGTGGCTGTTAGTGGATTGAGAATTTGTTTCTTGTCATTTTCTATTTCTCTTTTCTCCTTGTTATCAAAACCATTAAAAATCAAAATTTAATCCTAGTTTTCTGGCAAGAGCTTTCTTAGTTTATTCCCTCAGAGTTAATATATAATTCCTGGATGAGAATAGGGTAATTCCTAGATGTATAACCTTTGTCGTACCTGTTCATACTTCATATGCCATACCACTAGTCACCCATTATTTCAATTTATTGTGTTTTCTGTCTTCCAGAAACACATACATAGTCTATCATACATATGCTCAGTCTTGTTATGGCACACATAGAGTACTACAGATGAGTCAAAAAGCCCAAAAAACCCTTTACTTCCCTGATTGATGACTGGTCTACCGAGGCTTCTCTCAACCTGCTTATCATGGAATAGGATTCAATGATGATCACTGCCTAGCACTTGGACTTTCTTGTTATTTTTTGCTTTATACCTAAAACTTCCCTATTTATCCTAGGTAGGTTAAGGAAGGTAGAAAATAAATCTTATGGTTGACCTACATTAACACAAACCTAATTTTGCCTTGATCTTCAAGCTGGTTTCCATTTGGATCAGCCAAAGTGTGTATCCAGTTGCCCCTAACTGTAACTGATCAATTTCACACTGATTGTTTTTTTTTGAACAAAGTTTTTTTAAACAAAATTTTTTTAAATTGGAATTTTATTGCGAGCTCTATTTAATTTAAGTAGAATATATATATATATATATATATATATATATATATATATACATATATATTTTGCATGAGCTATGGCACAGTATTTAATCATCTTAAACTAACCGAATTAACTTTTCAATTTCAAATTTCTCCAATTAAGGCTTATTCTTCATCACCATCCAGAGATCAATCAACAAACACTTTTCATGAACATTTACCATATGCCAGGCATTGTATTAAGCCTTGGGTATACAAGTCTTGGGTATAAGTCTTGGCTTGAAAAAAACACAAATATTTCCTGCCCTCATGGAGCTTATAAGACCAATGGGGAAGAAATTACATATACACACACCCAAGCACACATACATATATACGTATACATACATAATGTGTGTATATGTATATGTCAGAAGATGTAAGATAAAAGAGTAGATATAATGTTAGGGAGGACGGCACTAAAGGCTATAGCAATGGGGAAAATGCCATTTAAAGGAGTTGGCACTTGAGTCTATTTTAAAAGAAGACAGGGACTGTAAGAGTTAGTGGATGGGAGGGAGAGCCAGATGTATTTCAACTATGAGGTTCTTTTCTATGAATATTTTTGAAAGTGCCAAAATCTATGGATAGCACAAAACCAGGAGTTCACACAATATAGAAATAAAATAGTTTTTTCTCTTATATGGACTTAAAAAGAAAATTTTCTTAATTTGGAAATACCTACAATCATTCCTGTGATGCTCACTCTTACTAAAGACTGTTATCCTAACAGCATACATACATAGCACTTGAAAAAATAATCTTACACGTGTTTATCATGTGATATTATGAATATAATCATTTGTGTTGCTGTCTCATCTGACTAGTAGAACGAAACCTCCTTGAATTAATTTTTTTAATTTTAATTTTTCCCGCTTAATAATTCATTTCAATTCAATAAAGCCTCATTACATATCTATTATATGCCAGGAACCATGATAAGGTGTTGGGATATCAAAAATATAAAGACAATACTTGCATTCCAGGAGCTTAACCAAATTTCACCCCTCCTCCAGTGTCTGGAATGTCACTCTACACATGTAGGAGCTTAATAACTCTGGGTATGACTATATATACATATATGTATATATGTATACATATATACACACATATACAATATATGTGTGCATGTTGTATTGTACTGTAAGAATCATATGAAAGCAAGAAGTAGAAGTTAGTTCTCTAACATTGAGTTGGTGGTTTAGAGGGAATTTTATCCACAGTTTTGTTTTTCTACTTTAATTAAAGATATTACAATTCATATAGTAACTAGATTATCTAAAATGTATTTATTCAAAATCTATATAAAATGCTTATTTTTAAAAAGTTTTCAGAGATGTTTATAAGCAAGAATAGACAAATAAAGAAAGATTTAGAGTGGAATGTTGCTAAACTCTTCCAAAAAACTTGAATAAACTACAATAGCACAAACAGAAGAAAATACACCAAATAAGCAATTTCATCTATTTTAAATAAATTTGTATTTTCTGAAAAGCATACTGAAAATTGTTCCAACTTAAATATTTGTATTCTACTACTTGTTTAGTAGATATCTTAATTTCTGATTAATCAAATATCAGATTTCTATTCTTCCATGCAACAACTTTAAATGATTTTTCTTCTAGATAAAATATTCTTCAGATACACTCAGTATTAGCACCACTTACCTTTATTTTTTAATTTTAGCAAAACCAAAGTCCAAATTGGAATTTTCCATGCTCTAAATCTCTTTGCTATTTTCTTGGGACAGAGCTGAAATTTTTTCTTCAATCATTTTTATTTTGATTCTGCATTTCAATTTAGAAAAATGTATTTCCCCAGCATTGGTATTAGAAAAGATTGTTTTTCTCTACAAGTTACACCTTAATGTTTATACTGTATTACCTAATAATTCCTTGTATGTAGGAGAATTAAAGCAGTATATAAAAAAATATATGCATTTTCCTTAGTTGTAGTTGTAGAAATGACAAAGTACAGCACATTATCTAAATACAAGTTATTATAATAATATTGGCATAATATACTTATAAGTGGTTATTATATATCTCATCAAAATTTATAAACCTCTTATATTTATTATTCATATGATATAATAATTACCTCATACCATATGCAAACATGAATATTGATTCATACATCATAATTTCATAGATGATGAAATGGAGGCTCAAGAACGTTAAGTGATATCATTCAGAGAGAGAGAACCAGTGTTATAACCATAGTCTTCCGGTTGTCAATGCAGGACTTTTTCTACTATTCCACACTTACCTCTAAGTGGAAAATAATCTAATTGGGAATTATATTTGAATAGAGAGTATTTTTGCTAAAGGGATGTGAAGAGTCCTGTGGCACAGGGCTGGGCATACATACTCAATCCACATATCAGAAGTGCCTCAGATTCTGATTTTGCTATCCATATGCTGATTATGATAGCACATTAATACAACTGTCTTGAACACATCTACCAAAGACAACTAAATAGAATCTCCAACTTTCTATATAGCAATAAATTTATTGCACTGAAGCATGAATTAATATGAAATGTGTTTCTCCACATACATATGATATGTAGATTCATATATAACTCTTTTAATGCTAACTTTTGATGAGGAAGCACAATTTACATGAACACTTTTTTTTTTTGCTGTATTGTTTTCCCTTGGTGCACTTGAAAAAAGTTTCAACAAAGATAAATATATTCATTTTGACTTTATCCTATGCCTAACAACCTCATTTTCAAAATTATTTTTATAGATAACCTAATTCCCTTCTATTGCAACTTATACCTGTTTTTCTTGTTTTCCTGTACGTAGGCTAACAACAATTCCTTCTCTGGTAACTATCTTTTTATATGTTTGAAAACATATGAATCAATTTTCCCTTTTCTACACAAAATAAGTCTTTTAACTTTTCTCCATATGAAGGCCATGTGCATGTTTACCATGTAATTTGCATATGTGCACATGGCTTTATCTAAATCTGGCTTGTAAGGGGCATAAATAGATATATCTAAAGGCTTGACCACCCTCCTCCAATGAACACTTTTATTCTTGCCTGGAGTAGAGCAGGATATTGGAGCCATGAGGATGGTTTGCTCTGGTGTCTTCAGAAAGGAGATATTGGAAGATAACTATATCTATCTGCCCTACTGCATTCTAGACAAGGAGGAAAGCCAGATAAAAAAGCATGGAGGCAGGAGATGGAGCACCATATATGAACAAGAACAAGAAGGCTCATTTGGTTGAATCAACATAGGGGAATAATGTGAATTATGTTTAAAAAGTTAGGCTTGGGCTGACTTGTGGATGGCTTTAAATGCCAAACAGACAGATTCATATTTGTTTCTGGATGAAATAGTCACTGCAGTTTATGGAGTAGGGGAATGATAAGGTCAGATTTACAGTTTAGAAAAATCAGTTTGGCAGCTTTGTGGAGGATACATTGGAGTAGGGAGAGATTTAAGGTGTGAAGACCAACTATAAGGCTGTTATAGTAGTTAGGTAAAATATGAAGAGGAACTGAACCAGTGTGGTGACCTCCAGATTGAGAATTCAGAGTACAGATTGAAGTTGATTTTTTTTTTCTTCCATTATTTTTCCTTTCCTTTGCTTTTTTTTTTCCTGTAACATGGCTAATGCAGGAACATATTTTACATGATTGTATACACAAACACACACTCATATATAACGGGTGTTTATATTTCTTTCTTTCTCAATGAGTGCGGAGAGGGGTGGAGGGAGGGAGACCATGTGGAACTGAAAATAATTAAAATCAATTTCTTCTTCAAGAGGACTTTCCTGTTTCCTCCATTATTAGTACTTTCTCTCTGAGATTACCTTTCATTTATAGTGTACATATCTTATATGTACAGTCATGTGTATATTGTCTCCCCCATTAGAACACAAGCTCCTTGAAGGCATGTTGTTTGGTTTGTTTGTTGCCTTATTTTGTATCTCTAACTTTTAGTAAAGTGACTGTCACATAAAAAGTTCTTAATAAATTCATCTTGACTGAGTGACTTATTTACTTGTCTTGTTTCTGCCCTCTAGGAGTGTGCTAAACAAGAGATGACAGCTGTAGATTTGATGTCCTTTTGTTATAACACTAGGGTTGACAGATGTGCCCATTCCATTTAAGAACATCTCCCCTATATTTCAAAGTTCCTAGTTTAGCAGTCAAATGTCATATAATTGTGATACATAATAGTCTACATATCCCAATCTAAATATGTATAGACTTAAAAAAATAAAACATTAAAAAATGATGCCTTTAGCCATTGATACCATCTCTCAATTCTATAATAAAATACTACATAAGATTGGTAACTCTGATAACAACTTAATGCTTTTACATCCACATTCCTAGCTATTTTTGTCCCTTTTTTGGTTATACTTGAGTATGCTTGTGTATCAGCAAGCACCCTAGCATACCTAGGGCGGCCACTAGCACAGGTTCTTAGATCTGCTCTTCTAAAGGAAAGCAACTCAAAATGGGTTAACAATCTTACTTTAATCAAACATATCATTTACCTAGTTCAGGGGGAAAAGTCATCACCCTGAACTTCAGCGAAAGCAAACACAAGTTACAAACAAAAAGAAAAAACAGATCAGCAGACGGCTTCCAGCGTCTGACCATTACATCAGTTACCTATTCAGTTACCAGAGAGGGAAGCACCAACATCTGGATTTTTCACAGACGGGGGGCTCAACAGCTGCCCAGAGTCTCATCTGGTCAAATCACACAACTCTTCTCAAAGTGAGCCCCAAACCAAAACCTCACATGGGCTTATATATAGCCTTCTCCTGGCTTGGAGAATGTCACAGCCCTCTTGACCCACTGCCCAATCACAAAGCTATAAGGCACGGGCATTCCCAGAAAACAAGCCTGGCTCCACAGGCTCCATGTGACCACATTCAGCCTATTAGGGCACAGAGTATACTTTCAAATCTGGGAAGGTTCTCAGAGTCACATAGACACTTTAGCAAAGGGCCTAGGGGCAGGGAAGATCTTCAGATCTTCATCTATGAAAAACACAATTATAAACACCAGAAGAATTTGACCAAGATCTCAGCATTTCCCTATGGATGTGAATAAATATTTTGAAAGGCACCAACAAGAAGAATAAAAGAGTCAACTGGGCAAGACGAACATATTAGTCAGTATTAATCTCATCTACAGGGCTTCATGCATCATTATGAATTTTGTTTTTTAAGTCACACTTGATGATTAAGTTAACTTCATTATCTTTGACACAGTATATCTAACACCCCAAAATCCTGCATCATTTTAGTGAAGGAGAATGGTTTTTGTATCAATCAAGCAAATGTGTATGTAGCCTCATGCCCTAAGGCTAAAAGAAAGGAGCAGCAGACCAGAAAGTGTTTTCATGAATGTTTCAGTCTCCTCCTTTGGCTAATGCTAAGATCATAGACTTAGACTGTCCCTTGTTCATCATCTAGTTCATGAATTTTCCAACTTTCTGGTGTCAAGACCCTTCTACACTCTTAAAAATTGTGAATGACAACCCACCTCACACATATTCATCCATAAAGCTTTTGTTTATATGGTTTGTATATATAGATATTTGCCATTTTAAAAATTAAAACATTTAATATTACTATGAAAAATAGTTTTGATCTCAATTACTCCTTTCAGGTGTCTTTGAGCCCCCAGCAGTTCCTAGACCACACCTTCAGAAGCAATGAGGAAGACCAGTTCTCTTGTTTTGCAGATGAGGCATCTGGGGTCCAAATAGGTTAATGACTCATGTAAGGCCATCCAGGTTGTATGTGACAGAACCAGGATGGATCTTAATTGTCAGACTCCAGACCACCTTCCTTTCTGTCCATGTCTGTGTCTTCCAATTCTGTATTGGAATGCAATATTTTTTATGTAAGAGATGTTATAATAATATTATTGTTTATTATAGTTTTTAAAATATATATACTATTATCGTTTTAAATCTTTTTTCCCATTGAGGCTTTCAGAAATTGCTTTTTAGTGAGAGGATTTGGATTTCTGGGTAGACTGTAAATACATAAATATATAATATGTATATATATATATATGCACATATGCTCATTGTATAAAATATATGTACACAGAATGAATATACACATATGCCAACTATGTTTATACATATGAAAACATATTCTAAATATTTATTTACCTCTGTGTTACAGCATCAACACTTAATAGCTATGGAACTCTGAGGAAATCATTTAGCCTTTCTGATCTTCAATTTCCTCATCTAAAAAATGAGAGTAATGATACTTCTATTACCTATCTCAGTCTTATGAGGAAGATATTTTTCAGATCTCAAAGCTTTATTTACATATAAGTTGTTATTACAATTATGGTCTTTGAGTTTGGATTTGATGATGATAAATATATGTAATCCAAGGACGAATCTATTTAAGCCGAGAGAAATTCATCACCAAGTTGGGTACAGAGTCATGAATTTTCCTTTCTTTGATAACTCTGGGAGACTGGCCATTAAATTATAAAGCATAATCTGTGTCATTTCCACAACTGAATCATGGATCTTTGAAGTATTTTAAAAATCAACCAATAGACTAGGAAGGGTCTTCAAGATCATTCAAGCCCATTTTCCTTATTTCACAGATGAGAGAACTGAGGTTTAAAAATTAGTTAACTATCTCAGTGTTAGCAGCAGAGAGGGAAGCAAAATATAATTGTCTAGACTCATTTGATGCTCTTTCTGGTATATCACACTGTCTTTTATTCAATAGACAAATTTTCCTACACTGAACAAAAACCTGAGAGACTTTTATTTTGATTTTGTATCACTAGCACTAAATGCGATACCTGGCACATAAGAGTTGCTTTATAAATGCTTGCTAAAAGAATGAGTTTTATTACATTTGTTTGGAGAGTTACTATTCTAAATATATTAGAGTAATGTGGATATCAGTTATATCAAAATCAGAAGACGTGTTTTCTCAAGTCATGGTGGTATATTGGATAGAATAATAATCTCTAAGAAGAAATTAAAATGGAAAGATATATGTGGGGAAGAAAGATGGACATTTCACTTTGAAGTGTTGAAATTTATACTTCTTTTGAGTTGATGTACATGAAATAACAAGCTTTTTGAAAGAAGAGAATATTTTTGTCTTTTGGGGGGGAGGAGGGTTTCCCTTCAGAACTAAGCCAGTGAATAATAAGTTAAATCCATGTTTGTTAAAGGAAATGGTTTTCTTTACTTCTAAGGAATGTATCCCACCATTTCATAAAGGTTAATATTATTTCACTCACTTAAAATTATCTTAGCTCTGGATCAATCATATTACAATTATAAAGGTTTGGTAAGAACATATCTTAACCCCTTCCCCTATGCAAGGAGGGCTAACTTTTCCTTAAATGTTATTGAGATCATACTTGTGTCTCAGTTGGCTCCAGAGACTAAAGCTGTTGACATTACTTCCTGATCACCATAGTATAAAATCATCCATGAAGATCTCTAGAGACCCTGTGAAAGTTTGCTGGTAGGATCATAATGGGTAGTTCACACAAGGAAGCTTCCCTCAGTTGAATCAACTTGATGTCTTCAAAGTCTGTCTTTGATGAATATTTTTCTATGGTTAAGTAAATTTTTCATTAACTATTGAATGATTTACACATATCTCATTTTGTTGCAATAACAATCCTAAACTGTTAAAGAACTGACCTGAATTAGGCCCAGGCAAGAACAAGGAACATTATAAGTGGAATTTCAAAATGTTACCTTAACAGCAATGATGAGAAATTCATAGAATCATCTTGCAGGAAATATAAGGAATGAAATCTCAGAGGAGGATTATTTTCCAAATTAACCCATTTTATTATTATTTTATTTTATCCAATTAAATCTCCACTGTTATGTTGACAGTTACAAATACTTTAATAATATATTCAATTATGACAGGTCAATAGGACTCCCTCCCCCCCACCCCCGCAGGAAGAAAAGTAAAAGCTTGATATACCTGTCTTAGTCTATGGTAATAATGCTGTCTTCTGTAACTTACAGAAACATCCAAAAGGGGTTCCAAATAAATACAATAATATGTAATGATAAAGATAGATGATTATGACAATAAGCATATTGTAGCATAGTATATGTGTGAGTGAAGGAAGTTTCATCTTCACTAATTATTGTATTTGAGTGCCTATTGGGAGACTACCACTCTACAGAATATGAAGTGACAGGTTGCATTATCCTGTTTACTGATTCTCTTAATACTTGACATTTAGAGCTATAATTTAATTAAATTTTGAGCAGTTTTATCATCTGCCTGGTCATTTACTGTGTCTTGATATCAAATCCTTGCTTTTAAATCTTATTTTTATCTCCTTTCATATTTTCATTCTTATATCTAGAAAAGTTATTCATGTCCTAGATGGAAGTTGTAAAGAAGGAATGAATGAAAAAATCATTTATTAGTGCTCATGATGTACCGAACCCTGTGCTACACACTGTAAATACAAACATAAAAGTGAAAACAGTGCCTGCCCACAAGGGTCTTTTGTTTTAATGGAGAGAGTCAACACATACAAGGATGTTGGAGATTGAAGAGAATTTTGGTTTGAAAATTTACAGGGATGCTGAAAGGAGCTATGTGGTAGTAGACTAGCACAGAGGAGCAATGGCAAGACTGATTTAATTACTGCTCTGTGACTGGAAAGGTGGCAGAGGGTAGGGGGTTGTGGACAGGTACAGAACAGGGGAAACAGTATATGATATGCAATGGAACAACACACAATGAAACAAGAGATGGTAAGGGAAAGCGTGACTGGGGCTGGTCTATCTTGATATAGTGAGTCATATAAGACAATACCATTCAGGAGTGACATAGGGGGAAGTACAGAGTCAGAGTTTTAAAGGTGAATGGACAATGTTAAATTTTATGTAAAAACATCCTAAGATTGTTTGTTTGTTCCTTTTGTGGGCAAAGAAGAGTCTGCTCTCCTCTCAAACAAGGAAAATGAGCAATTGCTCCTTTGGAACTCCTAAAAGAGTTTCTGGAAGCATGGAAAGATTAAATGATTTGTCCAGGGTCACACAGCTAGTCAACAAATATGGGGGTTTCCTTACCCTCTCTGCCTTCACTCTCTATCCTCTCTGTTAGACTGTGTTATGATAAGAAAGTCATTGTAAACCTGAAATAGCTCTGTCTCTTTCACTCTCTCTCTCTCCATATATATATGTCATCATTATAACAGGTTTTTCTTTTGTTTTCCATTATGTAGGCAAAAAAAGCCAATTAGATAGTTAGAAGACAAGTAGAAAGGTAACTGATGGAATCCTAATAAAGCTGCCCTCAGCCCCAATAATATAACTTAAGTATAGGTCCCACTGAACAGCAAGCCCACTGTATCTACCTAGCCTCACCACCAATGCCCTAATTTCTTCACATATGCCTCCTCACTGTTCACTAGAACAACAAGTGTCCATGAACTCAGTTCTCACAGAAACAGCAGGTGTGTCCATGTGCTGGGATCCCAGCTATTGCCTCTACCCAGGTACTGCCCCCAGACCCATTCTTCATATTTCCCACAGAAACAGCAGATGTGTCCATGCACTCAACCCCAACCATATCCATCTAGTCTCAGAAAGGACCACAATAACTCAGCCAATCAGAAAACAGCACCACCAGGGTGCCCAATCAGTATGTGGACCCCAAAACAATAGAAGGGACTTTCCTAAGGAGGGACATGTGCAGTAATAGTAAAGAACTGACCTAGAGCAAACTTATGACAAAAAAAAGGTTTATTATAATATCATTATCATACATATATTATCATACATATATACTTCCCCCCCCATTGGGTTTTTCTGTATGCATTGTGAGTAATCTCATGCACAGTTCCACTGTGACTGGAACTCCTCCCATATTACCTAATCCCTTAACAAAATCCTCCTGCCTTTTTAATATTAATCACAGTTTATATTCTATGTAAATTTTGATTGTGTAATCAGCATCTTTACCCTATAAAAATCCATCTTGCTCTCTCTGAAGTTGCTGGTTTCTCTTGGAATTTAGCCTGCTTCATGAGAGGTAGTCATTCTCAATAAATGCCTATACTTGAATTGGAGGTGGTCTGACTTTGAATTCTTACCACAACACATCATGAAACCTCAACAGTAACTAGGCTACATAGATAGACAGACAGAACATTTAAGTCCTGGCAATACATGTGAAAACAAGTAAGATAGTGCCTGCCCTCAGAGAACTTACATTTTAATGGAGGAAGACAACACATAAAGATGTTCCAAAAAGGATTGGGGAGTTGCTTTTAAAGTTCAAGAAGTATCAGTGGACTGGTAAGGCAAATGGTCTACCTTTCAAAGGAGAAAAGTAGAGCCTGGATTTGAGTCCAAGTTTCTCATGAGGTGGAGATGGTCAGAGAATGGGGCCAAGATACTGGAGACTATGGGACATGGCAATAGTGGACTCATTCCAAATGAAGTAAGACAAAAAGATCATTATTTTCAAAATACATTAAATTTTTTACAGTAGATAAATTACTATGTTTTTCAAGTTGTTCATGGTGATTTAGGAGACTTTTTTTCCCCAAAAAATAAGGGCCAAGGTAGAAGATGAATCAAAAGTTTAGCTAGCAGGCATAGTGAAGCTGTGACAGAAAGCCTCCCTGGATTTGGAGGAAGAAGCCCCAGGCTTGCATCCTTGCTTTGGTATTTACTAGCAATGTGATTATGAACAAGTCACAGCCTCTCTAGGACTCAATTTTCTCAACTATAATGAGTTAGTTGAAATAGTTGATCTCAAAAGTCCCTTCATGATCTAAATCTTATGCCCTTAAGGCATCTCTGGCTGGACTGCAAAGCCAATCATAAATGCCTTTTTAATTATTTCACTTACCTCAGGATAGGATTTTGGAAATAAAGTATTCAATTGAAAGTTATCTTTTTACTAGTATTACATTCAATGTATTTATTGAAGTCTGTTCAATCCCTTCTTTATGTTATTTCAATTAATATGAATATTTAAAGTGGAGGAAAACAACAGTCTCATTTTTATTACAAATTTTTATTACCCTATATTCTTCTAAATAATGCAGCAGTCCCAGGATCAATAAGAATAAGAGTTTAATGTAGTTTTAACATAATTTCATTTCCAAAACTCTGAGACTAAGATGAGAGTTATTTACTCAAGCTGACAAAATGCAGTTCAATATCTCACTATACCATATGCAATGCTAGCAGCATGTTAATTCAGTGTTTCAGTTGCTGTGAAATACGTGAGAAGGTTAGTTCAGTAGAATAAAATGATAGACCAATCCTTAATACAATGATTGAATGAAAACTCAAAAGTTTAGAGTTGTGAACCAAATTTTTTTTAATTGAAGGAATATAGAGTAATATTGACTTCTTACAGCTTTAGGGGAGAAAGACTAAGTGTGGCTTTATAGGCAGAGCCTTTTGACTACATTTCCACCTACTTCTAGTATAGATTTAGGGAGAAAGCAACCTAAGGACATTTCACTGTGGCACATTAACTTGTTTAAATAATGTGTGTATATACACACACAGACACACAGACACACAGACACACACAGAGAAACAGACAGATAGAGGGGCTGACTAATGAGTCCTAGAACTGGGAACTATGAGCTCTGCCTGGTGCAAACCCAGTACGAATGCTTGAAGAAATGATCTCTTGAAGTTTGTGATGATGTAGAATAGAGAAACCTAGCTCTCTACTTCAGAGCATACACGACTATTCTTTGTTTCTTGTCTACTTGGTTTCTTGTCTGTGGTGCAGAAAAGCCTTGTAATAGGCTTCTTTGGCAGAACCAAATGCACATAAAAAGTGCACTAACTGGTCAAAATTACTTTCCAGGTGATGATTGAGGCAAAGAATGAAGCAAGCTTTCAGCGGGGAGAAAAAGGTAGTGCCAGCAACCTACTCTCCCCACTTTGACGCATAGCCATGAACAACTGTTTTCTTTCTCTTTTGTGCTGCATCCCTCCCTCTCTAAAGTAAATGAGTGTTGGAGAAGGAAGTGATTAAGCCTGTGAATTTTCAAAAAGCTACCAAAGTCCAGGAACTAGAATCCATGCCAAAGTTTTAGAGTAGTAGAGCTTGGTACACCTCATGGGCCTGAGAAATAACCTTTGAAATTCACTAAGCAGTCAAAAAATCCAGCAGCCGGGTCTTTGTGTTCTGCAAGCAAGGACACTGACGTGTTCACTAGCTATGCCACACAAAGTGAGCAGGTTGGGAGAGAGCTGATTGTAGCTATCACTTTAAGATTGAGCCCATTCTCCCAGGAATGGAGATATAGAGGGGAGGGTATGCTCTTTTTGGGGGTGGAGGGCTAATATTTTTATTTCTTACCACATCTTTTCAGTAACTATTCCTTTTTAAAAGCTAATTGATGTTAGTTAGTTAATACTGAGGAGAAATCAACTGGTTAATTGATAACAGTGTCACTGATGAATACTAACTATGATTTTGAGGTTATATTAACTGGTACTAGTGAAATGTTTAAAAAGATAAGTGGGTCAAATGATATTGAGATCATACTAGTACTGGACCTTGAGTCAATAACCTTAGAACACACATATGCGCACATGCACACGGGGAAAGAATTCTTTAATCAACAAGAAATTCTGTGCAAACTAGATAGCAGTTTGGTAGGAAATAGGTTTGTATCAGCAGCTTAAATCATGTGTGTATGTATATATACAGATACATGAATATATATGGGCACATTTGTGACCATGAAATAGTGAAAAAAAAAAAAAACCACAATTTTTAAAACTAAAGAATGAATGGTTATTTTTTTCACAATGAAATTGAGGGTGAATTTATAACCACCAATGGAGGATATTATAAAATACAAGATATGTGAGTGTTATTGATCTCTTTCTCCTCCTACCCCTCATCTGTCTGTCTCACACACATACATACATCATAGTGGATTGTGATTTGGTCATCCATTTTGGAAATCAATTTGGAATTGTCTAAGGAATATATGCAAAATTGTCCATACCATTTTGCCCAGTCACTATTACTTTTATATCCTAAAGGTGATAATTGAGAGCAAACATACACACACATACACACACACACCTATTTATGCAACTATAATAATAGAAGCATTAACTATAATAGCAAGAAGATGGGAACAAATTATATGACTAAGTTGTAAACATTACTATACCACAATTAACAATAGATATGAAGATTTAAAAAAAATAATAGAAGACACATAAAACAATAAACACAATGACTAAAATTGTAAATGAAGTTAGCATTAAATAGTGACAAAACTCACATTAAAAACATGGACAGTTTTAATGCAGCGCATTAAAGAAGTGATACAAGGACACTCTCAAGGTCTCTCTTAAGAACTTTGGAATTGCTTGTGTGACATGAGAAACACTGGCACAGGACCACACACAATGGCATGCCCACATCAGACAAAGTGCTGTACTCTACAGGCAAAGCAGAATTGAAGTAGCTCAAAAGAAACACTAGATGCTCAAATTTAGAGAACCCACTCCAAACGTTCACATGAACTATTTGCGTCCAATCTGTGGTAGAACATCTCGAGCTTGTAATGGTCTGATCAGCCACAGTGTGACACATAGAAACTTGACCCCAGCATAGTAATATCATTTTGGTCCTCTTCGAGAATGAAGGGCAAAAACCAACAAACAGTCAATTACCAAAGTATAAGGTTGTGTACGCTAGCAGTCACAACCAATCTTTTATGCTCTTTTGCTTACCTATTATCAGGAATCCTACGTTGTTTAGGGACTGAATTTTCAGTTATTGGAGATTTAAGAGAATTTTAGAAATAAGTTATCAATTAAAAAAATGAACAAACGTATACTTTTGAATAAACTGCTTTAATTACCACTTTTCATATTTTTGGTTATAGCAATTTTAATTTTAGTTAACTAAATAATAAACTGTGCCTCGTGGTTATTTCATATTTAATTGGTAACCAAAATATGTAGCCACTTTCAGAACTGTAGTGTGTACTATCAAGTGCCATTTTTCATCTGATGGGTAACACTTTTACTGTAAATTCTCTTACACTTAAGATTCTTACTTTATAAATGAGAATCAGAGATGGAATTCCTAGGGGACTGCATGCTTTTCATGCATTTTAAGTGGTTCTTTACTGCTGTGGTTATTACAGTAAGTTAATGGTTTTTGTTCTTTTTTTCCCCCAATAACATACTGAAATCTTATTATCTTATCTAAACATGTCATGTTTAACAAATGAATTAAAAGGACAAGCCATCAAAATTACACAGTTACTTTAATACACCTATTTTTTTAATAATAAAATACTCATTTTATGGATAACAGAAACAGTGAAAAGAATACTGGATTTTGATGCAGAAGGATTCAAATTCCACCTGTTACTCTGGGTGGGACCATGGACAAATCACTTAACCTCCCTAGACCTCCATTTTCTCATCTGTAAGTGAGGAGATTGGACTACATACTATTTGCAATCCCCTCCAAGTCTTTTATCTAGCATATCTTTTTTCCACTATGCCAAATTACCAATAAAATCAATTGTTTTCTATAAACTTAAGGGAATATTGGAAGTTCAGTAATTGGTATAACAGTTTTTATATTGTATTAAATCTCAGTATAACTGATACTCTTCCTGCAACAGTTATTTTAGAAATTGGTCATTTAAAATACAGTAGGCCATGATCATTTTTAGCAGCACTTGGCTAGCCCTGAGGCAAAGACAGAAAAGGAATTCTCTTTGGCTATGAAAGTTTTTGTTGGATATGCATAAGATAGTCCCTTTCTCCCAGATACCCATTCTTCTTTCTAAGTAACACCTTTCCTGTTATGGAAACTGGGATACCTTCTTACTATACTTGCCCTTCTACTTAAATTCCATTGTATTCTGGGAGCATCTTGCCATTGATTAAGCTTTTAAACTTTGCTCTCATGAGCCATTTAGTACTCTCTCTCTCTCCCCCTTCCACTCATTCTCAGCAAAAGCAAGTCTAATATTCCTTTCACACAACAGTCTTATAAACATCATGGTACTTGAGTCCCTAGGTTTCCTTCTGAAAGGCTGTAAATGGTGCATATTCTCAAAGGAACCCAACTTGCCAATTCTGTACTCCACATACTGGTACTTGCAATTGAACAGTTTAACACCACCTTCTCTTTCAGACCAAGAAAGGGTAAGTTTGAAATGATCTGAAGGTACTATAAAAGACATACTTTCTGTGTTCTGTGACTAGCTATGTGAGCCATTTGTATATACCTAGCCAAATTCTTTGAATAAAATAGGCTCTTAATAAACATTTGTTGAACTGAGCTAGACAAGACTGAGATTAGAAACTGTTCCTGTAGTGATCTGTAGTGATATAGTCTCATTGGCCAGGACTGCAGTTGGTCATTACAGTCAAATCTGGTTCAACCAAGAAGTGCTATTAGAGACATAGTTTATATAGCAGAAAAGATATTCTTTTGAGAATCAGAGGACCTGAGTTTTATTCCCTCCCTTTCTTTGGGTATCAATTTCCTCATCACTTGAATGAAGGTATTAGATGAGATAATATCTCATGTCTCTTTCACTTCCAATATTCTATAGTTTCACTGCAAATTCCCCATGTGCAGTAATCCTGCAAAGGCCATCAGATCATGAGATCTAGATCTACAAAACTCCTTAGAAGGCATCTGACATAATCCTTTCATTTTACAGTTGTGGAAACTAAGTTCCAGAAAGGGAGTTCAAATGACTTGAATATGGTCCTACATGTGCCTGAATTATGGATTACTGAATTACTAAATGCTTGGGTTAGAACTGATGTAGTTTGGAGTTGCTGGGAACCCCAAAATGTCAGGGTATAAGGTGTTGTCCACCTGGAATGAATTCAAGCATTCAAGCCATCTCCTGGCCGGGTTCCCAGTGAATCTGCAATTTAACAGAGGTGAGACAGATACTTACATACAAAAGGGACAGTGAAAGGATCTGGATGGAATTAAGGAGTATGAAGTAGTCTGGGGGTAGGCCAGATATAACAGTGAAAGGCTAATTAGGTGATGAAGATCCTTAAAGTGGTCAAGTAGTTAGGGGTGGGTCAAGTACAACAGTGAAAGGAATGTCTGGTAAGCTAATTGGGTAATTTAGGTGGCCTGGGGAGGGCCAAGTGCCTGGGTGGGCTCTTTGAGGGCAGGCAACATCTTGTTTGATTTTACACATGTATCCCTAGGACATAGTCCAGTGCCTTGCACAGAAAAAAGCACTTAATAAATGTTTTGTCTATCTATGTAGTTTACTTACCTTTCTATTTGTCTTCTAACTATCTAACAGCCATTTTAAAAAACCTAGATAATAAAAAAGAAAAACCTTGTATAATGATGATAGTATATATTCGTGTATATATATATATATAAAAGATATATATATATATTATATATATATATATAATATGCATATACATGTGTGTATATATGTATATTACAGAGAGAGAGAGAGAGAGTGAGCAAGCTACTTAAGGTTTACAAATACTTTCCTATCAATACAGTCTAGAAGAAAGGACAGAGAAGGAAGGCAGTTCTGGAATAAGGAAGGCCTGGATTCTAGTTCCTCTCCCATCCCACCCCCATACTTAATGAATAGTATGGAGTATGGGAAATTCAGGGACTGGGTTGCTTTCAAAGACATGGTGTTTTCCTTTTAGAGGTCCAGGTCCCATCACCCCCTAAAAATCAATATATATATGGGTTCCCTGCTCTCTCTTGCAAAAGGGTTAGGCTAGTGGTTTGTTGTTTTCTCCCAGAAAGGTGACAAAGATGTCTCTTGATTAATCGTGATAGCCAGGGCTCAAGCTGTGCCTGCTTCCTCATCACCTCAGGTGTGATGGGGGTGGTGGTAAGAGGAAACAAAGAGAGCATAAATTTAAAGTTCAATGGTATTTAGTCACATGTGTAGGGAACCTGTGTGGTCAAACAAGTCCCAAGTCCATAATCACACATCCTATATGTCCTCTCTCTGAGACTTCCTCATAAAGTTCATTCTGGTGTGAGACATTCTACAAAAATGAAGATAGTGGCTCTGTTGCAATATTTCTGCCTCTGCCTGACATAATACTTAGATATTCTTGGCACCTGCCTTGACATCTTCTTGGTGAGGACTCCTAGTGATGAGGTACAGGCTCTGGGAACCCCCTGGAACTCTGAATCTGCCCATTTGATGAGGCATTTGCCTGAGGCCATAAGCCTTTCATTATAGCTAAGCCCAAATCTTTGTTAGTAGCCTAGCCCCCCTTACTTTGTCCAGCTACTAGTGACCCGAGATCCTCTAGCTCCACACTTGAACTGGCCTAGCCCACCATTGTCTGCTCCAGGTAGCCTTCAGCAACTTCCCATCCTTAATTACTCATTTACTGGAGTCTGACTTCATTGATTCCTCCTGAAGACCCTCCTCAAACTCATTACTGGAGTCTGATCTCATCTGATTCCTCCTGAAGATACTCCCCCAACTCCTCCTCTAGACCACCCCTAGATTCCTCCCACAACCTTTTGGTATATAAGACCCCATTTTGGCTCTCTGTGGTGTGAGGGTGCCATAGAATAACCTAGAATAGACTTACTCCATGTCAGATGATTCTGGCCTGCTTGCCCAATGCAAGTGTGGCAGATACCAAGGCTCCTTAAGAGTCTACCTAATACGGCAAACTTGTAATAAACTTTGCTTTTCTTTGGCAGGACCTGGCATGTTGGTATTTTGGGGTCTCAAGCAACCCTAACCCTAATCCTATAACCTCTTCACTAGGACTCTGCCCTTTCATAGTTTCATCCACTAGCCAAAGGAAGAGATGTCTTTGTTTTTCTAGGCTGGCATTGTGATCAGTGTATTAGACTTAGAGTTCAGAAAACCCAATTTCAAATCCTGCCTCTGACATTTCCTAGCTTTGTGACTTTAGGCAGATCACTTAGCTTCCTTTAGCCTTAGTTTCCTCATATGTAAAATTGGGATAAGGTCAACCCTGTCATTTCAGGATTATTGTGTGGATCAAATGAGATGTGTTTTGCAAACCTTAAAGCACTCTATAAATGTTAGGTGTAATTTTCTGTGTCCTTGGGAAGACACAGTTTCTTTGGGAAACTTTACTTGCCTATGTTCCTAAGAATTGGAAGTCAGTCTGTGATACATTATTAACAGGGACAATTAGCATAGGTAGATGATCAGTAATGAAGCTTGGCTTTCCAGCTGCTGCCTGTGCTATTTTGAGATCCCTTGTTAGGGATAGGTCTTGGGGAACAAAAGGGAGTTACCCGGAGCCAGGACAAACAAGAAATACTCTGCATACCCTAAAAACCTGCCTGCACTCAGACCATCAGTTATTTCTCATTCTAAAACTCCAATCTTATCAAAAGCTTCCCTTTTGTTTTTAGGCTGAAGGTTCCTATTAAAATTCAAATAGGTTACCTGTAGGGATAACAGTAATCCATCAGCATCATTAGCATATGCATGATTAGCTCAGATTTATTAGTTGCCAAGTAAAAAAGCCTGGGGATACTTGATGGAAAAGTTTTGGTGGGGATGGAGGATTGGATAGAGTCCAAAAGAATAAGGCTAACACTAAGAAGTGTCCCAGGTAGTCAAAACCCAATATAAGCTGTTAGGGTAGCTGAAGACAGTGTTGGTGATGAACCACTTCTTAACTTTGCCTATATCAGATATTCAGGTCTATCAGTCAAGTTCAAAAAAAAAGTTTTTTTTTAAGTAGTAATGTGAATATACTTGGGTAACTAGATGGCAAAGTGGATAGAGTTTAGGACTTGAGTTTAAATCTTGCCGGAGATATTGGCTAGACAAGTCACTTTTAACCCCAATTGCCTCCCCCCAAAAAAGTATTTGAGAATAATGTTTTTAAACTCCCTGAAAAGCCATTAAGCCATTAAGATATTTGCATTGATGCATTATATTTCTTCATTTAGCAAGTGTTAACTTTTTTTAAAAAGCATCT